>JARHVA010004809.1:0-430000 GCA_037957365.1 Torreya grandis | reverse complement strand
ACTCCATTAACCTCTTCATTAATTTATAGCTGACAAGAGTATGAAAAAATTTTAGTCATAATATTAAGTACAAGAAAGGTAATTCCAATTAGGCTGCAAATTACTTAAGTCACCTCCAATTAAGTAATAAGAGTACCTTAATATTAGGAACAAGAAAAGTAGATCCAATTATGTTGGAAAATAATTATGTCACCTCCAATTACAACACTAACAATAGTACTGGATTCATGTGTCCATGAGACTTTTAAATGACCCATGTTGTACGGCAGTGATCCTTAATTTTATTCACAAACCACATAAAATGCATAAATATTATTCTGCTCAATATGTAGAGCATGACTATGATGAATCCATGAATATTTCTCATGAATCAACATTTACAACATTAGGGAATATAGCTTACTCTAATTTGAAACTCAAGATGAATTAATAAATTTTTGGGTATTAGAACAAGTGCCACCAAACATATGACATAATGATGAGACTTCAAAACATATGACAAAAAACATAGAAAAACATAATCAATCAATCATTTTCACATAATGAAATAGCTATTAAGAAGGCAAAATACTAAAATTTTATTGAGAAAAGGTGTTCTTATAACAGATACAAGACAAAAATATGTCTTTACTTTGAAAAATGTGTTAATACAAAGTGTGTTTATCAGTGTTGTGATTGAAAAAATTGAGTTACAATGCCTTTTTATGCTTATATAGCTCCAAAATAGATTAAAAAAAACACTAAAAATATCTCTAAACAACACATTCAAACTATTGCATAAAGTAGTGGGCCAAGATGTCTATAAGTTAGTACATGATAAACATCAACTATGCCATTTTTTTCAAATATTTTAGTGTCCACCATGTGAAGGTCCCTTCTTTCTATTTTAGATAGATAGCTCCATCTATTTTGTCTTCATAATCAAGGGTTATGTTACTTGTGACCTTTAAAATATTTACATTTGCATCTCCTTTTCCTTTCAATTTGACTCTGTGTATAATAGATAGTGAGTGAATTTGCCCAAGCAACACCATAAAATAGATCCAACACTTAAACTTTATCCCCTTCTTGGAGTTTACCAATAAATGTCTACAAAAACAAAAAAAATACATATTATATTGAGATATAAAACACACATTATATTGTAAAAATAGAGTGGGGTAATGGTCACATATAGAGTTGCAGAGGAAACTTGAACTGATTCTAGGTTTTTTGAGAAGAAAATGACAACATGAGGAAAGGGGATGCACACGGTGTTGATGGAAATTTAGGATATGGCAGAGTTGAAGTGAGTCAAAGGGAGAAGATTTTGGCTGTCAATTCTCTTTTAAATGCTAGAGGTGGTTATGCATGAAATTAGGATGGAAGAGTGCCCTTCCCAATGATTTAATGACTTTGTTTCAATAATCACCCAATATCAAAAGCCATTATACTTATCATTGTTTATGGTTGATAATTCCCACAATTCTAATCTTAAAACTCTGGAAGGAATGGTATAGAAGATTGTTCCAAGACAAGGAAGTGAGTCTCAAATCCCTCCAAAACATGATTGAAGTAGGTATTATGGAAATAGTTAATAGAAAATTAAAATATATTAAGTTAAAAGAACATTTTAAGCATGAAGAATGATAAAACATCGGGACAGATAACTAGAAACTATTATATTACCTCAACTAATTCAGCACAACTATGATGATTGTGCTACACATTCTTGTCCAGTTCATCATGATCACTATCAATATCAACAGGTCTGTTGACATCATGAAGGTGTTTTTATTTTCTTGAAATTTTGATAAATTTGCTCTGCATGTGGTTTTACCATCATGCAAAAAAATATAAAAAGCATTCAATATTCAAGTAAAGAATGCAAACTATAAATTTGTCCAAAAGAACATTTTTTGGATCATTCCAACAATCTAGGTTGGATTCTCCTATGCTCAAATTTCAATAATCTACATATTAAGAGGCATTTATATATATAATTTACAAATAAGAATAAATGAGATCAATATAGCCTCTTACCTCAATTTAATCCATGGATTTATGCTCATTCCATACAAAAATTATAGGGTTAATGGAGGCAACCAACTGCAAAACTTGTTGAGTGAGACCGAATATGCAATTCATTCCCTGTTGGTGCCCTTCATTTGAGTTGACATGATATAGAGAGGCTTCTACTAGTAATTTAACAAATTAATGTGAAATCCCTATTGATGAACTAGATTTCCACTTCATCCCACTCTTAGATTTACTAGGTCGATCTAGTGCTGTCATATAATTGATAATATCTTTTTCACCTACTTCTCTATTAATGTTTTCCACCTAAAATACAATGTCAATTTCAACATATAGTTAGTTCAATAAAAATTTGAAGTAAATAACACAATGTAAATTGAACTAAAAAGCCATACACTTACTATAAATTTGTCTATTTTGGACTGTAATGTACCTCAGCCAAATGCATATCCAGCCTTCACATTATCTCTTGCTCTCTTGCCTCTGTTACTCTTTGAAATGCAATTTTATTCCAATTCCTCCCACTATTTGGAATATAGAGTGGAGTATAACCTCTCCTTTCCCTCCATGATTATTTTTCTACAATTGTATCTAAAATTGTTCATCAAAATTCTCTTCTTTTGCTTGTAATATTTTCTAGAGATTTGTCCACCAGTAGCCTCAAAAGCATTTTCCATTTTTTGTATAAAGTTTTCCATAATTTTTAGATATTTCTTTACAAAAATTGATTTTAAAATATCCAAATGGGCCCTACATCTTACACCCAACTCAGAGCCCACTTTGTAGTATTTGGCCCAATGGGCTCACCATCTCTCGATACCTCAACCAAGATTGGCTTCTTGCCTTCTAATTTTCTTTTTTTGCATTCCTCTCTGTAGATATGTAAAAATATTGACTCAATATTTATCTTTTGACAAAAGTAGACACATCTTATATTAAACCACTACCAATATTTTTGGTTTATCCACTGGTTCCATCAAAAATTCTAGATGCAACAGGTGTACTTTGAGGCACAACAGATACAAGCGATCTCTCTTCATGACTTTCATTAACTAGAAATTCATGCTCCTTGGACACATCAGGTGTGGTATGAGTAGGTAGATCAGTACCAGTCTTTGTATATTTCACTTTAAACACTTCCTTTAATGTTGAATAAATCATCTATAGACCTCTTGTTTCTTTGCTCTTATTTTTTTCAATAATCTCTCTTAGACTTTGCACTAAGAGATCATCATGACATTGCACATCACCATATGCTATATCAGGATGCACATCACCACGTTTTATATCAAGATACACATCACCATATGCTATATCAAGTTGCACATCATCACAACTATTATTTTCACCAACTGCATTTGTTGAATCACAAATGCGTTGGCTTCTATGAGATGGCAACACTGTATCTTTTCTTTCCTTCTATTTTTTCTCTACATTTTTTTGCACTCTTTTTCTTGCCTATAAAAAAAAAATATATCATATTATGTCTTATATACATAAATATCTTGCCTATAAAATTTCATTAAATATTTTTAAACAAATAATATACTACTTAGTGGATTTACAACTTGCCTATTTGTCAAACCAAGACATGATAAATATTCATTATTCTTGGCCACTTTTTATCTACAAAAGCACTCATTATATGTCAATGAAATTTTAGCATTATGATCACTATCATCAACTGATTTATGCCTTACAGTCCTTTTCCTCATTTCTTGAAGTCCAAATAAACAATAATGTATAAATCAACAACTTGAATCAGTAAAACTCTATTGAGTTCGTAAGTTAAAATGGAAACTTAAAATAGAATTTAGTTTATAGATTAAAAATAATTTGCAGTAAAAAACCAAGAAGATGTTTACAATTACATGTATCAGACTATTAATATGACTATCCCTTGTTTCAATTAGATATTGACACTCATGAATCATGAGCACTCCTATTTGCATCTGATTGATTTTCTTCCTCATCCTTATCTGTGACATGCAATACATTATCTCTCCTAATCTCTTCAATGGTAATCAAAATCTCTTCTTCAAACACTCCATCATCATCTTCATCCACTTCTTTGAATGTTTCTTATAAATTAACATATTGTCCATCAGGCATTATATCGACAACTTCCATGAATTTTTATTTAGAATGAGACTCTGTTTGAATGACATATGACCATCCTATAATTCTTACATTATCAATTAGAAATGATTGGTTCATTTGAAAGGGGAAACATATGGCTCATTTGTCTTTGATAAAAATTGTCTTATATTTGTGCATATAAATCCATACTCATCAAATTGTATTGTGGATGGTCAGATCCACTTACGTTTTAATAATATAAGACTATTTTCACCAAAATTCACTTGAATAATTTCTTGGATGAATCCAACATGAAATTTCTTCTTAGTTTTGTGAAGAAATTCAGCACTAACAACACAATCATAATTTGTCTTTCCTTTGTCTTTTTCTTCCACTCTTAAATGACTACCATAGGCCCACATTCCAATAAAATGCATAACCATAAATGTGGAGATTGTGAAAGCTCACTTTCCTTTGTTATTATATCTTGAACTTATTTTTTATCAATGACTACATTAGCAATCCATTCTTCAAATTTTGGAAAAGAATCACCTCCAATCAAATCATGACATTTATGATTTTGAGGTCAATGTTGCATCCAAGCTTGATTCTCTTCTTCATATTTTATACATAGAATATTAATGTATAAATAGTAAGATTAATAATATAAATGTGTAAATGTAATCGAGTAAATAAATTATTGTGTAATTTTTTTTACCTACACCATTTATCGAATGAACATGTGTTTTGAATATTATAGGCATGTATCACACTTCTTTCTTGATGGGATATCTTGAAGTGACATCCATTACCTTTTAATACTTCACTTGCAACTCTCTAATCTTCGTCATCATCCCATACATGTTGATTGACATTTTCAAAATCCTTCATATATTTTGTGCAAAATCCCATATCTTCTTGCATTGAATATCCCTCAGACATGTTGCCTTCCATTTTTGCCCTAGTATGAACAATTTTTCAAAACCTTCATATATCATTCTATAGGATACATCCATCTCATTCTAATTAGGCCACAATGCTCTAGTTAATATTCTAGATGTATCAAATAATGCATATAAATGTTAAAGATTGTTGGTGGAAATTCCCATTCCAATAGACAAAAGACTTCAACAACCTCCTCCCTCAAACTATCAAAGTTCAAAGGATCTAATACATGTAAACTCATTTTCTTTAATATTAGGCCCAAGCTTATAATTTCCAATCTTGGCCCCTTTGCCAAACTTGATATATTTACCACAATAGGTAAAATATTCTCAATTATGACATGATAGTCATGGGTCTTGAGGCCTCTTAAGCCATTACTTTTAGTTTGGCTTCTAATACTACTACTTACATATCTAGTGGGAAAGCAAGTACGAGACATCAATTGTAAGAATTATGCACATTGTTCCTTTATCCAGACATAAGGAGCACTAGGTTTTTTTATATTTTTTATCATCACATTTGTGAACCCAAATATTTTGATGAATCCTTAGATTTAAAAGTCTTCACATGATGAAATAGTATCAAAAACACCAAAAATAGTTTCTATAATAACATAGGCTATATTTTCTTAGTATGCATAAAGTCAACAGTATGCCTAATGGTTATATCCTTAAAGTATGACAACTTATAGAATATGCACAACCATTTTAAACCTCTTTCATTACATAGATCATATCTACTACCAGCAATCCCATCATTTTCAATAAATGACATTATTTTTTTTCCATTCTCAATAATATAATCACCCGTTATTAGTAATGGCACTTCACGATTCTCTTTTTGACCATTGAAACATGTTTTTTGTTGATGATATGGATGATCCATTTTAAGGTTAGCATGATATCCACAATAAATACACTTATGCAAACTTATTGAGTGCCTCACAAAATCCTTAAAGTTTCAAGCATGACATCTATGTTATCCATGAACATTGAGACCAAACAATGTGCCATATGCAAGAAGATCATGAATCATAAACAATAAGGAAGCTATCAAAGTGAATTTGATTGAATGACCATCCCTTAAAGATTGAATTGCTTCAATTACTTTCCACAATTACATTAGCTCATCATATAATGGCTCTAGATAAGCATCGATTGTATCTGAAGTCACACTTTTCTTTCCTGGTATAATTAATGATAACATTAAGAAAAATGGTTTAGTTTTTAACCATGGAAGCAAGTTATAATTTATTAAAAACACTATCCAAGTTGACCATTTATTACTTTGATCTGAGAATGGGTTCACCCCATCTAGAGTCAAACCCAACATTACATTACGAGGATCTTGAGAAAAATCAAGCCATCTATTATCAAATTCCATCCACGTCTTAGAATCAGACACATTTTGTTTTCCATCAATTCTCTTATTTTGGGCATGCCATTGCATAATTTAAACAAACTCTCTGCACCTATACATTCAAATTAATTATGGGATTATCGCAAAGTGGCAAAGAACCTTTCTAGGAACCACAACTAATTTCAACCCTTGTCTATACCTTACTTCATGAAATTTCAAACATTCACTCTCACTTTCAAGATTATTGTGAAATAATACACAACCATTCACACATGCATGGATGTTTTCATACCCTAAGCCTAGCTTAGTGATTTTATTTTTACATTGACTTTGTTTTGTTAGCAATGTGGAGTCAAGTGGTAACAACAAACTTAATAATGTCAATAATTGATCTACACTCTCATTTGTCCATCCAAACACCACTTACAAGTTAAAAATTTGAAGGATTATTGTCAAATGACTTAACTTGCAATTGAAATACACAGGATTTAAAGCATCCTCCATCAACTTGGCCCAATCATCGTATAGACCATCATTAAACATTTTATCAACTTCAAACCCTTCGTCTAACATTTCTACCTCTTCATCTATGTTTGGTGCCACTTCATCTATGTTTGTTGCCTCTTCATCTCTCACACTCTACAATTCTATCATATATTCATAAAATTTTGATCCCAAAGGATTATACCACTATGCCCATATCTTATTATATGTCGATAAATCAAATTTCTTTTTCTCACATTTCCACCAAGACAGTCATTACTTGGACATGGATATTTGTCCATGTCCCTCTCATTGGTTACTCTCTCATCAAATGCATGGTATTGATCCATAGTCAACCTTTGACGTTGATCCATATTTAATGTTCAACACATAGCAACAAAAATATTTTGTGAAAAAAATTATCAAACCAAAAGTTCAAATTAGAGTTTTAAAAAAATGTAAAAAATTGTAGACTAAAAGACAAAAACTATTTTTTTAATGGAAAAGAATTTCCATAGAAATAGAGTTATAGAGAGAAAATAAAATAGAGAGTTTAACTAATGAATTGTAAAAAATAATTTTTTTTAGTTTATATTCAAATTGTTGATTACATTGCATTGCACATCTTTCAAACTCAAAGCATTACTTCACATTGCATAACTAATAACTAGATGTTGATAGATGACAAAATTTCAATTACAATATAGTTTTTACAAAGTCAACCTAAGCAATTATGTAATTAATTCACATTGCATAACTAATAATTAGGAGTAGCTGCCAATTACATTTTTTTGTCATGGCATTCCATGAGACCTCATTTCTTTGAAGCATTTTTCAAATAGTTCACTGCCTTGTTTATGTTACCACATTTTTCATACATGTTTACCAAAGCATTTTATTAAACAGTTCACAACCTTGTTGCTATCGCTAAAATCTTAAAACAAGTGTTTTCGAACAAGCTATAGATGCTTGGAAAAAATCTATCAAAGCATAATAATAAGTTAGAGCATAGACAAGACATTGAATTGGCTGAAAAAATGCCTCAAAGAAATGTGGTCTCATGGTGATGGAATGCCATGACAATCCATAATAATTAACTTGTCTTGTCATTCATCATGGCATTCCATTACCATGAGACCATATTTTTTTAAGGCATTTTTTCCAAAATTAATAAAATTCATCCTAAGAGTCCATATTCCTTTTACAATTATTCCAAGAGTCATTCATAAGCATCCCATATCATGTCCATGTGAAAGACATTTGTATTTTGATCATTGATGTGTCTTTTATCTCTTATCACATCCCCATAGTACATTCAAATAGATTTGGTGGGTGTGTGAGAACTAAAGGAAGTAAAAAGATAGTTACCACTTTCCCACAACATGTAGAAACTTTACTTGCAATGTTGCGGTATATAGAGACTAGTTACTGTGGCCCTATGGAGGTCTCAAAAGTAATTGGTGGGATGGTGGTAAAAGTTTGAGTAGCATTTAATATAAATGCCTCAAAGAAATGTGGTCTCATGGTGATGGAATTCCATGACAATCCATAACAATTCGCTAGTCATGGCATTCCATCACCATGAGACCATATTTCTTTGAGGTATGTTTTTCAAAATTTATAAAATTCATCCTAGGAATCCATATTCCTTTTACAATTATTCTAGTAGTCATTCATAAGCATCACATATCATGTCTATGTGAAATACATTTGTATTTTGATCATTGATGTGTTTTTGTCTCATACCATAGCCCTACAGTACATTCAAATAGCTCTGGTGGGTGTGCAATAACTAATGGAAGTGACAAGATAGTTACCACTTCCCCACAACATGTAGAAACTTTACTTGTCATGTTGTGGTATATAGAGACTAATTACCTTGGCCCCACAAAGGTCTCAAAATTAATTGGTGGGCTGATGGCAAGAGTTTGAGTAACATATAATATAAATGCCTCAAAGAAATGTGGTTTCATGGTGATGGAATGCCATGACAATCCATAACAATTAATTTGTCATGGAATTCCATCACCATGAGACTACATTTCTTTCAGGTATTTTTTTCCAAAATTCATAAAATTCATCCTAGGAGTCCACATTCCTTTTAAAATTATTCTAGGAGTCATTCATAAGCATCCCATATCATGTTCATGTGAAATACATTTGTATTTTGGTCATTGATGTGTTTTTTGTCTCTTACCACAACCTCAAAGTGCATTCAAATAGCTTTGGTGGGTGTGCGGGAACCAAAGGACGTAAAAAGATAGTTACCACTTCCCTGTAGCATGCAAGAACTTCACTTGTGGTGTTGTGGTATATAGAGACTAGTTACCGTGGCCCTGTGGAGGTCTCAAAAGTAATGGGTGGACTAAAAATAAGAGTTTGAGTAGCATTTAATATTTCACCGTGACCCTGTGACAAACAAAATGTTAACTTATGGTGATGCGGTAAGAGAAAATAGTAAAGGTTCAATGCATCCCCATGGTAGACAAGAATATAAATGGTGGCATGGTAGTAAGGGCAAACTATTATTTTAATAAATATGATGTATGTATGGTAAGGTGGCTTAATGTTACTATAACTTTATATGAGTTGGATGGATGACCTTTGATTGGATTTTTATGAAATGAACTTGGAAACTATATTTAATTGGGGATTGGTGGATTGAAAGGGGATAGTTTAGGGTATTTTAGAATGGTTTCCTAAGTTTTATTTATATTTTTGTGTATACGCAATTTTTTAAATTGAATGATATTAGTATTGTGGTTGATTTTTAAATGTGGAGACCACCTTTTTAAAGTTTCATAATAGTTATTATGTTATTTTATGTTTTGGTATAATAACATATAATCTCATGACTTTTTGTGACCTTATTTTACAATCATTTGTCGTGTATTAAAATTATCAAATTTGAATTCAAAGTCGCTTATAAATAGATAAGTGTTGTAACTCATTTCACACATAAGTATTATCAATTACACACTTAACTTTGAACATATTTATAATATATGGGACACATATTTTGTTATTTCAATATTATAATCAATTTTATTATTCTATCACACAGTGTCTTACTATTAAAGGGTCATTCAATGGACATTAGCCACCCAAACCCTAATATACATAGTCAGAGATACTAACACTCTAGAGTCCACACTCTAGATTTTTCATATATTTCCCTTGACACTCTAGGTCAAAAATTTAACTATAGAAGGTACATATGAATATAAAAAAATGAATTCTCTACTCAATAACCCTATTAGGAGAATTTTGTATGATCATGGAAGCCATCTCCTACCAAATCCAAATGTTAAAGCAACAATAATCAAAATTGTAATTGCAAATTTGTAGGGTCAGATTTTTTACATAAATTTAATGTAATACTCTATACAATATATATTATTTATATCTATTTTTTGTATTTCAAAGAAGGTCTTGCAGGATATAAGTAAGCGGTAAAATTTATATAAAGTATGTCCCATACTCTCACCACAGTCAAATCCAATGCTTGTGATGATAGGTATATAGTGAAGGGATGCCAAAGGATCCCATGATCCCATGATGGTTAGATCAAAGGTTGGTGGTAATGCAATATGAGGTATAAGGGCTAACATGTATTCCACCATCCCATGATGATGTGTATCAAGGATTTTAGGGTGGAGATAAGCAGTGAAAGATGTGGTATAATCGTTCATAAGCTCTCGTGGTCCCATGATAGATCTAAATAGGTCTTGAAGTGATGCGGTAAAGTATTAAATGTTGAAATGATTATATCACTACCCCATAGTGGTTATTATTGATGCTTGTGATTGATGTGCCTGCCAAACCATTGGATTGGACCAAATCAATGATCTATCTTTGAAAGACTTGAATGCTGAGATTTATCAATTTCATGGCAGGAATCAGAGTAATGGCAAAATGATCAACTCCATAGCAGAATAAAATTTGGAAGTTCTTTATATTTCATCATTCAAGCAAATTCAATGGTGATTGTAAATGGTGAATTTAAGTTCCGTGTATGCACTTCAGCCATCTTCAAACCAGGTAAGTAGGCCTCATCACTTTCTTCTTAAAATTTGGTATTTAGTTTATGTTTTATTTTTAACAGTTTGGTAGAGTAAGTGACTATCAAAACCCTAGTTCATAAAAGCATCAAACTATGGTACCTAAGAAATCTATGTCTATAAGTAAGAGCATTGAACCCCCTATTCCAAATAAGTAGTCCCTTTAACAGTCACTGTTGGACATTTTGTGAAATTTAGTTGACAAATGGTATAAGAAACTATTCAAGGATGGAGCAGAAGGGTGTTGGGATGCTAGAGTCCCTATCTTAGGATGGAACCTTTTTTGGTATTTTTATGAAAAGAAAGTTAGACAGGGACTAGTTGCAAACCCATGGAATTTGAATTTGGATAAACTTATGGTGCCAAACGTATTCATTGATGTGGATTTGATTAGGATATTGGCACAACACTATCATCTAGCCACCAAAACTATCAGGTTGCCAAATGGGTCACCATTAGTGGATATGAACAGAAATGCAATCATTGATTACTTCATGCTCAACAAGCAAGCCCTCGAAAAATTTGACTTGAAGAAGAGTGAACAATAATATACCAGTTTGAGGAATACACATAGGAGTGATGAATTGCCCATGTACATGAGGAAATGGGCCAACAATAGAAGGATTTCAATCCCAACCACTGCAATTGAGCCTTTTCCAGTTGATGACTCTATTTTCTATTTCAAAAGGACATATTTTTATTTGTGATAAGTGCGAGGAATTGATGCCCAAGAGAGAATTCCAGTTGACATGATGATGATGGCCATGAGAATACAGAACCTAGAGGTTAATGTTAATTATGATTTTGCATCATTTATTAAGAATAAATTACATGACAAATTTTTTCAAATAAGGGAGAACAAGACACCTATGGATTTAAAATATTATTCTTTGTTGTGTCATTTAATTTTTTATCTAAATAGAAGGAATTGGTCCAGTAGGATAGACTTGAGCATGATTGATCAAAAGGGATAGAGATTGCCTACATAATGCTGGTGTTACAAATGGGACACTCATTATTAGAACTATAACTATGTTATGTTCCATGATAATTTATCAGTCATAATAATGAATTACCTTGGTAGCCTTTTTCCTAGATTGACCAAAGAGGCTAGAGAAATGTTAAGGCCTCTTGCTCATAGGCTAGAACAGGGTCAGAAACATAACTTTTCAGATTAGTATTTCTTGCTTGACCATACTATAATCAGAGTATATGGGTGTACTCAACCACCCCATGTGTTGCCAAAAATTATGCCAAACATAATTACTTTTCTTAAATTTATGTGTTAGATGCTTTGGATGGAGAAAGATTTGATGAAAAAACAAAAGAAGGGCACATTTCTTCCAGATTCCACTATGTTTGGTGAATGGTACTATGGTGCAGATACTTTGGAGGAGTTACAAGCCTATTTGAAGGATAAATATTATTTGAAATTAGGGATAGAAAGGGTTTGTAATCTAGAGGGTCACATGAAATTTTTTAGACAAGTCATCCTTAACAGGATGGGGATATCCCATCAAATCAATTTTGATGAGGATGTGATCAGAAATTGCATCACTTTTGAAGAGGTATATAATAGGAAAATAAAATGGAAAATTTTGAATAATATTGAGGATGACAAAAGAAATAAAAACCCTAATTTTTTAGGATTTTTTGTTGAAGAGGACCCTTTGAAAAGAATAGATTTGATAATTGATAATTTTGAAAAAATATATGGCATGTCTGAGAAGCAGCCTACAAAGGCTACCAACCTCCCTGTTAAAAAGCCAATAGGATTTGTGATTCAAGAAGTTGGTCCAGATGTAATGTCAGTGCAAGATTCAATTGTTCCTGATTCACCACCTACTAAAAGGCAAAAGACTGATGATTTTTCTCCATTGGTTCCATATGAAATGACTGAAGGAGTTGGTGAATCTAAGGAGGTGGCCAGTATTTTGAGGCATATGGGAGAGGAAGAGGAAGTTGATCAACCCCTTGTTGGTCAATAAATAGAAGCACACAAACTAGAAGCAAGAATGGATGAACAGGCACAAGGTGAGCCTAAACTACAAGAAGATGAAAGGGTTGTGGCTTCTATGAGGTTCATCAAGGATGATGATTTCATCAATACCCTAGAATTCAAAGATTTTTGGCTCAAAATAAAGATGAATTTTTTTGAATAAAATGTGGAAATAAATAAAATGGGTGATGATGAATCTCAAAATGATAAAATTGTGACATAGACTTTCAAGGATTTGAAAATTGATGAAATAAATGTTAGCCCTGAAGAGGCTAGACAAATGGTTTTGAAGAGTAATATGCTGATCATCCCTAGCCTTAAATTGAAGAAAATATTTTTGTTGGACCAAGTGAGAAATCAAGATGACCCCATGATGTTTCTGAGTTTGATTATGAGGATGGTGTCAGTGGTTATGGGTTTAACCCAAAAATAGAGACTCTAGCAATATGGGCCACATAGAAGAACATCAACAAGCCAAGATTTCTTGATGTAGTCCAAGAGTTGAGGGGAACAACTATGGTGAAAACATTTAAAGATACATCAATGCTTGAATGTTCCACCCTTACTATGCAGTCTACAATGTTCACACAAGCTGTTGTCAAGGAAATAAAGCAAAGATTGCTCAACTATGAAAAAACTCAAATTGAGATGAATGATGAAGTAAACAGGTTGTATTTGGAAAATGTCAAACTAAATCAATAGTTGAAAGGTGTTTATTCTCAAATCCAAGCAATTATGCCATACCAAACCCCTATGCCACAAATAACTAGTGATAATATAGTCTTAGTTGATCAGTTGAATGCATTGAAGTTGAAGTTGGAGAAAGAAATTGAATATTTGAAAAATCAAAATGAGAAGACAAAGGATGAGGCCAAATTGAAAATCCTTGAGGTGTTTGAGAAGATTTTGAAATATAGAGTAAAATTGGTTATTGACAATTTGGAAGATGTGCATGAATTATATTCTTCCTTATCTTAGGCCATTGATCAGTTGAAGGTCAATATTTCTATTTTGGATCCAATATACAAGAAATGACAACTTGCACACCATATATTGCTAACCTTGTGTAAAGTTCTACAAAGAGATCTAGGTGATATTGCCTCACTCAAGCTAATAGAAAAGATTGTGAAAATGAACTTGGATGAATTTCAGCATGTGAATGGTGAGATCCAAGAAATGCAAGCAAAGATCGATTATTTTTCTACCTTCAAACACTAGTTTATTCTTTCAATTTTGATAGAGGATAAAAATATCAAATGTTTTGATGAATTGAAAAGTGAATATGGTCAAATAATTTCTCAAGTCATTGATTTCTTGAAAAAATATCAAAACATAAATATTCTCAGTTTCAATGTCATTTTGGATAGAGATGTTGGATATGCAAAGTTCATCATTAATGTCAAAGTGTTGCTAGACAAAAGATGGAAAGATCACTAGGCCAACTTGCTCTATATCTAAGAATGTAAGTGGCTTAATGATTTCACATTGTACCATTGGGAGAATCAGTATTTGATAATTGAAGAATAAGTAGGCCAAGTACGTAGAGGAGTAATGAGCATCAAGTTGGTGTCAACATGGCACCAAAAAATCTTGGACATCCACCTGTTTGTATTTTTATGATTTCCAATATGTATTCAAAATATATTTGGTAGTCTTTTTAAGATTTGTCAAAAAGTATATGTTGTAAAAGGTCATATTAAGGGGTGGGTATATTAAAATTAATTTTTTGGAATGTGAAAGGTCTGAAGCTTGTAGCTTCCTTCACCCACATAAGAAGGAAACCAAGATCTTGGGAAAGCTCTCTGGGAATTTGATTTTGGAAAAAGACATTGTAAGCCCTGTTCTTCAAAGATATATCAATAAAAGCAAACCACATTTTTTTGGTACCATATATATAGTTCTTAATTACTTGTTGAAAATCATGTTATACTTTATCTTGTTGTCTCCATTTTATTTCTCCTTGTTATTTGAATTAAGATATCAAGTATATGTTTAATTATTTAAAACACATTTATTATTTTTGGGTGGTTTATCTAATTGGGTTTCATCAAGTAGGGATTAAATTCCATTGAATAGATCACTGTAACTTGGAGGATTCAATTTTGATAATTAAGAAGACCCAGGTAATAATAATCTTGCATGTTTATGCTAGTCATAGACAATCCCATGCCAAGTCATTCAATTTATGGCTAGATAGAAAGCACAAATCTTTTTGTGGACAGACTCTATTACCTAATTTTTGAGAAAAGTACCAATCAATTCTTTTCTAGAATCATTTCCTTGTATCATATTCAAAAATTTCAATTTTAATTTTTTGTTGTGTAGGAGTAGGAGTAATAGTAGAATACAAAATTAAAAAAATCTAATTAAAATCATATGCCAATTTGGATTAGGGTGAATTGGATGATTCAATTGACAAAATTACATAAATACCTTAATTTTCTCTAAAGTCACCAACAAATTTGAGGAGTAATTAATCATTGGTGAATATAAGGTAATACCCACCTAGGAAAAGCAGAGCCTATAGTGCAGAGAATCCTAACCACTTGGGTTGATTCTGTCTATTGGCTAAATTGGTTGCATAACCTAATCATAAAGCTTGGCATCCTTTTAAGGTTTTGCCTATTGAAATTTTGAGAACCAACAAAAGGATTTAGAAATTTTAAGGCAACTCGCATAGATCCACATGATGCCCATGCATTTATCAAGATGGGTGAGTTATTAATATCCTCAAACCCTAGTGCAGCCTTATATTCTCTTAAGACAATAAAGTCTCTTCTAAAGAAGAGTATGGAAAAAGTACCCATTGAATTATTAAAAAACATTGGGGTTCTTCATGTTAAGCGTGATGAACTATAGTTGGCTCAACAAAATTTTATGGAGGCATTAGGAAATGGCTTTTAGGTTAAACTCATAAATAAAAGCCCCAATGCCAATTCTACAATTTTTCTATGCTCTTTAAGGATATGTAATTCTTCCAATGACTAGAAGAAGGTGGTGTTTCACTTGATTTACAAGTTCAATTCCCATATGCTCCAAAATGTGTAGAGGAAACTACTAAAAAAATAGTCCTCTAAACCCTTAACTACCTATATTATTATAGTACACAGTTGCCTATGTAACTACTATAATTTGCCAATCAAAAAGCTATAGATTTTGTGTTTAATATAATGAGGGTTTTGAATTACCTCTAAATTTTTTGTAGAGGGCATCCTCAAATCTAACTTCATTACAGAGGGCCTCATCGACTTCAAATTCTTTGCAGTAAACTCTGAATTCCTTGCCCACCTTTTTAAAAGTCTCCATCTCCTCTCCAAACAAGATTTATCACCCATGCAAGTAGCTGCTATAACCCAAAAAAAATCAGTGCTAGGCTAATTACCAACTGATGAAATGAGGAAATATTCAATAAGGAATCGTGCACAATACACTCCCACTAGAAATATATATTTTAAATTTTATCTAATTTATATTTACGTAACTATTTAGTCATTTTTACTTGTATGACTAAATAATTTTTTAGTCAATAACCAAATTAGTCATTTATTTACTCATTTATAGTTGAGTTGAAAAAAATTCATAAAATTTAGACATTTTTAGTTGTTTTAACTAAAAATTTTAGTCATATAGTCATTTATTTTCCAAATTCTACTAGTGGGATGATTCAAGGTCCGATGAAGGAGTGATTAGGGATGATGAGGGACAATGAGGGACAATGAGGGAGTTATTATGGATGATTAGGGTCAATGAGGGTGTGATTAGGGATAATGAGGGATATTGAGGGAGTTATTATAGATGATCAAGGATGATGAGGGATGATGAGAGAGTGATTTTGTATGATGAGAGATTGACTATGAATGATTATAGAGTAACTAGGGATGATGAGGGTAGATGAGGGGCAATGAGAGATGATGAGGGAGTGATTAGGGATGATGAGGGTTAATAAGGGTGTGAATAACGATAATGAGGATCATTGAGGGAGTGATTAAGTATGATGAGGGTTAATGAGGGTGTGAATAGGGATAGTGAGGACCATTGTGGGAGTGATTAGGGATGTTTAGGGTTAATGAGGGACAATGAGGGATAATGAGGGAATGATTGGGGATGATGAAGGAGGGTCTAAGGATGATAAGGGATGATGATGTATGATGAGGAAGTGATTATGGATGATGAGGGTTGATGAGTGAGTGATTAGGGATGGCGATGGATAGTGAGGTACATTGAGGGATTTATTAGTGATGATTAGGGATTATGAGGGTGTGATTAGGGACAATGATGTCCATTTAGGGAGTGATTAGGGATGATTAAAGATGAAGAGGGAGTGATTATATATTATTAGTGAGTGATAAAAGATGATTATAGAATGATTATGGATAATAAGGTCCATTGAGGGAATGATTAGGGATGACGACAGATTGAATAGGGAGGACAAGGGAGTGATTAGGGACAATTAGGGATGATGGGGTCAATGAGGGAGTGATTAAGGATGATGAGGGATGATGTGGGAGTGATTAGGGATGATTAGGGACAATGAGGTTTTATAAGAGTGGGATGAAGGATAATGATGAATTATGAGGGTGTGATTTCAATGATGAATGATGATTTATGTGTTTGAGCCCCCTCTCTCCATATAGTTTGGGGAGAGGGAGATAGTGATATGAGTGATTTTGATATGAGCCTTAGGTTTTGAAAACACTCCCCTCCACCCTAAATATTAGTGGTTATGGTAGTGGTAGTGGTAGTGTCTTATATGAGTTTGGAATGTTAGAAGATGGCTCTATTCTATGTGATTTTGGGTTAAAGTGGCCAGGTCATGTATGTGTGGGATTGGAACTAAAGCATGCATGGATTGACCCATCTACCTAAAATTTATTTTAGATTCAAAAATATCAATTTAGGATGACTCTTGAATGGTGTTTTGATTCCTTCTACTTTGAATGAAGTGTACTAGGGTGATTATCTACATTCATGTTCAATATGAAAGATTATATCATGATTATAAGTAAATGTCATGTATGAGTGACTGAATACCTACATGTAATACCAGGTATGTGGTATATATCATGTATGAGTGATCATATAATGCCTATAATTATGCTAAATATTATATGCTATAGAAAAGTATTTATGCATATCGATAAACCCAAAAATTATTTAGGAATTCAACCCAAATTTGCCTTCAAGCATTTTTTTATTGTCCCTAGTAACTCCTCTCTCTATATAGGTGATAATTCCCCCTCTAATTTTAATATATGGCTCTATCAATTCCCCCTCTCCTTTAAATATATAGGTGATAATCCCACTTCTTCTAATTTTCAATCATCCCTTGATAATGCTCCCTCTTTTATCCATTGATCTAATAATGCCCCCTCTCCTTTCAAGATATGGATTGGGTATTCAATCGACTATCAAGTATTAAAGATATGGCTTGGGTAAGATAGATACAATAAAGATTAGACACATGTATTCAAGATTAAGATATGGCTCAAGTATTCAATTAGGTAGGGCATGGACAAATAGGTATAGCATAATCAAGTAGGTAAGGAAATTAGGATAGGTAGGTAGGGCATACTTAATTAGGTTTAAAATAATTAGGGCATACTTAAGTACAATAATTTAGGTAGGAATAGTCAAGATCAATATATGGTTCAAGTATTTAGGTAGGGCATAGTCAAGATCAAGATATGGATTTGACATCCAATCAGGTATGGCATACTCAAGTAGGTTAAGTAGGTAAGGCATACTCAATGGTATAGATTTATTACATATGTATCATTATTAAAAACTTAGTTTCTCATTATATATATCAAGAAGTAAGCTTCCCTTTCCAGTTATAGAAGATAAGTACTTATAGAATAACTAAGTAGGAATGGAAAGAATATATGAAAGATAAGGTTCCCTTGATAACTAAGAATCTATTTGATAAAATTGAGTAGGTAGGACATGAATGAATCTATATATAAAGAAGCAAGCTTCCCTTATCTTATTGATATCACATATCTAAGTAGGTAGGGTAAGAACAAAGATATCTATCCAAAATCAAGCTTACCTTTATATTTATGCCTTAATCTAGAATCAAAGAAAATCCATATATTGGGAAGGCAAGCTTCCCTTAAAATTTATGCCTTACTCACTTTTTATCTATAATGAAGACAAACTTCCCTTGATAAGTTATTAGGTGAAGCAAAGCTAGATATCATGAATGCAAGCTTCCCTTGCCTTACTCTTTAGCATAGATGAAGTAGGTATGGAAAGCTTCCCTTGACTTATCAAGTATGGTAGGATTGAGATCAGGATAGGGCCTTTGGAATGGTACCCCCCATATATCTATGGCAGGGGCCCCATTCCTATGTTATCCTTTGATTTAATATATTGGGGACCAAGTCATACTCATAGTATGGCATAGCTCTAGTTTGAGAATATCACCACTTATAATGGTATTAACATTATAAAATAGACCATGAATATGATATGGGTATAGTATTCTAGGTTTTCATCAAGGGTTGGACATATCAATTGAGATAGGTTGATGCATTTGTGCATGTTCCATCCCATCATATTACATAGATGCTAAATATAGGCCATATATCTATCTCAACCAACCCATACCTAATCCCCTATCTATATATATGGCTCCCCATCTCTATCTTGACTAGTCACATCCATACTTGAACTTAGATCTTAATAACTTCAATATTTTAGTCAGTTTACAATCCTAAAATTCTGAAAACTAAGTATTGATGAGAATGGATTTTGAAAAACTAACTTCTAAATGGTAATGAAACTATAAAATTTAAGAGAAATAAATTTATGAACATGATTAAAGCAAAACTATAAACTATAAGGTTTCTCTATTACAATTAGCAATAATGACTCATGACCAAGCCAACAACCCACACAAACTAAATTTGATGGTTGTATTACCATATTTACATTTTTAACTATAAAATACAATCAATTTTTTGTATATTGTATCAGATGCAAGGTGAAATTTTGAATAGAGTGTCAAAAACTCTAAACAATTATAATAAATATATAGATAATATTTAATATTTCTTTATTCTACTATTAATTATGCTAACATTTTAAGGGAAAATGTTTAAGAAATAAATGTCATGATGGGAATGGGGGATTGTCAAATTTAATCTCTACCAACAAGTATTTATAGTGGCCAATCATCATTTACCTATTTCTACAATATGTGGGGCACAAAGTGAATTATTATTCCTTAAATCTAATTATGCCTTCATCTATCCATCAATCACACATTTTATAACATTATTATTATTATCTACTAATAACTGCTAGTACTCATGCCACAACACAACCCTTATTTTTAGAGGTTATGTATATATTTGCATCTATGTATGGTATATGTATTTTAAAATTTGGTGTTATATTAAAAGAGATGTAGTTCAACTATTAGGATTATGGGTTGGTAGACTATCCACAAGGGTAAAAATATCTCTAGATATCTAACATGGAGAGTTAAACACACACACACACTTGAAAATTATAGTTTACTATATGTAATATAAAACATGGAATTTTTTTACAATAGAGTTTCAATTAGTAAGGATATTGGTAACATAAGTGGATTGGTGTCTACTATTTGGAATCCAAATCATGGGAAAATTTTACTGAAGAGTTTCAACCGGTGAATGGATTGGTAATGCAAGTGGATTGATGTGCAAGGAGGGGAGATTTTGATGACCTATTAAATGGTTTTACACATGTATCCTAATTTATATTTGAAATATTTTTATATGGTTTTAAATTTAGTAAAAATGATATACGTTTTGAAATTTTTCTAATTACAAGTGCAAAAAGGAAAAAAATAAAATAATATATGACTTTGCCAAATTATCTTTCGATGACACTTTTATTTTTATTCTTATTTTCCTAATGTTTATTCTTAGAATATAAAGTAACTAGAATACATTTATTAGATTTATCTACATAAAATATGTTAGAGATATCATTCTCGAGATGCCTATATTATATTGGATTGTGACATAAATAGAACAAATGCATGTGGATTAACTTCTCTATTTATATTTTACATATATATATATATCTAAATTATATATTAGTTATCAATATTTGAGTTATAATACATGTTGTGGAGGATTTTTTCTTCTAATATGAGATCTCTGCCTATCAATCTATCAATCTTCTTAACAATTCCATCCTCATCGCTCACTCCCCTTGCTAGAGTATCATCTATTATATTCATTTATGTTCTTCTCGGTGCTCCTAAGGGACTTAATTAACCAAATTTGTTTACAACAAAATTAAAATTATATGAGCTAGTTGTTACAATGAAAATTTGCTATCATTAAACATGACATATCTATATCTTGATATATGTATTTCTATACGTTGACAAGAACAATTTTTTTTTATAGATTCATATCCTTTGTAATTTGAAGGAATATCATAATAAAATGGTTTTATTAGTGGAACACTTCAATAAAAATATTATTAATAAAAATAATAATTTACATAAGGTTACATAGAAAAGCAACCAGTTGTAATTCATAGCTCACACTCTCTACTAGAGGAACAAATCCAGTAAAAAATAAATAAGCACTAAAAACACATGAAAAATCACAAAATAACCAAGCAAAAATCACACTAGAAGGAGGAGGCCCTTAGGTAGTTGACCACTCCAAGAAGGAGGCTTAACCAATGAAGGGTGAGGATTCTATTACAATCATAATCATATCTCCACCCCTCCTCCTCAATGGGGTTGGAATTTGTCACCTCCTTGTGGGAAATATGTCATACATCCATCTTGGTGGGGTTTACTTACTCTTGGTCCTGATAGTTTGGTGTAACCTCATCCGAAGTGGGGCATTATTATTTATTTGGCTCCTTTAGACCCCAAGAATGGATAAGAAAATGGTTTTAATATCATTATGTTAAACTTTAATATGATTTTCATCAAGGAATATGAATGCACGTAATGCAACCAAAAACTCTTAATTCTTCCACACCGAGTTTCAACTTAGACCAAGTCATATATGATTATGATTAACTTAATTATTATTTTATATAAAAAAGGAATAAATTAGTTGTAATTAATTATATCTAAGCATATATGATTGGAAGTACAAAAGGAAAGTTTATCTAATAGATTATAAATAGAGACAAGTCCAAGTCTCACAATAAAACTAGGTTAAATAATGTAAATAATAAAGGGACAAGGAATGATAACACCTATTCATTATTATGGAAACACGAGACTATAAATTAACTATAATGATTTTATCCAACTTATTCTTGAAATTTAGAAATTGTATCTTACTCTTGGATAGACCCATGCATTGTGCAGGTGCATCATGTACAAACCTAACTATGGTATTCTAGTTTTAGATGTGTCTATCTTTTTATGGCCATTTACGTCTTTCCAAGGTTTTGAAATTTGGTTTTTATATCCATGAAAAATGTGTAGAATAAGATAATATTATCCTTGACCTTGTTTGACATTATTAAAAACAATGTAATAAAGTTGAGAAACTGCCAATGTTGTGTTAAAAATTATGTATCCCCCATGTCTGGAATAAGAAATATATGTAATTATATGAATATGCATGGATGAAATAAATTGAGTGATGATTTTGAATCTCCTCTTCTCTATAAGTAATAATGCAATTATTGTATTCTAATACCCTCCTTTGGCATAAGGCAAATTGTAAGAGACTAAGATATAATGACAATGTCACAAGTATGAAGGATTTGATGCTTGGATCTAAGCTTGACCTTTGTTATAGATTTGATGTGTCTTCTCTATGTGTGATATGTGTATCTCTCCCATACTCTTATAGTTTGACAAGACATTGCATATAAAGGTTAATCTAGGATAATTTATGCACATTGACCAACTTTAGAAACATATAAAGACAAATGATCAATGACAAAGTACAAATGAACCCAAAAAATAAAGGGACAACTCATATAGTACATGGGGTTATCTCAGATGAACGCAGACAATACATAGGTTTGTCTTGAAAATGAGTCCAGGTCTTTTTTTAAGTAAGTTTGGATAAAAAAGAAATAATTGTCTAAATATATTAACAAATACTTTCTTGATAAATGTTAAGGCATTTTTTAGGATCAATGAACCAAATATAGACATATGTAAAACTAAGATTAACCTAAAAACAAAATAAAATGTATAAATTTTGTCAAATATGATAAATCAATTATAAGATATTAAAAATTAAAAAATAGACAAAATTAAGTGTCTAAAAACTATTATTATAAATTTAATTAATACATACACAAATATGGCAACATGTTTTTATACGTGGTATGGAAAAAAATCCTTATACATTAGTGAAAACTTTTGTGCAATCCAATTTGATCTAACATGCACCTCATTATGTCAAAAAAATTCTTGGTTTTACGATTCATAATCCCATTTTGTGTATATGCAATAGTCAATTGTTTTAATATACCTTATCTTTTTAAAAAACTCATTGGATGTGTTAAATAACTTTAAACTACTTAAGAACATCAAATACATCATTTTTTAAGTTTAAGAAACATACAAAGGTTTTTGTACCACAATCAATAAAGGTATTAAAGTACTTTACATTCATGTGCTAATGAGAACTTTATTACATGTAATGTTGGTAAAGTTATAATTTCTATGAAGTTTTACGATAGATTGATTTGATTATTGTAGAGGGCCATCAAATTAGATTTAAAAATTAAATATTTAAAAACTTACACTTATGTTATAAATTGATTTTAAAAATGTTTGAATGCACCAAGTATACCACATGTGTTTCCATTACAACCTACCTGGCCATCAGTTCACTGAGTTCCCTTCCAAGATAAGACATCACTCTTCTTCCTAGTCCTCTCAAAATTGGACGAGGAAAGTTGGAGATTATGATCAAGACTTCTTACAATGTAATCATGAAAATTTCTTTCATCCACATTTTTATAGGGAGGTTATTATGCAGAATTGATCAAAGGAGGTGCCTTCAACCAATCCTCAGTTGACTTTTTTGTAGGTGTTTTTACCCTCCCTTCCTAGGTCCTTACTTTCTCCTGTTGTGGAAGACTCTTCTACTAAGTTTGGTGGTGGTTTGAAAATGGAGTGATCAAGTGAAGTTGTGTTTTTATCCACCCCACCTTTTGCCCTCCCCCTTTCCCCTATTCTTGTCCCTCATACTGAGAGTATTGTCCCTTCCCCCCTCCTTGTGTTTCTCCCTCCTCAGTGCCCTCTCTCTACCATATGTCTTCCCCCTCTCTCCCACTGCTGACCCTCTAGCCAAGCATGCCAAAAGACTCAAAGTTGACATAGGCTCCACTACTACGAAGAATGGTAGCTACTCTGAGGCATAAATGTTAAGGTTAGAGGCATAAGTTTTAGTGAGAGAAGGATCCAAGTGTATAAATAAGGACCTTATTTCAAGGCATGAGAGAAGACAAGACCTAGACTATGGTTGAGGGTTGCATTGCATTTTTTTGATCTCCTTTTGGTTAGCTCCTACTTCTATCATGATTTTTTGTTCTTATGCAATTTAGATTGGCTGAAGTCTCATTGAAGGACATTAGACTCTCCTTTGAGTTTGTTGTTGCTTATTGGTAGAGGTTTGTTGACCTATTGTTGATCTTTTTTTCCTTTCCTTGGCTATGCCATATTTCCATTATGGTTGAGTTTTAGTCATTGTTAGTGGTTTCTTACTTTTCCATTGTTTGATCAACTTCATGTTGTTAGGGACTGGGCCCCTTTTTGTGTCCTAGCACTGGTTCATAGATATAGTCAAAATAATTCACCCCATATAATAAAAAAAAGTATACCACATATGTAACCCATTCCCATGCATGTAAATAATTTCAACACCGTTAAAAAATTCTAGCTCCCAACTTGTCATTATTATCTAGATTCAAACATTGTACCATGTACTTCTTACATTACAACTTATCCTTATCAATCTCAATAAGGGGCCTCATGTTAACGTGTGTGGACCATCGATTCCATAATTACAATGTACCCTTTTATGTTGAAACCAATGCCAAAATATATTACTTATTATAACATAAGGGTGGGTTCCCATGCATGAGGTTGTCATTACTAAATCCACTCTTCAAAAGGTTCCATGAATATTGCTATACATGGAACTGTAAAGAAAAATAAATAAAATATTTAATAGAAAATAAGGATATCTTATTTTTTTATAGGGATTTTATTTTGGTGTGGAAAAGGGGGGCTAGAAAATTACCTCACCCAAATAATAATTTTATTTTTAAGGTACACATTAAGTATGGCTATTGCATGCTATGTTATTGAAACCACTTTATGATTTTTATAAAATGAAAAAGAAAAAAAATCAGAAGTTCATGTAAACATCTTTCACTTAAAAATATCCTACATTATCTCAACAACATCCAATAATATAAATATGTCCCCCTACCTCTTAATGACAACTAGATAAAAATGATCTCCCTTTGAATCTCACAAGGAAAAAAAAAACATTCTTCCAATCAAATTATATGAAATTAAAACTAAAATATTTAAGTTTGAGATGTGTTGAGGAGATCCTTGAAGATTTGGGCTTCTATGGTTTTAGATCTCCATGAATTTTGCATTATTTTGGTGGTACCATACCATTCTTTGTAGGCTAGTATAGTTGGCCACATTAATTGTATTAAACTTACCAATTTACCACCCATTAAGTGGAAATATTACTTATATTATGACTGATTCCTTGATTCTTGTATCATTTGATTTAGATGTCTCCATTAGGGTTCTAAATATAAATGACATAAAAACAAGCTAGGAAATTCACACCAAAAGTCTTCTATGAGATAACGAATTCATCCTAGTGAATTATTTACCATATCTTGCTTTATATTTCTATGAATTTGATAAAGTTTGTCACTAGTTTGAAAATTTTACTTAGGTTGCATATTTTTTTTTCCTAATCCACTCACATATTATCTTAAGAGATGAGTGCACAATAATGGGAAATCCTTTAGTTTTGAGCTCGAGGGTATTCCAAACCTTGCTAATAGTTTTATTCTTTATATATTTTATAATTTCAAACATTGTGAAGCCATTGTCACCCAAGTCTTATGGTTTATGTACAACACCCTTGTGTTTTTTCTCAAAACTCTATGGATTTTTTTATGTTTAAGAAAAATAAAATTATAATCCTAGTTTACGTAGAGTTTCCAGGTCTGCCTTTGCCCCTTTAGTGTTTTATAGACCGATTAATAAATCCATTAGGTTAATTCATAAACTATGATTATAATGAATTTTATACAAGAGCATTTGAGTTTACTATAAATATTGCATCAACCATAAACATGGGATGCAGTTCTTGTGCACTTTCAAGTATGTTATGCAACTTGTCAACTATGGTGAAAATGTTGCGTGCATGGAAGAATATCAAAAATAGTAATGAACATCATCAAGTATATGACATATCATAATAGGGATGTATAATTGGTTTTAGTAATCTCACAAAGGTTAAATAACCTATTTTTAGAGTGTTGAAGAAATAATCACTTAATTTAACTAGTGGTATTAAAATTGTCAGTTTGTATTAATTGCCAATTAGGTAATTATTGGTTTATAATAGATCATGGTTTTTCCTTTGGTCAAGGCATGGTATAGTAATTTACCAAAACAAGAAAAAATTATGTGTGGACCATTTTCAAAGATAGAGTAATCTTTAAGAGGCCTATAAGATGACAATGTCAGGCAGCCAAGATTTAGATCAATTTTGAAGAATAGTTGGGAGTCAGTCGAGATCAATCAAGTAAGTTTGAGAGGGATAGTTTGAATTCTAGAGAAGAGAAAAGTTGAGAGAGATAACTCAGTTCAACTCAAATGTGTGTGTGTGTGTGTGTGTGTGTGTGTGTGTGTGAGAGAGAGAGAGAGAGAGAGAGAGAGAGAGAGAGAGAGAGAGAGAGAGAGAGAGAGAGAGAGAGAGAGAGAGAGAGAGAGAGAGAGAGAGAGAGAGAGAGAGAGAGAGAGAGAGAGAGAGATTTCAACCTTAAATTTAAATAAGGGGATATCTAGGGTTAATGGGTATTAGATTAGTTTTTACATGATTATGATGAACTAACCTAACGAGAAGGGAAATTAATAGAAAACTAAGACAAATAGTATTTGGAATTTATACAACTAATATTACTAAAAAAAGTAAAGTATAACTATTGATAGATATTGATATGAATTAGAATCAAACAATACTTCAATGGTTTACTGTACACATGTGAGTCTAATCTAGAACATGATAGAAATGGACTAGAAGGTGATCCTAGAATAGTCATCATTTTTTAGGAATATTCCTTTTATATCCTCAAATACTTATGTCAGATCTAGATAGTTACGTCAATGTAAGTATCTAACCCTATCAAAGGTGTCTTATACTAAATACTTATGGATCTATATGTAGCTAACTAGATTCTAATGGATTTTATGTCATATTTATTTTGATATTTTTAGGTCACATGCACAAGTTATCACTCTTTTTCAAATTATCAAACCTTAGCTTCTTCACCCTTAGAGGAACTGTAGAAACAATGAGTTAGTGGGCTCATGGTGTCAAGTTATCCTGAGGACCCTTATATCAATAGATGTTTTCTACATATCCAATACTCCAAATAGTGCATCAGACTTATATATTTCTCCTCTATATGTTGGCTTATGTGTGCACAAGGATGTAATATGTGATAAGCAAATACATTCAATAACCTATCTTGTAACTTACAAATTTTGGCTCATGAACTGTTATTTGAATGCGTTAGCATTGTGGGAATACTGCTCTTATGACTGATATAGAAATAGGGATAAATATGATAGGTTTGCTCACTTGAATGCTTGATTGAGTGCTTCTTGATAAGTTGCCTTGTGAGTTTTCAATGTTTTTCTAAGTGAGGAATGAATGAGGGTTGATATTTTATATATACCAATCCCTTTTGGAAATATCTTACACTAAATATTAATTGAGTCAAGTTAATAACATGGTTATATATTATCTATAAATTAACTATGATTGTCTATATATTATCTATTTATTTATTATATTGGTGATATTTTTTATGGTAATTTATTTTTAAAATTTCATTGTTATAATTATTTATAAATATGTTGGAGTATTATATATATATATATATATATATATATATATATATATATATATATATATATATATATATATATATATATGACCTAATTATTTATCATCATGTGGTAAGATTTTTAACAATAATTTATTTTTAAAATTTCATTGTTATGATTATTTATAAATATGTTTCGGTAAAATCTATATATTATCAGTAAATTAATTGTGATTATCTATATATTATCTATTTATTTATTATGATATGATGTTATTTTTAATGATAATTTGTTTTTAAAATTGTATTATTATAATTATTTATTATCATGTGGTAAGATTTTTAACAATAATTTATTTTTAAAACTTCATTGTTATGATTATTTATAAATATGTTTCTGTAAAATCTATATGTTATCAGTAAATTAATTGTGATTATCTATATATTATCTATTTATTTATTATGATATGATGTTATTTTTTATGATAATTTGTTTTTAAAATTGTATTATATATATATATATATATATATATATATATATATATATATAATGATTATCTATTATAAATATGATGTGGTAAAATATACATATTAACTATATATTAATTATATATTATTTATTTATTATCACGTGGTGATATTTTTTATGATAAATAAACTAATTATGATTATCTGTAT
Source organism: Torreya grandis (assembly GCA_037957365.1). NCBI lineage: Eukaryota > Viridiplantae > Streptophyta > Pinopsida > Cupressales > Taxaceae > Torreya > Torreya grandis. Next base: position 401,290 of record JARHVA010004809.1, on the reverse strand, counting down.
ATTATCTATTTATTTATTATGACGTGGTAATATTTTTTATGATAATTTATTTTTATAATTCATTATTATGATATGATTATTTATAAATATGTAGTAAAATCCATATATATTACCTATAAATTAAATTTTATTGTTATTTATAAATATGATGTGGTAAAATCTATATATTACATATAAATTAATTATAATTATGTGTATATTATTTATTTAATTACTTCAATACGGTAATATTTTTTATATTAATTAATTAATTAATTTATTTTTGATTATATATATTAACAGAATAAATATACAAATAATTTACAAAAAAATATGCAGTATGGAAGCACACCTCAAACATCAAACTAGGCAAAATCTAGGAATAGAAAACAACAACAAAAACTACTAGGCCCTGCCTAGGAACAAGTCATAACGATATCATAAGAGAAAATATTAGGCTTCTAGAACAAGATCAGAAGGCAGAGGATCCATATCATCGGGACCCAACCTGAACTTGGCAAGTCATTGCCATGTGGTTGTTATGATAATTTATAAATATGATGTGGTAAAATCTATTTTATATCTATTAATTATTTATAATTATTTGTATATTATCTAATTATTTATTATGTTGTAATATTTTTTATTATAATTTATTTCTACAATTTAATTGTTATAATCTATATATTATCTATTTATTTATTATGATGTGGTAATATTTTTTATGATAATTTATTTTTAAAATTTCATTGTTCATTTCTATAAATTAGTTTTTTTTACAATTTTATTATTATGATTATTTATAAATAGGATGTGATAAAATCTATATATTACTTATAAATTAGTTATGAATATCCATATATTGTTTATATTATTTATTTATTTATTATCAATAATATTTTTTATCATAATTTGTTTTTACAATTTCATTGTTATGATTATTAATAAATATGATGTGATAATATGATTATTTATTTATTAATTATGATATTGTAATATTATATAACCACTCAGGTGGAAATCAATTTGACACTTGTAGGATTGGTCACGATCTTGGATCCTTGCACAAAAGATTAAACAAATCTATGTATAGAGCAATAAAATCATAGATAAATTGTAAATGAGTAAGAAGCTTATTTTCACACAACAATACTGCAAAAAATACCCTGCTTACATAAAATTGTATACCCTGCCTAACCTTCCAAAATAGAAAACTAGGGTGCATATAAGAAAAAATGGGGCAACATGAGGAAGCCTCTAATTTTTCTAATTAGAAATTACCCTATGTGACCCTTCTACAACTAACCTAAGGAAGCTTAATTGACAGAATGACCATAAGGTCGTGTAGGCAAAACTCAATGGATAAAAGCACTACACCAACAACACTAAAAACAATGATGGAAGTTGTATAGGAAAAATAATGAGAAAATAACTAATATTTAAAACATGACAATGAAAGTTGTATTTTATTTGCTATGACAATTTAATTTACTCCTTTTTTAAACTCTTCTTTAATTTTTATTTCTCTCGCTTTACATTATATTTTTGTTTATTTTTTTGTTTGAATTTATTTATATTTATATTTTTCTTATTTTTTTAAATCGTCATGTTTATTTTTTTATTTAATCATGTCAGCTTTGATATAGTTAAATTGTTTTATTTTATATTTTATAATGTTAGCTCTCAAATAATTAAATCCTAACATTCTCACGCCATTACAACTCTCAACCACCTCCTCTAGATGCCATTACAGGAACACCTTCGTGTAATTATAAATTAAAATTAATAATTATGTTTAAACTACTAAAAAATAAATAATTTATTTGTTAAAATCTATAAATTTTTTTATAAAAAAATACCATTTATTTTAAAATCTAGTAAATTTTAATTTTTTTTTTTAAATTTAAAATATTGAAAAAAATGTTCATTATAATTTATTATTAAAATAATTTAAAGAATTTGTAAAAATATTATATTTATTTCAAAATTTAATTATTAAATATATAATTATAAAAAAATATTAAAAAAAAATAAAAAATAGAAAAATAAACGAACAAACCAAAACCAAAACCAAAAACAAAATAAACAATTTAATTGATGAAATATTACATTTACATTGTGGTTGGAGATGAAGTCCTTAAATATGTTATAAAAATTAAATCTTTTATCGAGAAGGATATCTATCGGTGTATTTTACATAGATTTATCTAAGATATGTATGCTAATAGCACTTGTCTCCACATAAGGTAAAAGTAAATTTTTATTGTTCATAAAAATCACATTTAATATAATAATCTAATGCAATATCAAAAAATAAAATATGATGCAACACATATCTGATATATATAAAATTATATGCATTTGATATTAAAATGAGAAATAGAGAGCATTATATACATATACATGTGTGTGTGTGTACATATACATATATGTATGTATATATACATATACATGTGTGTGTGTGTGTGTGTGTGTGTGTGAGAGAGAGAGAGAGAGAGAGAGAGAGAGAGAGAGAGAGAGAGAGAGACTTACTCTCTATTTACAATATTAACATCAAATGTATACAATTTGAATATCATAAAATTATTGTCATATTCTATGTTACTTGCTCTCTATTTCCAATATTAACATCAAATGTATACAGTTTGAATATCATAAACTTATTGTCGTATTCTATATATAGTATACGAAAATAATTTTATGATATTCAAATTGTATACATTTGATGTTAATATTGTAAATAGAGAGCAAGTAACACATATATCATATATGTAAGTAATATAACAATATTTTAATGATATTTAATCTGTATACATGCGATTTTATAATAATTGAATCCTTTGTTCTTCATCTTTTCTTTTGTATACTCATTTTCCATTCTTAATTCTCTCAAACCTGTCATATGTGAAAGGTGGTGCAATCCTTAATCCATGTAGTGACTTGACACGTGATATAGCAACAAATGTCAAACCTTGTCTTTTTGTAAGTCCTATATCAATTGTGACTTTGTCAAGTGTTAAGCCTTGTGATTTGTGGATTGTTAGCCCCCATGCAGATTTAAAAGGTAACTGACACACATGACCCCTTTGTGTAGGAGTGATTGGAATTGTAGTTGGAGTTTCATCAACAAAAGGAATCCATGTTTAGTTATCAAATTATACCATTACATATGTAGGTGGTTTAGGTGGAGCCAACCCTAGTTTGTATACAATGCTTCGAACATATCTAAGTACACCATTGACAAGAGATGCTTCTATCTATATGTTTTTGACGAGCATCACCCTTGCACCAATATAAATCAATAAATCAACTTCTAATTTTTCATCATCCAATCCTACAACATTATTGTTTTATCCTCTAGTTGCAATGCTTTAAGCAACAAGTTGATTTAATGCATACAATTTTCTCTTATTATGTTGACACGCATTCTCATTTGTTGCAAATAAATGAATGTGTTCATTAAAATCCTCCTTTTCAACTATTTCAAGTGCAATATCCATTCTATTCATCAATAATTTCCAATCTTCAATGGTTGGATTGACATCTCTTAGATTTGTTAAAAGTTCCTGAAATCGTTGTTGTTCTTCAGTTTAAACTTATTGTCAAAAAAACTTATCGAGTGTAATAACGATTCTAAATTTTTGTTGAAGTAATTTTATTTGTCTTTTACTTGCATATGGAGGTTTATTCAATACCAAAGGTAATTGTCCCAAATTCCCAACAAAAATCATATACCTTCCACCAAAGCACATATCAGCATTTTCTAGAAATGCTTGACGTAGTTGAGAATCTATATTTTCAAGCATCCTTTGGCCTATAAATCTCATCTCATCAATAAATATATACCTAACATGTTTAATTTCTTCTTGAAAGCTCATTAACCTTATTCCTTCTAAATTTTCAAAATTTGAAATAGGCATTTACAAGGTTGTATGTATTGTTGATGCACCAATGTTAAATGTTGCAACTCCAGTTGGAGCAAGTAGTAACAATGAGTAACGTTGTGGTTGTGATAAATCCATAAGTGCTAGTTTAATCCCTTCAATAAGATAAGATTTCCTTGTTCCTACAGTTCCTTCAATTATTAGATGCAAGGGAGATTTAGTTTATCCTTGATTATAATGTCTTATAATTATATCAAATGATACTTTTTGTTTCTTACTTAGGCTTTCATAACAAAAATTAGACTCCATTTCTTCCATGGCAAGTAATTCATTTTCTTTTTCCATGCTTATAAATTTAAGAGCTCTCTTCATTTTTTCTTCACTGAGATTCTCTGCATCCCAATTTGCATGTCTATCAATATCTCTTCGACCCAACATATCAATCCCAGAAACATGTAGAAATTGTTTTTGGTGTAGCCCTGATATGATCTCCCACTTATGTTCAGTTATATTTTGTTGAATAACACCATCATTTTCATCCTCTATTTCTTGTTGAATGCCATTATTTGTTTGAATAATCCGATCTACATGAAAAAGATTGTATTGAAATTGACCCCAATTATATTTTATTATATCCTCATCAAGTCCAATGTCTATCTCAATATCACGAAATGGTTTGTATAATATTAATTTTGACCAATAAAGATCTACCAATTTTTTACTATCTTGTTCTGGGATGTTGTAAAACCTTGGCAATACCCACACAATAACACACCTTTTTGTTAGTTTTCACTTTTCACCTCTTTTAATGTTTGGAGTATACAACCAAGATCTTATAGCCTCAATGAGTGGTACATGTTCCATTGAGTGATCTCTTTCAATGTACCCATCAATTATTGATTTTCCATTTTTTTCATTTTCATCATCCTTTTTGAATACCAGTTTAAAAACTTTACGCCCAACATTCAATGATATAAATACTCTGCTACACTCCGTCAAAGGAAGTTCTAGAAACATGTCACATATTTTCATTGCACCTATATCTCTTTCAACAATTATTTCAGTTAATAGGTGTCTATATGCTCGTGTGGCAGGTCCTTCTGGGTCTTCCACATTTGTAAGTCGCATCAACATTTGTTGATATGTTTTTGAACTTTTCTTTGCTTTTGTATCTACTTCGTAATGTAGTTTACAACAACATGTTTTAAGAGTACTGGGTGCCAATCTACATTTACACACCATGATTGCAAAATATAACGATTATGAGTATTCACGTGGTCATCATTTCTTTTTGGCTCATATTATTTATCTCATTTCTCTACATCTACATTTAGTTTCGATCCATCGAGATGCAAAGGCCAAGGGGCATTGTACCTGCACCAAACATAGTTTCATGTTATTAATCATGTATAAAAAAACATTTAATACATTTTTTATAGTTATGTTTCTTACCTGCATACTTTCTTTCCTCTTTTTTCCATAGGTAAGACCCATATTTACATATGGTATGGTGCTCCACACAATTAACCAATTATTCATAGTCTTGATCTAGATCTATTTTATTAATATTTACTGTGTTTCTCAAACATGGATGTGAGCTAAAATTTTATACTCCCTGTGACACACATGAAATCAAATTAGTATATAGATTTATAATAGTTACTTTTGATATAATATAAGTAACTTATTAATAATTTCTTACCTGTATATTTCTTTGATGTGCATCTCCCCGAGGATTCCATGCATGTATAAATCCATCAAAATATTTTTGGGAAAATTTGACTTGATTTTCATTTTTCTAGTCTAAGGTGTCCATATTTGGTGCTCTGTCCAACCATAAAAAACCATGCAAATGTGGAGATGCTCTATGTTGCCATTCATATCTACACCAAAAATAATTTACCTTCATAAAATTTTGTAGTATCTCTTTTTGGAACACTATATTTTGAATGTGCATATAATAAACAACTATATGTGGGTGGTCAATTATGTTTTTTCATCACCATCTTTGTGTTTCATGTGGATTTATAGATGGAGTTCATGGCATCATTGCATGGAGGTCTAGCCAATACATATATGCTACACTTAATGTAAAGAAGATTGATGGTGTTCCAAATTGATACAATAGGTCAATTAACTTTGCATGACACTTTGTCTAATATAAACATGTATCTTAGTGAAGTTCCATATCACATTAAATGACCAACAAGATGATATTTTGGCATATCATCCATATATTTGTGTAATTCATCAATTATAATGGGTAATTCTTGAAGTCTTTTCTTTATAAATACTAGATAAATTTTGAGCTCAATTTTGCATTATCATGTTCGTGGCAAGATACCTAAATCATGGGTGTGTGCTAAAATGATTATCTCGATATCGAATGAAATGCTTCACAAATTCATGCAGAGGTATGCATTTTAGTTTGGTCCCAAAAAATCACACCTTCCATTAGGAAATAGAGTTGGAAAAGCTATGTCTAATAAACCTTTTATTATGTATTCATTCAATGGAGATGTACCAATTTGTGGTCAAGCTATTAGTTCACCAAGATTTGTGTTTGGATTGTTTACCCAAGCTTGAATTACTTCCATTTATCTTAAACCATTAGGTGGTTTGGTGGCCGTAAATGATGTGTGATCTATAATATTTCCTTCGTTTGTCTCAAGTAATAGACCTAAAAAAACATATTCATTGAAATTTGTATTAAATTCCATGTTGACAAAGTTTAGTTTTTCAAAGACATTTGTAGACTTAATGCATGGAAGATCTTTTTATGTCGTTTCATCAATCTTCACATCTCTATAGAACTTATCGTGTTCAATCTTACATCTCAGTGCATTATATGCTCGATCTTTATTCACAGTAAAGTTGTAAGTAGTTCCACATTGTTGCTTTCTTTGTACTATGATAATTGGAAGATCTGAAATAAGATGTGGTAACTTTTTTGTAATTTCCTTGACTTCTTGTGGAAAATAAATGTTATGTTCTTTGTATTTGTATTTCCATCCTATTGTATGTGTTACTTGAAGAATTGGATTCAAACATACGATCGACATCTCTTCAAATTGAGTCAAATTTGTGAGTTCAAGTGGTTGGGGCCCAGGATCTATTTTATTAGCTTCAAAAAAATGGACACCTTTCTCTTGTTGACATCTACTATAAATAGGCCCTTCTGGAGCTCGATGAATATTCAGTTTAGGGTAACACTCTTGACAGATATAACATATATGTGGTGAAGAAAGTTTGTCTACCTCACATCGAAATAACAATTGTACAGTCTTGAAATCAATATTAACATTTTTGTTTCGATTAGGTTCTTTTGAATTTCACTTGGCCTTCTCTCTTGTGGTGGTTCACTATTTTTTGCTTTATTCTTATTTTTAATTCTTTCAATAGTGGTTACTTTTGTTTGATTCTGCATGTGCCTTGGATTATCCTCAAATATGTTAGCAAAATTGAATTTCAATGCATCTATTCAATTTTGCATATACCATGGGACATCATCAAGTATGTTATCATAATTGAATTCCAATGCATCTATTAATCTTTCCACTGGGGTTTCTAGTACTCTTCGTACCACTTTCATTTTCACCAACAAACCTAATAGGGATTTTGAAAAAATATATCTTATGGCCTAGTTATATATCCATTATAGTGTCTTCATCATGATCGACATAAATATTAGAATTTGTGAGACGGTGTCTTTGTACTGCATTTTGATTATGTTGTTGTACTTGTTCTCTTTCTACATCAGTCATTTGATATAGATGCATTGATCTTTGTAATCTTCTTTGAAACTTAAATTGGTCTTGTTGGGATGTTTGTGCTTGATGCTCTCTCATATGATCTATATGTTCTCTCATTTGCATTTCTAGTTCTTCAACTAGCAAATCGCCTCTACGTTTTATATGTCATTATTTCTGATACTCATATTTATTTCTTTGCTCCTCATCTATCATTGGTACTTGTCATTTTTGTCTTTGATATTCTTGAGCATATTCTCTTCGTTATTCTTTCCTTTGTTCTTCATATTCAATTTTCTGGTGTTCATTTTCAAACTGCACTTTTGGTCGATCCATATTCCCTACATTTTATCAAATTTTAATTATTAAAAATAAAGCCTTAAAAAATATGTGTTATGAAAAAATAAATAGACAATGCTAAAAGATTATCCATTATTATTATTTGATCCAGAGAGTTATTCGAGTTACTTTTTTCGTTGGTAAAAGCCCAGCTACGAAAATTGTTGCCGATGGAGCTTGCTTTTAGGATGGAAGGGGACTCTACCACCATGTATGGTAATGATGTTTTATTTAATTCCATAATTACACTATTTTTACCATACAATTATTGCCACTACATCCTTATTATTTCTCCAAGCCACAATGCAAGCCAACTCCCATGCTAACCTAACTCGAATTAACAACCCAACTCACATGTAACCTAACTCACAACACAACTCGATTTGCATAGCAATCCCAACTTATAACCACCTCAAAGTCCATACTTATCTTTGAGATTCTTAGCAAAAGGTCGTTTAACATATGGCCGAGGCCATGAGCGTCAAACAGTTGATAAGGCTATTTAAAGCCTTTATGATTTCCAAACCCCATAAATGTGGGATTATCCTTTAAACAAAAATGACATGCCTAGATTTAAGAAACCATTTGCTTACGTGGGTATGGGGATAAGGTTGGAGTCTATTAAAAATACATAGGCTTTGAATGGAAAGGAGGCTTCTTCACCATTGATATGGCCTTCGACCGTGAACGAAGAAGGGGGGATCCGAAGACACGGAACCGAAAGGCAAAGGAAAGTTTTTTTCATCCATCTTGGATGGACATGGTCGGGTAGACCATGAACCATACAGGCACAGCCATGTAAAAATCTCTTCATCTATGTAGCAAGAGGGGGACTGTGAGATGTGCATGGGAAACCATTATTGAAAGCATAGACATAGTCTTTACGTACGCTTGAATGGATGTGACGGGGGGCTAGTCTTTTCGTCTGGACATGGCTTTATAGCCATCGAAGGAGCCCACAACTTAGCTGTATTATCCAAGAGGAAAATAAGCATCACAACCTTAAAAGACAAACCCCTGAACCATGTTGTCATGAAAGGTCCTAGGCTGTAAATATCCAGCAGGTTACAAAATATACAGTATCGGTTGATCTTCTCTCTGGATAATCGATTTGCTCTTTGTTCCATTCCTTCTACCATTAGATCAGCGTAGAATGACAATAGTTGTTGAATACCATGGGAATCGAACTTGGGTCGAGCTTAGGTCCCAAAGGGAGTATGTCCCTATGAGGAGATTAACGTTACATTATAGCAGAGATTTGAGTTCAGCTATTGAAAAGCCGTTGGCCCACGGCTAGGTAGAAAACACTATGCATGTTAAATGTTGAGTTGATGGGAAACACAAACCTGAGCTAATGGGAAAGGAGACATTGAATTGAAAGGCTCTTAACTGTTAATATTAAGTTAGTAATCATGAGTTTACAGTCTTGAAGGGATGTGGAGAGTTTACTTATGGAAGACTGTGAGTGGATACAGATAGCCGCAACATATGCAGGAATATGGTCTCCATTTTTATAATATGCCAGGAAAATGATGTTGACCGTATATTCGAGGCGTGGTCATTTAATGTGACCTTTTTACCACAAAAAAGGTAATGTTACATTCAAGGATCGCTATTTTATAAGGTTATCTTATTTGAACAACACAGACTTCAGTGTGTTTATATACGGATCCTGAATGACATGGTGTAGACGGGATTGAGAGAAGGTGGATCACCTATTCTACAAGCCCTCAAGCTTTGGGTGAATAGTTCCTTTTCACAGTGTATCTTGTGTAGATACAGAGCCAACATATAAATACGTAACTCATTTTCTTCTATTTTGGATGGCATTCTAGCCATAGAAGAGGTATGTGAGTATTTATGGATGGTTGTATATCAATTAAAATATAGTCCTGCATATTAGATATAAGTATATGTTTTCTTTTATTTGTAATCTTTTGATCTTGAAAGAAACATATGGGTATTAGTGTATTTACTTCCTTTTGTATCGCTTCAGTGAATGGAAGAGACATAGCAGGGATATATTGTGATAGATAATGAAATTATGTATTGATACAGAGACTAGTAATTGTACTTTCGTTGCCTCTATTTGTACCTTGGAGGGATGCGTATGATTATAGGGTTATTAATAGGAGATGCAGGCCTATGATAGCTGGATACACTCCTATTTAATATTATGCCCCTTCTTAAGAGTTTTACAGATACTCGGAAAGGAGAAAACATTCTCGTATGCATGGAGAAGGATGAAGAGGTGCTACAAATTGGAAGAATATGTTTTACTGATCAATTGCAGAGTCTTTACGTAGTCAGTTTTTAATCACTATTGTAGGTTTCCAAAATCCATATTTTGATGTAAGTTTTAAATTAATATTTGCATCTCTTAATGGATCGGGTTGCAATTTAAGCAATCCCGATGACGTAACCCAAATGATGGATGAACTCCGTTATCATGTCTTGTGTCAAGTATTTAATTTTCAGTTTATTCTAGTTTCATTTAATTTAGTTTATGAATAGATTAAGGGAACATTAGAACAAATTATGGGAAGTTAAAATTTGACATAAAATAGGGAGTTTTAAATGTAGGATTAAATTTACAGAGTTTGTTAGTTTACTTCTATTCATTCCTAAAACATTCGCTACCAATTCTATTTACTTTAGGGATTGAGAATTTAGTATCCATTTTCAAAAAACTATTTTATTCATATGGTTTACAGATCAAATTTGGTATCAAAACACGTGATTATAGGATCTTGCTTCAGTTATGATATGCTTCTGTTTAGAGTTTTTAAATATCCGATTTTGGTTTTGATTATTTTGTTTGAGTTAACTATGTAGGGAAGCTAGTGCAAAGAGAAATTGGAAGGTGTTCCCTTTCATTGGAAGAAGACAAGATTCCGACAGCCAAGATTTTGGAACCACTAGCCCTGCAGGATCAATGTAGATGAGGAACACAACACTTTAACACTTGAGGTGTGAGATGGTTTTGTGAAAGGAACAACCTTTCTTCCTTGGGAAGCATTTAGATAAAATGCAAAGCATTTTTAGTGATGCACATCCAAGAGGAATTAGTTGTAGTTCGATTATCAGTCTTACACAGAGGACAGATGAGGTATGGTTATAATCTGATTTCATATTGGAATTGACACAATATTCTGGTCTAGCTAGCCAGTTGTGTAGTCTTATTATTTTAGATTATTAATTATATTATGGATGCCTATGTTCTTGATGATAGAAACAAGTGAAAATACCAGTTCCATGGTAAAATATGGAAATGAAAAAAATACAATGTTCAATATTGGACAAGTTTTTGCATTCTGATTTTTTATTTTAAAAACTGATTTATAGATTGGTATGTTCACAACTTTGTTGAGAGTTGCAAGAAGCAAACAAGAAGTTTAAGACACCAACATGAAATAGCTAGTACTTAATAGGTGCATTTTGTAGTGTTGCAAAGAGGTATGAATTATTTTCAAAGTAACTATTTTCACAATTTTAGTTGCAATCAAGATAACCTTTATGTGGGGTACTTTGGATATAAAATATACATGTATACATAATTTTTTTAAAAGCCTTTATGAATGTTTAATGGGTCATCTAACTCTTGGTAAAATAGATTTGAAAAGATGAAACCACTACTAGTAAGTTGATTGAATCCATCAAGAGGGAATAACCCTTATGGATTATATGGTTTAATTGGATAGTTTCATATAAGCATGACCATGATATTATTATGTTTAGTTTTTACTTCAAACATTTTATTTAGAGAATTCCTAAATGGATCTAGGAAGGAAATATATAACCCTTATGTTTGGAATATTTTGCTATCTCCTTTTTCAAGTTTTTCATTGTGATAAGATTTTGGAAACTAACTCAGTTGGATGAGTTGTGGAGGTATGAATCAAGGAGCAATCAGATGGTGAAGGAAACCTTGAGACAAGTTTAAAATACTTGGTTTCTTCTTACTTTTAAATGGTATTTGCTTACAGTTACTTGCGAATTTGTGAGTTTATAAAGAAGCTCTTGTTATGAAAATTCTCCAAGTTAACATTGGAGTTAATAGGTACAGGGAAAGATTCGAGGGACACAACAGTTAATTTTGTTGTTTTTCGTTTCCTTGATTGTCCTCAGGGATGATGTGTATGGTGCATTATTCACTTTAGGATAGATAAATCCATTACACATATTTATTCTTGACATTGGATATGTCTAAGTCCCATTGTAAATGGGTAATATTTTTATTAAAAACTTTCTGTACACTCATATATGTTTTTCAGTCACATCATGTAAGTGTACTTTCAAAAGACCCATAGATGGGTAACATTTGTAAAATGTAAGTATACATGTGTGAGATTTGTTTGTAAATTATTGGGTGTATGTAAGCATAATGATTTCCCTTATGTGATAACAAAGAAAATACCTGTACCTTCATGTAGTACAGGGGTTGAGAGAAGCCCCCAGATATTATGACTATTTTGGGGCAGAATGGATATGGAGTTTATTTTTACTCTCTATATACAGGTTGCAATTGTAGTTGGATAGTTGACTTTTTGTAGACTTTTGTTTGTTGGTGTGATACAAAAAGCCATGTAACAGTTTCAGTAGGATTCTTTGTACTTTTGAGGACAAAAACCTCTTTGTGGGGAGGTTTGATCCAGAGGATTATTCGAGTCACTATTTTCATGATGGAGGGGGACTCTGCCATCGTGTATAGTAATAGTGTTTTATTTAATTCTGTAATTACATTATTTTTACCATACAATTATTTTTGTGATTCTGGTTGTGACACACGCTAGGATGAGGAGCAATTGGAGAGGCCCACTTGGTGGGTCCTCAGGCCACCACGTGGCCTGCGACCACATCCTTGCTATTTCTTGAAGACACAATGCAACCCAACTTGAGTTACCAACCCAACTCGCATGACAAACCAACTCATAACCCGACTCGCCTTAGCTTCGAGATTCTTAGCTAAAGGTGGTTTAACACGTGGCCGAGGCCACGAGTATTAATGGTTGGTAAGGCTATTTACAGCCTTTATAGTTTCCAAACCCCATGAATGTGGGATTATCCCTTAAACAAAAATGGCATGCCCAGATTTAAGGAATTGTTTGCTTACATGGGCTCGGGGATAAGGTTGGAGTCTATTAAAAATACACGGGCTCCGAATGGAAAGGAGGCTTCTTCGCCATTGATATGGCCTTTGGCCATGAACGAAGCAGGGGGGATCCAAAGGCACGGAACTAAAAGGCAAAGAAACATTTTTTCGTCTGTCTTGGACATGGTCTGGTAGACCATGAACCATACAGGCACAGTGATGTAAAAAGATCTTCATCTATGCAGTAAGAGGGGGACTGTGAGATGTGCACGAGAAACCGTTACTGAAAGCATAGATAGTAGTCTTTATGCAGGGCTGAATGGACGTGATGGGGGGCTAGTCTTTTCGTTTGGACATGGATTTATAGCCATCGAAAGAGCCCATGACTTAGCTGCCTTCTCCAAGAGGAAAATAAACATCATAACCTTCGAATTCAAACACCTGCACCGTGGCATCATGTAGGGTCCTGGGCTGATAATATCCAGCAGATTACAAAATATACAATCTCGGTTGATCTTCTCTCTAGATAATCGATTTGCTCTCCGTTCCATTCCTGCTACCATCGGATCAACGTAGAACGCCAATAGTTGTTAAATACCATGGGAATCAAACTCGGGCCAAGCTTAGGTTCCAAATGGAGTATGTCCCTACGAGGAGATTAACGTTACGTTGTAGCAGAGACTTGAGTTCAGCTATTGAAAAGTCGTTTGCTCACGGTTCGGTAGAAAATAAAATGCATGTTAAATGTTGAATTGATGGGAAACACAAACACAATCTAATGGGAAAGGAGACATTAAATTGAAAGGCTCCTAACTATTAAGATTAAATCAGTAATCATGAGTTTACAGTCCCAAAGGGACGTGGAGAGTTTACTTATGGAAGACTGTGAGTGGATACAGATAGTTGCAACATATGCAAGAATATGGTCTCCATTTTTATATGTCAGGCGAATGATGCTGAACATATATCCGAGGTGTGGTCATTTGATGTGACCTTTTTGCCACGAAAAAGGTGATGTTATGTTTAGGGATCGCTATTTTGTAAGGTGATCTTATTTGAACGACACAAACTTGAGTCTGTTTATATACGGATCCTAAATGACATGGCGTAGACGGGACTGACAGAAGGTGGATCGCCTATTCTACAATACCTCGAGCTTTGGGCGAGCAGTTCCTTTTCACAGTGTATCTTGTGTAGATACAGAGCCAACATATAAATACATAACTTCATTTTCTTCTATTTTGGATGGCATTCTAGCCATAGAAGAGGTATGTGAGTATTTATGGATGGCCATATATCAATTGAAATATAGTCATGCATATTAGATATAAGTATATGTTTTCTTCTATTTGTAATCTTTTGATCTCGAAAAAAACATACAGGGATCAGTATATTTACTTCCTTTTGTATGGCTTCAGCTAATGGAAGAGACATAGTGGGAATATATTGTGATAGATAAAGAAATTATGTATTGACTTTGTATTGATACTGGGACTAGTAACTATATAGTAACTATACCTTTGTTGCCTCTATTTGTACTCTGGAGGGATGTGTATGATTATAGGTTATTAATGGGAGATGTAGGTATGTGATAGCTAGATATGCTCATATTTAATATTGTGCCTCTTTTTAAGAGTTTTAAAGATACTTAAAAAGGAGAAAACATATTTGTATGCACGGAAAAGGATGAAGAGGTGCTATAGACTAGAAAAAGACGTTTTGTTGATCAATTGTAGAGTTTTTACACAGTCAGTTTTTCAACACTATTATAAGTTTCCAAAATTCATATTTTGATGTAAGTTTTAAATTAATATTTGCATCTCTTAATGGATCGGGTTGCAATTTTATCAATCTTGGAGACGTAGCCCAAATGATGGGTGAACTCTGTTATCATGTCTTGTGTCAAGTATTTAATTTTCAGTTTACTTTGGTTTCATTTAATTTAGTTCATGAATGGATTATAGGAACATTAGAACAAATTATGAGAAGTTAAAATTTGATACAAAATAGGGAGTTTTAAATGCAAGGTTGAATTTACTGATTTTGTCAATTTACTTTTATTCATTCCTAGAACATTTTCGCTATCAATTCTATCTACTTCAAGAATTGAGAATTTAGTATCCGTTTTCAGAAAAATGTTTTATTCGTACAGTTTATGGATCATTATTGCTCAACAATTACAATTAATTCATCTACATCTAGAATAAAGATTATACAAAATATTGATAAATAATTAAAATTTTGTAACATATACGATAATTTAAGTCTTTTAAAGCCTTAAATATTTAAAATATATATTAACATAACTTTAGTATTAAATATTTACGCCCAAATTTATTTATAGATTTAAGATTATACCTAAAATGATAATTAAATGTTACTTAAAATATATATAGAATAATTGTCTTAATTTAAGTTTATATATGTTTTTTATTTTATCATAATTTTTAATATAATATTAATAATATATCGTAAAAATTTTGAATATTAATTTTTAAATTAAAATTAAAATTAATCAAAACTATTTACATATCTAAAAACCAAAACTAACATATTAATAATTAACATTTCTATATAATTTTAAAACCAATATTAATTAATATCTATTCATATTGGTATTAATTAAATTATTAATATCTAAATATTTATCAATATTAATATTAATTTAAACCTCTAAATATAATGATATATAAATATTCCCAATCTAAATATTTATTAATATTTAAATCAAAACTATTGATATCTAATTTAATTAATATTTAAATATCTAAAAATCAATCCAAAAAACTATTTCCATTTTCAAATTCAAACATCATGTAACAATATAATACTATTAAATGATAATAACTAATATAAAATCTATATACATGCAATTAGAATAACCTATATACCACGATTTATATTAACCTTTTTCCTTTGGCATATAACAATTTGTCTAAAAATATATACACATCTTAAAATGTGTCAATATAGATAGAGAATGGTTTGATTTATTTTTTATTAAAAATAGGTAAATAAAAAATTATTTTTGATTGGGTGGCATGGCAGAATAGTTGGTTATTGTAATTCACCGTAGAATTATAAATACGGATTCACAAAGACACTACAATCTAAATTTATTTAATTTTTTTGTTTCTTTACTACCCATATAAAATCTATGTATATGGAACCTATATACTACGATGTATATTAACCTTTTTCTTTAGGTAGATAAAAATTTGTCTAAAATATATACATATTTTAAAATTGGCCGATACCTGTAGATAGAAAATGGTTTGATTTTTTTTTTAAATAAGTAAATAAAAATTATTTTTGATGGGCGACATGGTATGGTAGCATGGTTGGTTATTGTAAATATTAAATTAGTTTAATTCAATGTGGAATTATAGATACGGATTTATCAAGGACTTTGCTGTATAGATTTATTTAATTTTTTATTTCCTTACTACTCTCACAAGCATAAATAATGTATATTGAAAATTAAACAAATTGATTTATAAATAATAATTAGAATTTTGCTGTTCATTTAAAACTTACATTAAAAAACAATGACATTTAGAAAAGAAATAAAATAAATACTTATTATATTATTGTGTTTTGTTGTATTTATATTATTGGATTTTTTAATTTTCAAATAAATTTAACCTTTTTTTTTGTTTTTTGTTTTTTTGTTGTTTTATGAATTTTTTTTATTTGAATTTGTTTGTATTTATATGTTTTTTATTTTTTTAAACCGTTATATTTGTTGCTTATAATTTTTTTGTTAACATATATAATTTATTTATAAATTAGTATACATATTTTAAATAAATCTATGTAAAATATAACGATGTATATCATTTTCAAGGTATCTAACATATATTTTGACTCGCCTTGTTTTATTTTACATTTTTGTTTGAATTTGTTTATATTTATATGTTTTTTTATTTTTTTAAAACAATTCGGTTGTTTTATTTTTTATTTAATCATGTTGGTGTTGAAATAATTAAATTGTTTTATTTTTTATTTTATATTATCGGCTTTTAAATAATTAAAAGCTAAAATTCTCACACCATTACTATTTATTTTAAAATCTAGTAAATTTTAAATTTTAAAACTTAATTTTTTATTTTTAATATTTTAAAAAAAAATTATGAAAGGTAAAAGGAAGGTTCTTTGAAACTAAAGACCCCATACCCTGGAGGACAAGTAGTCAGACGGGGTCTAAGAACCCAGAAACACCATAAATCTGACAAAAATAGTTAAGACAAGAAAAGGGGTTGCACCCAACCCAAAAACAATGAAAATACAATTAAAAGCACATGAAATCAATGCCTCAAATAATATTCATGAAATATAAGAGCTGAAACAAGATGGGCCTAAACCACTTAGGCCTTGCTTCCTCCTTCCAAACAATGTCTACAAGGACCTTCAAGTTGAAACAAATTGGATGATTGGATCTCCATTTTTTTCTGCTTTCTCTGGACTTTAATCCAACCTCTGTTATCCTTTGAGCCTTTTGGAGAAAAAATATTTCCAACATCCGTTTCAAGGTTATGCATAATCAGATCAAAATCCTCTTCCTCCAAGGTATTATCTTTAACACTTGAGGATATCATATTTAGATCATTGGTTTCTTGGGGAGCCACTTCAAAGTGTTGCTCTAAAACCAATTATGTTTCATTTTCTTCTTCCACATCCAAAAAATTATTTTTAGTTAAATCTCCAACCAACTGGTTAAAAAACTCTTCATTCATATCTGTTAATCTTTCTTCCTTCTCTGAAGACTTTTCTTTAGCACCCTACTTCCACTGTCAAAATATCCATGTTAGCATTTTTTGCCTATGAAATACCTTGCTTTTTTATTCTACTTAATGTGTATGAATCAACCAAATGCCCTGTATCAAAACATTGTCTACATCTAAAAGCTAATCCTTCATTGTCAACAATTTAAACCCAAACCCGATTCTTAACAATCAACTCTAAATGTGACAAGAGCTAAGCATTCACATTAATATTGATACAAATATTTGTATAAGTAGCATGGAGATATTATGTCATAGATTCATCAATAGCTAACAATCATCCTAGGGCATTATCAATGACATTAAGATTGTCTCTAGTCCCAAACTGTAAAGGAAGGTAAACATGGTGGATCCACATTGGTCTAATATTGAAAGATCTAGTCACTAGGTTAACATTGAGATACCAAGGATTCATCATGAGAATATGATGATCAAGGGACCAGAATTTTTGCTACATAATATTTTCCTTATCTTCTCTTTTGTCAAAAATTGCTACAAAAAATCCCATTACATAAGGGTATATTACCAGATTTCCTTTCATTAATGGGCTCTAGACCTCTGAAATCCACCATGGAGGGTTTAAAGATTTGACCAAAAATTATTAAACTTAGAGATTAAACCCTTGTTACCATACCATGCTTCCCCTTGTAAAATCCCTTCAAGAGACTTACCCTCAAAATAAACAGATTTCAAAATTTTGTTGGGGCCAAAATTTTGTTTACCTTACTAGAGACAGTCATGGTAAGAGACCCTTGTATCTGACTCTTTTTGAAAACTATTGCAGCATAATTTTGTATCTGACTCTTTGTGGCCTCATTCAACATTGGGTCCTTTCTATTTATGGTTTCAAGTTCTCGATCTACAACATCAGGGCCTTTCATGCTTGCCTACACAAATATTTCGAGACCTGGGGATCTTTTCACCTCCTCTCCATCATACACTAATGCTGCAAGGAATATAAGATTGTCTCCCAATTTCTAATTACATAATTATTTAAAATAATTTAATATTTATAAATAATAACCAATTATACTACCATGTCATCCAATCAAAATTAATTTTTCATTTACCTACTTTTAAATAAAACTGCATATCTATCTTAGATAAATCTATGTAAAAGACGTCGAGAGATATCATTCTCGAGGCACCTATCTTATATTAGATTTGTGACATAAGTGGAATAAGTGCCTTGAGAATGATATCTCTTGATTTCTTTTACATAGATTTTTCTAAGATAGGTATGCTAGTAACAGCTATGCATTTTGTGTATTTATTTAACATATAATATGATGTCTTTTATAAAACTTAAAATGTATAATATACGTGACATTAAATCATATAAAAAATGTAATACACATTACTTAAATCACCCAAAAATTTAATATATATAATCTAAAATTCTCAATCTAAATAGTTATTTAATATTCATCAAAATGTATCGTACACATCACATAAAATGTCAAGTAATGAATAAGTACACATCACATAAAATGTCAAATAATAAATAAGTACATGTTTTTTTTTCATAATTACATGAAATTATTTTTCCTCTAAGAATTTTAATCTCTCTTACTCAACTTTCCATTTAGAAAGTTATTTTCTATTTTTTTGTTTTCCTTAACGGTCATATGTAAATAGAGGTAATATTCTTAGTCCTTATAAGGACTTTACATGGGATATAACCATAAATTTTAATCTTGATCTTTTTCTTTGACC
The DNA here is from genome assembly GCA_037957365.1 of Torreya grandis. Taxonomy (NCBI): domain Eukaryota; kingdom Viridiplantae; phylum Streptophyta; class Pinopsida; order Cupressales; family Taxaceae; genus Torreya; species Torreya grandis. The sequence goes on along the minus strand of JARHVA010004809.1, from coordinate 381,747 downwards.
TATATCAATTGTGTCTTTTAAAAGGGTTAAACCTTTTGATTTGTATATTGTTAATGCTCAAGCTAACTGTAAGGGTAGTTGGGTTTTGTGTCCCATTTGTATTAGTGTAATTGGAACTGTATATGGAGTTTCATCTTCAAAAAATATTCCCGAATAACTTTAAAATTCAACCATAACATATGTTGGTGGTTCTAGTGGGGCACTCCCACATTTGTAGATTATACTTTTGATATACACTAGATCTCCATTTACAATACTTGCTTATATCCAAAGATTGGAAGCTAACATGACCCTTGCATCGATAGCAATCAGTAACTCCACATCAAGTTCATCATTTGGACCTCTCATTGGTACATTACCACTTCCTACTTTGGTTATAATGTTATGTGCAACAGGTCTTTTCAATAAATATAATTTTCTTTTATTGTGGTAATACACATTATCATTTGTGGAAAACAAATCAATAAAATTATCAAACTCTTCATTCGTGGCTTTATCTATTCCAACATTAGTTTTGGTAATCAATAGCTTCCAATCATCTATTTTTGGATTTGCATCTCTTAGATTTGTGTGTAGCTAACAAAACCTTTGTTGGTCATCAATTTCTCCTTCCTATCTAAATATCTTGTCCAAAGTAATAACTGTTGAGCGAATATTTTGTTGACCAACTAACTGGTGAGCAAAATAGTTCCTATCACCACAACATAGGGAGATTGGTCATCCAGGTGTGTAGTTTTACTAGATCAATAGGGGACAAATCTCTCCTCTCATCAAGGGGAGGTTCCCTATTAAATATACGGAGGTTATATACTATATATATATAAGCAGAAAGTAAGACACAGGGGTGGGATAAACCATCCATCTCTCTTTTTTTAGAGATGATACTAACAAACAGAGGAGAAATCCTGGGTGATTGGTGAAGGTACTTCTCTTCTTTCAGAAGTAACATTCAACCAAGAGCTAGATCCCTTCCTGGATAGTATAAATCCTGGTGAAGCTACAGAAGGCACTTCTCTTCTTTCAGAAGTTCTTGTTCTTGCAAACAACAGGAATCTTTCTGGTAGAATAAGTAACTGGTAACCAAAGGTGTAGAGTAACTAGCAGCCTGAAATGTAGCGCAAAGTCTCCACCTCAGCTGCCCAAAGAGTGAGATACAAATAACAATGGGGGCACAAAGTTGTCCCAAGGTCTTTTACACAGAAAGAAACTAAAAACACACACTAATTAAAAATTATGTCAGCACAAAGTCTGAAAGTAACTAGTTTCAGGACACCTTCCTTATCACTTCCACTAGCTCTGCTTGTTAAATTGCATAAACGAGAATACATTTAGGAAATAGACATAATAACAATCTCGTAGAATGATACAAGCTATAACAGCACAAAGTCTAAAAGTAACTTGCTTTCTGATTCAAACAAAGAAATATGATAAACAATCTGAGCTCGAAGTCTCAGTGATGCCTTTCAATTTGGGCAGAGTTTTGCTTCTGATAACGAAAATATCTCCCTTCAAATGATACAAGAGATTACATTATATAGAGGCCTGAGGGAGGCTTGGCACTTTTTCCCATGAAGTGACCCATTCAGCACATTCAATGCCTTGGATGCATTCTTGGTCTTGTTAGGAAGGGCCATGCTAGAGCAGGGTGGCTGCCTTAACTGTGGCATGTCGATTCATCTCTAGTGCCTCCTCCCAAGCCTGAATCTCTCATTCCATCACCTTCTTAGCCACGTAACTATCTATTATGCATTTATCTCACAAGGGACAAATAGACGGCACTTTCAATGTTTGCAGGCCCCTAATATCTACCCGATGAACTACTTCACCTACTGGAATTAACTCCTGCTGAGTTTCCCTCTTTGTCTCTTCCTTCTCTTGGTCCTGGCCTTAAATTCTTTTGAACGCATTCAGGTCCATGATTTAAGTCTGCTAAAATCAACAGACACTTCATTACAACAAATTTGATGTTTGCAGGCCCATCATTCTTCCCAACAACTCTCTCGTGTCTTTCTCACTTGCCATGGTCACTTTCCACTGTGACGTGGGTGAGGACACATGGTGGCATCTACAGCTTCAAAATAGGCTTATCAGAATAAGGTTTGAAACTTGTTAGCAGTTGGAGGCGCAGATGCAGACACGTGATAGCTTTTGCTGCACTAGGATGGGACACGTGGTGAGTTCCATGCTTTGAAGCTTCATCTGAAACTGTGTCTCGGTATGTGACACTTGGCAACATCCGCTGCACTTTGAGGCTCAAATCTTTCCTGAAGGGAACTTGCCCTTTGGGGTCTTGAAAAAGGTCTGGTTTCGAATGTTGAGTGTCCTACCACAAAGGTGTCTGCCCTTCAGGATCTTCCAAGTGGCCTTCAGGTCTTTGATTTCTCTGGTGGGCTGTTGGTCCTTTATTTCCTTCAGACAAAATGTCTGAAGGAATTCCTTTAGACAATTTATCTGAAGGAAATCCTTTCCTTGGCTTCATGCATGCCTCTGCATTGTGAGTGCCCCCTTTTATGACACGTGGCACCTTCCACCACTTTTAACTAGAGACACATGTCATATTCTACTAAAACTTACCAGAGACACGTGGCATCTTTTGTTATTGACACTTGGTAGCATCCACCTTCTCGAGCCTTTGCAAAACCATAGAAACACTTGGAGCTCAGTCGGGCTCTCACAGATGATGACACTTGTTGGCCTCCACCGATCTCTGCTAGGGGCACGTGGCACGGTCCGCTGCTCTTAGAAAAACATAGTGAAGCCTTCTATGGTTGCCACTTGTCACCCTCCGTGGAACTCTGAGAGAAGCTTTTATCGAAAGAAGCCTACAGCTTATAAGGAACTTTGAGAAGTGAACACTGACACGTGTCACGTTCCACTTGACTCTTCTTTACACGCATTTCTTTCCTTAATTGAGTCAGCCTTTAAACCTTTAAACCTAACGCGTTGAACCGATTGAACGTTGAACCCATTGAACTGATGAACCAAAATGGTTCAAGGTTCAATGGTTCAACGGTTCAAGCTTTTGAGACTCGTTAAGTGCTTAGGGCCGCAGAACCTTTGAAATTGTTTAACTTTGAACTTTGTTAGGTGTGCTCAACTCCTGCTGATGATGTTGAACCTTGAACCCATTGAACCCTTGAACCTTTTTGCTTAAAGGTTTAATGGTTCAATGGTTCAATGATGCTTAGGAGCTTGCTGATTGAATTCTTTTGATTGAAACAAGGCGCTGACCCAATCCATAAAATGACCAAGTGTTGGAAACTAGTTCTTTTGATTGAACTCACCTATAGAAGCCTTTGAACCTATTGAACTTGCTATTCCCCTTACTAAAAAATCTTGAAAAATGAGGAATTTGAAAGCTCAGAACAAATTTCAAGAAGGGAAGAGATTATTTTTGGCTGTGCAGGACCAAAATAGCTCATACGTTGTTCCAAAAAAGAGTGACATTTTTGGGGAACAACAGCTGGCTCTAGTTGGGGAACTTCCTTCAGATGAAAACTTGGAATACCTGAGGGGAGTAGAAACCAAAATCTATGATGCCTTGAAGTGTGCCTTTGGGCTACAGAGTCATGCTACCTAAAAATAAAGGCTCAAAAAAATGAAAACAAAAAGAACCAAATAGAACTAAAGACTATACAAATATACATATGTACAAGTGAACTTATTTGATACTTCAAGAATTGAAGTACTTCAGACACTGCTCCTTGTGAGGTGAAGAAAAGGGGATGCCATCTTGATAAACCAGTAGGAAACCATTCTGTCCTTAGAAATAGAGATGGGTGAATGGAGCTCTCCACCAGGAAACCAATTTTTTGCATCCTCCTCTTGGCTTTTTCTTCTTCTTGCCCCATGGTAGGACGTGGTCTTCAATTTGAAAACCATAATTCCTTGCTCTCTTAGTGAAGGGCTCTTTTTGCTAATTTTGGAGTACAGCTGTATGGTCCACCACCATAGCTTGCTATTCTACTAGTTCAATCTAGCACATATTTTGATTGTCAGCATTAGACCCCTAACAAACCATCAGCTCAACATCTCCTTTGGTGTGAAGGAGTTTGATCTTTTCATCTTAAGTAGTCTTCAATCCAAGCAATAGAGATTTGCATCTAGCATGAGTGGAAGAATTACTGCCATCAAATTCCAAGATCCAAGCATCATCAGAAGCTGATATTCTATTAGATTTCTCTTCATAAAAGATGGAAGATCCTTCTTGATTTGTACTGTGCCCTACCAATTCTTCTGATGCCTGATTTGGATCAAATATTGGATTGCCAGCCATAGGACTTTGATCAGCTAAGACATGAGCATCCTCTGTGGTCAAGGAGTAATTACCCCTGCCTAAAGGCTCAAACAGAATTTGAGCAGCAGGGGCTGACATTTGGGTGACCACAATCTTTGCCTCATACAGGTCCACACCTAGCTCTTCACCAATGTTTAACTGCTCAATATTGGCTTGCAGGGATTCAAACTCAGTCATTTGAATTTTGAATTTCTTGACATGATCAATCATGTCAAATGACTGAGATGGACTTGGAAGAGAGGATGGGAGTTCATCCTTTTGGTTTTTGAGAGGGGGAGGACTGATTTGCAAAGTTGAAGTAGAAGGTGCAGAGATGTTTGATTTACTAACCTTCTTGGCAATCACTGGGTCCTTTGACTGGAAAGGCAGAGTGGTTCCTCGCTTAGCGATTGGAATTACAGGCTAAGTTCATTCCTCTATTCTTTCTTTATCAACTTGCTGGGTTGACTGATTCTCAGACCAGGTGATTATTGCGTATGATCCTTCGACTGCTTCACCTTCACTTCTGGGTTCATCCTGGTAATTCAAGAAACCAATGTGGGAGTTACTAGCTAATTCTTCTAGATCCTCCCTGAAGATATCAGTGCCATTTTATTGCTTGAACTTAGGTTGAAAATAGGAAACATGTTCTATTTCCAGATATCCAACTGCTGAGTTGGTTGGAGGTGCTTCAAGGGCAAGGTCCCTCTATGGGGGAGGAAGATGATTTGGTTACTCTTGACTTCTAGCAGCGTTGCCTTGATATGGCTGATTGGGGAATGTCCTCCTTGGTATATCTTTATATAGAGGAGCAGAAGACATACCTTGTGCCAATTTTCCTTTTCAAGGCTAGTAATTCATTTGCTAACTTTTGTACTATTGGATCAATGGTGGTTGTGGGTGAGTATTCAGAAGATGAAGAGGGTTTACCTCTGTTAAGATCTCTCCTTATCTTTCCTGCCAGGATAAGGTCATCTTCTAGCTCAGTAGACAAGTCTTGAGCAGCCTCAAGGTCTATGTGTCTAGCCCGTCTCAACAGAAAACTCACTTCAGGCAGCTGTTAGTTGATGAAGAAGCATTTGAGATTCTGAGGTGTCGACTGGGCGACCATGGGAATCCTGTGCCTTAGCTTGTTTAACCTGGAAATAAAATCCTTCATAGGCTCATGAGGTTCCTTCTTCATCTGAGTGAGCTGGGCCAGCAAAGCATGTGCATCCTCTGCAGGCTTGAACCTGGCTTCAAACTTGGCTTTAAGTATATCCCAGTCAGTCACTGATCCAGCTTGCAGATGGTAAAACCAGTCTGCAGCAGCACCTTGTAGTGTCTCCATAAAAATCCTGACTACCACATCTTCGAATTCCACCCCTATCACATCACAGGCTATGCTGAAGGCTGCAATGTGTTCATCAGGGTGAACTATCCCATCACCAAATAATTTGGGGAAATTCTTTCTTGAACTACGTGGGAGTTCATGTAGAGGTGAAGTCAAGTTGAGTGGGCCAAAAGAGTTAACCCAGGGGCCTCGAAACACCATGATTTAATTATCAAAAATAGGGATAACAAATATGGGTGGAGTGGCCAGTTTGCTAAACAAAAATGGGAAAGGACTGGCCCTGCTTTAGCTTGAGGCTTCAAACTGCGCACTCTTTCCCAGCAGCTCTAGTTTTGCAGACCAGATAAAATAATGAAAGTGGAGGAAGATGGTAAGGCTATAATGATAATGGGTAAGACATGGAATGGAGTCGCCAGAGTCTGTAATGGATAAGGGTTATAATGATTATGGGTAAGACACAGGTGATGTTTCAATTTGAAACTTGAGGTTCCAAATTGCACAAAATTACTATCCCCAGCGGAGTTGCCAAAAACTTTTGGGTGAATATTTTGTCGACCAGCTAACTGGTGAGCAGAATAGTTCTTATCACCACAACATAGGGAGATTGGTTGTCTAGGTGTGCAATTTTACTACATCAACCGGGGACAAATCTCTCCTCTCATCAAGGGGAGGTTCTCTATTAAATATACAGAGGCTATATATATATATATATATATATATATATATATATATATATATAAGTAGAAAGTAAGACACAGGGGTGGGATAAACCATCCATGTCTCTTTTTTCAGAGATGATACTAACAAACAGAGGAGAAATCTTGGGTGATTAGTGAAGGTACTTCTCTTCTTTAAAAATTAACATTCAGCTAAGATCCAGATCCCTTCTTGGATAGTATAAATCCTAGTGAAGCTACATAAGGCACTTCTCTTCTTTCAAAAGTGCTTGTTCTTGCAAACAACAGGAATCTTTCTGGTAGGATAAGTAACTGGTAACCAAAGGTGCAGAGTAACTAGTAGCTTGAAATGTAGCACAAAGTCTCCACCTCAGCTGCCCAAAGAGTGAGATACAAAGAACAATGGGGGCACAAAGTCATCCCAAGGTCCTTTACATAGAAAGAAACTAAAAACACACACTGAAAACAATTATGTCAGCTCAAAGTCTGAAAGTAACTGGTTTCAAGACACCTTCCTTATCACTTCCACTAGCTCTAATTGTTAAATTGCACAAACAAGAATACATTTAGGAAATAGACATAAGAACAATCTCCTAGAATGATACAAGCTATAACATCACAAAGTATGAAAGTAACTTGCTTTTTGATTCAAACAAAGAAATATGATAAACAATCTGAGCTCGAAGTCTCAGTGATGTCTTTCAATTTGGGTAGAGTTTTGCTTCTAGTAACGAGAAGATCTCCCTTCAAATGATACAAGAGATTACATTATATAGATGCCTGAGGGAGGCTTGGCACTTTTTCCCATGGAGTGACCCATTCGGTGCATTCAATGCCTTGGATGCATTCTTGGTCTTGTCAGGAAGGGCCATGCTGGAGCAGGGCAACTGCCTTAACTGTGGCATGTCGATTCATCTCTAGTGCCTCTTCCCAAGCCTGAATCTCTCATTCCATCACTTGCTTAGCTGTGCAACTATCTATTCTGCCTTTATCTCACAGGGGACAAACAGATGGCACTTTCAATGTTTTTAGGCCCCTAATATCTACTCGATGAACTGCTTCACCTACTGAAATTAACTCCTATTGAGTTTCCCTCTTTATCTCTTCCTTCTCTTGGTCCTAGCCTTAGATTATTTTGAATGCATTTGGGTCCACACTTTAAGTCTGCTAAAATCAATAGACACTTCATTATGACAAATTTGACATTTGTAAGCCCAACATTCTTCCCAATAACTCTCTCGTGTCTTTCTCGCTTTCCATGGTCACTTTTCACTATGATGCAAGTGAGGACATTTGGCGAAATTCATAGCTTCAAAATAGGCTTATCAGAATAAGCTTTAAAAATTGTTAGCATTTGGAGGCATGGATGTAGACACATGACAAATTTCACTGCACTGGGATGGGACATGTGGCGAGTTCCACACTTTGAAGCTTCATCTGAAACTACGTCTCAGCATGTGACACTTGGCAGCATCCGCTGCACTTTGAGGCTCAAATATTTCCTGAAGGGAACTTGCCCTTTGGGGTCTTAATAAAGGTCTGCTTTTGAATGTCGAGTGTCCCTTTGCAAAGGTGTCTGCCCTTCGAGATCTTCCAAGTGGCCTTCGGGTCTTTGATTTCTTTGGCAGGCTGTTGGTCCTTTATTTCCTTCAGACAAAATGTCTGAAGGAATTCCTTCAGACAATTTGTCTGAAGGAAATCCTTTCCTTGGCTTCATGCATGCCTCTGCATTCTGAGTGACCCCTTTTATGACACATGGCACCTTCCACCACTTTTAACTAGAGACACGTGGCATTTTCTGCTAAAACTTACTAGAGACATGTGGCATCTTCTGCTATTGACACTTGGCAGCATCTGCCTTCTCGAGCCTTTGTAAAACCATAGAAATGCTTGGGGCTTAGTCGGGCTCTTGCAAATAATGACACTTGTCAGCCTCCACTGATCTCTACTAGGGGCACGTGGCACAGTCCGCTGCTCTTAGAGAAACATAGTGAAGCCTTCTGTGGTTGCCACTTGTCACCCTCTGCTGAACTCTGAGAGAATATTTTATCGAAATAAGCCTGCAACTTATAAGGAACTTTGAGAAGTGAAAGCTGACGCGTGTCGCATTCCTCTTGACTCTTCTTTGTGTGCATTTCTTTCTTTAACTGAGGCAGCCTTTAAACCTTTGAACCCAGTGCGTTGAACTGATTGAACGTTTAACCCGTTGAACCAATGAACCAAAATGGTTCAACGGTTCAAGCTTTTGAGACTCGTTAAGTGCTCAGGGCCGTGAAACCTTTGAAATGGTTGAACTTTGAACTTTGCCAGGTGCTCTCAACTCCTGCCGATGATGTTAAACCTTGAACCCATTGAACCCTTGAACCTTTTTGCTTAAAGGTTCAATGGTTCAATGGTTCAGTGATGCTGAGGAGCTTGCTAATTGAATTATTTTGATTGAAACAAGGCACTGACCCAATCCTGAAGATGACCAAGTGTTGGAAACTGGTTATTTTGATTGAACTTGCCTACAAAAGCCTTTGAACCTATTGAACCTACTATTCCCCTTACTGAAAAAGCTTGAAAAATGAGGAATTTGAAAGCTCAGAACAAATTTCAAGAAGGGAAGAGATTATTTTTGGCTGTGTAGGACCAAAATAGCTCATACATTGTTCCAAAAATGAGTGACATTTTTGGGGAACAACAATAACTATTTTGAATTCTTTCCACAATATTTTTACTCATTTGTTTCTATCATATGGTGGTCTATCACTAACAGGAAGAAACTGACCCAAATATCCAACCAAAATAATAGATACACCACCAAAACTCATGTTTGTATTTTCATAAAATGTTTAGGCTTTATCTATTCCTACATTAGTTTTGGTCATCAGTAGCTCCCAATAATCTATTATTGGATTTGCATCTCTTAGATTTATGAGTAACTGATAAAAACTTTGTTGGTCATCACTTTCTCCTTCTTATTTAAATGTCATGTCCAAAGTAACAATTATTTTGAATTCTTCCCACAATAGTTTTATTCATCTATTTTTATCATATGGTGGTCTATCACTAATAGTTTCATTCATATGATTCTATCATATGGTGGTCTATCACTAATAAAATGAAGCTGACCTAAATATCCAACCAAAATAATAGGTATACCACAAAAACTCATGTTTACATTTTCAGAATATGCTTGATAGAGTCTAAAGTCTATGTTGGGCCCCCTTTTTGTAACTTAGGTAGTGGACCACACCAACTTGGCACATCTTAGCACGTGGTAGTCATGCAAATGATTGCTCTTTTGAAACTATTAGTTCCAACTAAAAGGATATTCGATGATCTTGTACCAGTTGGTAGGTAGTTGCTTAGCATTTGAGTTTGAAGGAGAATCTCATTGAGTGCTTGCATGTGGTGGTTGGAGAGCACGGGTGTCAAAGGAGTAGAACTAACAACATAACAACCTCCAGTGATAGCTCAACATCTACATGTGCCCTTCTAACCTAGAAATAAGATGTTCCTCCACCTATATAAATGAGCTTGAACATGAAGAATTGGGGAGGGGACTAAGGTTAGTGAAGATCTTCTAAAATTTAGAGCCACCATAAGTGTATTGTAACTAACACAAACTATGTTAATAATTCTGGATGTATATCCCAAGCTTGCCCATGAGCTATTGGGAACGAGTAGTTTCTAGCATGAGCCCATGCTTTTTTTATATAAACTATACTTTGTATTGACAACTTTGGGTTAATAGAAATGGTGTTGCTTATCTTCATGGTTGTTAATTATTTCCATGTAGTTTAGCATTATTATATGTTTTCAACCTAAGTTTACATGAATAACGCTATATATTTCTTTGGTGTAATGTATTGTGGAATTAAGGTCTATTCCAAGTCACCAATGGTATCTCTATGCCACATGATGACTTTGGGATGCCTATAAAATCCACTAAGTGTTGAAACTAACATGTGCTGAGGTCCTAATCCCCATACCTAGAGTACCAACTTAGAGAATGAGCACTTGAACATAAGCCATTCCCATGACTCAACCAAGCACCTGAATGACCCTTAACTTGTTATCCCCATAGCTTACACCATTATGAGCTTTATCTATCTAGACATGAACTTAATCCAAAAGACTTGTGCCCTTGAATAGGCTCACACCTATCAAACTTACCCAGAATGGCCTTGCACAAATAGACTGCCTAAGACATTTCACAAATGACCAGGTCCCATTGACACGAAGGTTGTGCCATGTTTCAACTAGCCCAATACAGGCCCAATTCCTTCGCTATTTCACTTCAGGTGATCACACAAGGCTTGTGCCTTGTTAAATTTATGCCAGTGAAGCAGTGTGTTAAATGTTGTGTGACACAGACCCTACTATGCTCATGCCTAGCTATGCCAAGTATGGAATTGAATTGGCTTGACTATTAAGCATATGACTAAGCACAAAATCTAAATGAGTGAATTTTACTACAACATTTTAGTTTCATTTTTGGGACCCATGTTTAATTTTTTTATTGTAATGGTACAACAGAGTGATGCTCTAACTTTTACTTGAGAACATTAAGTGCTAGATAGAGCAAGTGGAAGATAGTTTCGTGTAAAAATATCTGGCATGCCAAGGATGGAAGCTAAGAGGATGGGTGTAAACTTGCTTGTATGATGCTCTATATGAGGTGTTCTTTTGTGAACTACTTGAGCATGTGCACCAGTGGTTGGTTTCCTATACCACCTCTAGAAGATGAAGCTACAACCAATGCCTTGAGTGGACAAAGGAGTGCATAGAGAGGCTTGAGAACCTAGATGATGTTTGGATGTGAACTATAGACAAGTGGTGGAGTGGTGCATTAAACATCTACGTGTTGGAATTCATAGTGTTGACTTTATCTTGCCCTTAAGAAGAAGAATATGATTTATTTCTCTAATCAAGGGGCACATTCATAAGAGGGATCATAACTGAACTGAAGAAATTTCTAGTGGATTATGGTATTGAAATTGTAAGAATAGAAGGCTAACATGCTTATGTATATGACCAAGCAAAGAAGGTGAGAAGGGGAAGTGTAGGCGAGGCATCATGGAAAGGGATGAGCAACTTGACACCTGAGAGCTCTAAATGTAAATCTATAACAAGTGAAGGTATAAGCTGATAGAGGATCTAGAACCTAGAAGTGACAAGGGGACCTGTAGTGAGTAGGAAGGGTATGGGGAAGGATACCTTGAATTATAACAACATGAGGATAAAAATGAGGAATCAAGAGACCAAGATAAAAAATTGGGTGTAGAATTCCTTGGGTTCCTACAATATATGGTGAATGAGGATGCACCAAAAGCACTTACCCGCTTGAACCAGAAGTGAAAGCTCATGTAATAGATCCTCCACTAAAAGATAAGAGAATGATAACTGACCCTATTATCACCATTGAATTTAATAGACTATAATATTTGAACCAAGACTTTGTAATCGAATAAGTGATACCTTACAAGGAATTGAACTAGAATACCAAGAGACCTGTGAGTGCCAACCCAAAAATCTAGAACACAAGCACAAGCATTCCCATTCAGAGGATGTGAACTGTATTGATTGGGAAACACCCCGTAGGAAGTGATTTGGTACCACAAGTGAGTAGCACTGCACCATTAAGCTCAATGATGAAACCTACACCAATAAGGTCAGCACTTAACCCTATACCTAGAGGCATTAGGGGACTACCTCCAACTTAGATACTGAGGGGGAAAATGCCTCAGACTCTAGCACTACCCCCTCAGTGGATTTATTATGAGATGGTGATGTACTTTCATGAGTATCATGATGTAGATAATGTCATGGATCATGTTATCAAATGTGAACTCCAATGACACTCTCGAGGTATCACCCAATCACAGTATAAGGTGACTCAATTTGTGACCACCTTGCTAGATCACACCCATACCTAGTATCAAACATTTGATACAAACTAGGATATGGTTGATTATGATATATTAAAAGAGGCCTTCTTGAAGGAATTTTATATTTTTGAGTTTTATCAATAGAGCATCATGGTGGTCAAATAAATCAGCCAAGGGCTATTCAAGAGCATGTGCCTATATGATTTGTGGTTTAAGTCCCTCCTTTCTAAGCTTCCATATGATATCCACCCCTCCCAACACATATAATAGTTTATTGGGGGCTTGATAGTACCTTTTAGGAGAGTGTTATCTATGAAGACCTTCACAAACCCCCATGAAACACTTGAAGTTGTGCTCTGGGCTGAGGCAGTAGGTGTTTCTTTATTTTTTTTTGCTTTTTCTTAGTGTTGAAAAGAAACTAGTAAAGGGGTGTATACAAGAATACATGTTGAATGTGCACTCATTGAAATCTAGAATTTTTGAGAACTCTTATTTGTCTATGAAATAATAAAACACTTAAACACACTTTTTTGTTAGACAAGTAGATGGGTGGATTGTCTAGCATGAACTAGATCTTAGAAATGAAAGCTTTCTAAGAGGCTGTCAATCCACCTACTTTAAACATTTAAGTTATAAAATAAAACACAAGGATACTTGCATATAAAACATAAAAATGAAATTGAATACATTAAATAATAGTAAATTAATTAATAAAAGTAAATGCTTTACTAAGATAACTAAAATAAAGCAACTAGTTTGATTAACATTAATGCTAAAAATTGGCCAAGTTAAGGGTTGTGGTTTTGGCTTAGTAATTTGACAAGGGTCAAAAGGGTAGTTTGGTTGGGGTTGGTAAATTGACAAGTTGGTAAATGGGTAAAGGGGAAAATTATGGCAAGTAGGTAAAGGGAATATGGTGGAATCCAAAGAGATAAGTGGTTAAGAGGGTAACAAGGTGAAGGGGATAAATGGTTAAGAGGATAACAAGGCAAAGGAAAAAAAAGATTGAGATGGAAAAGATGGCGAAGTAAATAAATGGATTAAGATGGGTATAGGAGGTAAATACCAAAGTAACAAAAGGAAATACTAAGGAAATAATTGAAATATAAAAATAAAACAAATATTACCTTGAAAACTTGTTGAAGATAGTTGATGTTGTTGATGATGCTTTGTGATGATGGAATTCTACAATAGTTTTGGTAGAGCTTCGATGCTTTGAACTCTTTTTCTCCAAGGTGTGGATGACTTCCTTCAAAAGTGCCCTTAAAATTACAAGAATAAATGCCTCTACCAAAGACTAACCAACTTAACCATGGGTGAAGGAGAAGAGGGAATTCATAGCATTTGATGTCAAGAAACATGCCAAAGGAGTGGAATAGTGAAATGTGGTACCATTTTTCAAATGGGTTCATAAGTGGTCATGAAAGACAAGGGAGTGAGACTCCCACTTATCTAATAGGTATCCCACTTGGTTGGTTTGTCTCCCACCTTGTTAAAGATTCTAAAATGGAGTAGGAATCATGCGCATGGACCCAAATGAGTCCAAAAAGCTTTTCATCACCTTTTTTTTGTTTTATGCTAAGTACTTAAGGAGGTGCCACTCATAATTTGGTACCATTTTTATGCATGAAGACAAATGATGATGTTGAATGATGGCCCCTTTATGGATAAATTTTCCATACTTCAAAAGGGGGACCCTTGTAATGCTTAATGAGGTCATTAAGCACCTTAGAGAAGGGTCCCAAGTGGGGTGTGTTGTCCCACTTAAATCCACCTCACTTCTAAGCCATGTCACTTGCCATATCACTTGTCATATCACTGCTAAGTCACCCACCATGTCACATGCCATGTCATCATGAGTAGTGATAATGAATAATACTTTTGAATAGTGACAAAGAAATAGTGATTTGGTTAGGTTAAGAGGGTTAGGAAGGCTTAGGTGGTTTATAGGATGGGGCCAAGGCATTCAGACATCTAGAAATACAAGTGTGTAGTTTTCTAGTGTCTACATTTTGCCTTTTTTTATTATACAACTTTGAATTAACAAACTACAAAACAAAAATGAATTGCTTGGTCAAAGGTCAAGATGTCCCAAGTATGAGAGGATGAATTCCCCCTCAAATTGAGGCTTGATGAGGAAAATAAAAATTAGGTACAGGTCTGATAAGAGGTTGGTGAAAAAAAAAGGGTTGGGTATTGGAAACGTAAACATGTGCACAAAATGTGACTAAGTGTGATAGCCAAGATCACACACAAATGAAAGTTACTAATGTTGGTAAAATAAGGGTCAAATTCTAAGATACAAGTGACCAATGTACCACATGAACACAACTACGATTGGGCACACTTATTAGTCTCTTAAACAAGGTCGGTGTTTTTGTAGGTATCCAAGTTTGGAAGTTCTCCTTTAAAAAAAAATATGGTTTGGTCATGCACTAGGTGGTGCAAATTCAAATGTTCAACATGGTAAGATTGGTCAATGTGGTCAAAAGGACCAAGGAAAGGTTGTCACAAAAATATGTAATAGTTTTGATAAAAATGGCCAATGTCAAGGTGGAGAAAGGTGAATGGGTGGAGATGGGTTATTAGAGGGTGGCCGAGTTGACTGCAAATGTACTAGGCCAAATGGATGCTACCTACATAGTTTTATAGACAAAATATCCCAAATAACTTTAGGCCTAATGTCGTTCTCTAGTGGAGTTCAGATGGGTTGCCTTAATGTCATATACCACATGGTTAGGTTTGGGTTGATAGTTTGGTAATGGTGAGGTGGCGTGATGTCGATTGGTGAATAGTCACCATCATAATCCCACATACATTAGGAAGAGAAAACACAAATGGGAAAGGTAGGATAAATAAATGGGTAATAAAAGACTAAACACCACAAATGTCTTACGATAGAGCTAAGCCAAAGAAGAGGTGCCTTCATTTGGAAGCTATGCCTTCTAAAATTATGTGAGGGTAGAAGCACAATAATGTCATCTATCATTATGAGATAAGTTTTAGGATATGGGCATCTATCAGGATTTGCATAGTCTTGTTGGTAACAGGTCATCATTGCTATGAGTAGAATTTTAAGGGTAGTAACACAGTGATGACCTGTAAAGAATTTATTTAATGGCTAAGTATATTTGATGAGGTATAAAACCATTAGTGTGGTGAGCGATAGAGGACATACTGTGCCTTACTCGAGAGTTACATAGCCAGTATGGGAAAAAGGTGTCCATGTCTACATCCTTTGTCTTATTACCTTGAAACCAATGAATTTGTGTTTTAATCAGAAGAGGCAATACCAAAAAGGATCTACATGGTCTAGGATATTAGTTATATAGTTGGATAAGATGGTCATTCACCTATGATGGATGATTTTTTAGGTGGCACAAAAGAAAATACTATCATGTTTGAAAAGCATAAGTTTAGGACATGGAACTTTGAGATTATAGTGGAAAGTATTTGGAAGCTATTTCCACTAGCAATAACAACAGTTTGAAAGGTGTGACCATTATAGTGGCCCATGGATGGAAGCCAATTTACGTCAACTAGGGAATATGTGACAATGATGTAAATGACCACCAGGCCCACAAGGACCACAAGATGAAAAAGCAAGTAAAGACATCAGATGATAAGGGCAACAAAAATATATCATGATAGTGCATAATGAATTTATTGAAATGACTGGTTAGATTGAGGGTTACGTGTCCACATAAAAAAGTAAGTAGACATGATCGTTTCAAATGGGAAGACTATTCAAGGGAATCAATGATGTCATAGGACCCTTCCTATTGACATAATAGATAATCATGTTGGCAAGAAAGAATGGTTAGGTATTATATTTAAATAATCATGCTAAGGATGAATGTCTATTGTGAAGTTATTTGGTTTTTTAGGTTATAGATAGTGTAGAGAACTACACAAGGTTAAAGATGGAAAATAATGGGAATAATGGTGGAGACAATTAGTAACCCCCACGAACCAAAACAATCAATATGGTGAATATACATATCTACCAAATATTGTAACATGTAATGGTGATAATGGAATAACTATTAAACCAAAAACAAGAGGAAAGGCACCCAGGACCTGAGCTTGATCCTAAACGTTTACCTCCTCAGTAGTGAAGAAGGTGAGAATTTCATTGCACAAGATGTAGGGCTGAAGAACATGACATTCGACATATCCATGGAGGGAACCATCACTATCCAAAGGGATGTGTATTGAGGAAACAAGAGGTGGTACCTATGAAAGCAAAATAACTAAAGTAGAGGGATTAAATGGATATGATGACTGAGCAAGGTGAAAGACCTAGAGTAGCTACTAATATGAGGAATGCTTTTAAGGCGAGCTCAGGAAGAAATCAACTAGAAGGATGGTTGAACATAAATCTAGAGTCACCAAATAATCATCCCAATGCATAGGTAGGAAAATAATGTATGTATGTGCCTTAGGTGAGGTGTGTATAGTTTGATGACTTTGTATATGCCGTGCAACTCCTCACACCCTGAATAAAATATTGCACCATTTGTTAGAAACATGTATAGAATGTGTTGAATGTTATGTTAGATTTTGTGAGTATGGTTGTTTTAATCTCTCTTAAGGTAAAGAATATGAGGTAAGGAAATGAACAACATTGGATGGTAAAGTGAATAATATAATCAAGAGACAAATGTCATAATGAAAATATCAACTAAGCACATTAGGATAAGAAGGGGGCACGATGTTTCTTCTATGAAAAAGGACTAAAAATAAACCCAAAGTGGGATTGGCTTAATGAACATAATCCCTACAAATACATCACATGAGCATGCTTTGAAGGATAAAAAAGGTGCTTTGATCACACTATGTCAAGTAAGCTCAAAATGTGTAGAGGGTTTAAAGGGGAAATAGGTTATGGATAGGGAGAAGGGAGTAGTTAGAGAAGGAAAAAATGAGGACACATGATTAACAAATAAATACATTGAAGGAATAAATGGATGCCTTGAAGCAACGAACCTGATAATATTTCATGCATTAAAGTAAGAGAGCAGAGGACACAAGGAAGAAAACATGTATATGCACATATAAGTAATACGACTGGTGACCATAGTCTAATGAGTGATAAGTTAGACTGCCAATGGGAGGAAATAAAGGAGATCCAACAAGGGATAAGGTGAAGGTATACTAGGAGATAGATGAAGAGATATCTAGAGAAGACAATAAGGTCATAGATAAAGATGAAGATGAAGAAGGATGGAAGGAATAAAGCATGGATATGAAAAAAAAGTAAGGTCAAGAAGAACAAGGAATGTCATCAAGGGAGATGAAAAAAATGAAATGAAATGGAGAAAAGATAAGAAAAATAAAAGGTAGAAGATAGGGGTTTGAGGAATGTACTAAAAAATGTTAGATTGGAGAACTGAAAAGGATGGGGAGAGAAGTGTAACAATCATGAAGGGTAAGGGGAGGATGATAAATATGACAGGCCATGACAGAATTGAAAAGAGACCAAGGAGAAAATAGTTTGGTGATGAGAATGAAAAATAAGGAGACACACAAAAGAAAAGGAAACATGAGGAAAAAAGGAGTGAAATGAAGACATAAAAGAATGACAAGAGAGTGAAGAAGCAGGTCATGATGTGACCAAGTAATCATGGATGATGATAGGCAAGGAGAGGAATAATGAAGTAAATCAGATGGTGGTGTTGAAGATGATAATGGGATGGAAAATGGGAAAGGATGCGTGGATAAGAAGTTGAAGAGATAAGGTTTGTTGCAATCAACTTATTAAAAGAGATTAACAAGCTGAATGGGTGACTATAAGAGATTGACAAGCTGAAAAAGTTGTGAGGTGGTGAAGAAATAGGGGAACATAATGAAAGGGAATGAGATGAAAATAAGGGATGAAGATCAAGGATGATAAGAAGAAGAATGAAGTAGCGATATAAATCATGAAGACTCACATAGATGCAAAACATAAGTGAGTACCGAGATGGAAAGAGGAAAAGGGGAATGTAAAGTGCAAAAGGTGAGAAAAGATAAGAAGAAAAGGGTAATAATGGAAGGCTCCTCAAATGATAAAGACCCAGTTATAAGGTGGTTGTGGAGGAAAAAAAGAAGAATGGAAAATGGAAAAGGTGAGAAGAGTGGAAAATTGACAGAGAATGGTGGCACATGTAAATAAAAAGTGGGGGATGCAGTAAAAGAATAGAAGAAATAGAAAGCATGAAAGATGTATAGGATGATGTGGAATTGGTGAGGAAAAGAGAGTGAGGAAGAGGGTATGATAGGTTGCCAAGGGCAAGGGGAAACGATGAGGATGGTGAAAGAAGACAAAGGGGATAAAGGGCAAGGTTGGTAAGAAGTGGAGAGAGGGACAACAACCATGAAAATTGGGTGGGAGAGAGCCGCAGAGCATGCACAAGGAAAGGTGATGGGGAGGCCAACAAAGTAGAGTATATGGTGGATTTATGGGAGATATGAGGGGCCAATGAGGAAGGATATCAATCCTTGTGTTAAAAGAGATTGAAAAGCTAGAAAAGTGGTTAAAATATATTGACAAGTTGAAGGGAGGAAGATGGTGAAGAGATAGGTAGAGAAGTGGAGGAAGAGATATTAGGTGAGAAGGGAAAATAAAATAAAAGATGTGGCTGAGCTAGCCTCAGTAATTGAGTACTACATACATAGTCCAAAAATACCTCAAGCCAATGTAGTTCTCCCAACAATAGGGGAAAAATAAATAATAAGTATTATATGGTGTTAAAATACAAGGATGCTAGGAAAAATCCAAAGCTTCCTTAATATAGGATGCTTTAAGCAAGAGGGAATTGTTATCAATGGAAATTAATGAGAAGAAAAAGGGGATGGTAAATAGTTGTTAGTGACTGAGATGACCTTAGAAGTCAAAAAATGCATACATAGTCCATGGACATTAGGCCAATGGAGTTAAACAAGGGTTTGAGAGTGGTGCTCAAATGGGTTGCCTTAATTTGATGGAACACATGGTTTAGTTTTGTGGAAGGTTCATAGAGAATGGGTGTGCATCAAAGATGGGTTGAGGTTGTGGAGAAAGGTATCTCTAAAAGGTGGGTTGGTTAGTCACATATAAGGATTTGATGTTAATGTTGTTATGATGTTGTTCATGATTAGTGTTATGATGATTTGATGGATGATAGTGGTGGCACATAAGTAGGTTAGATAACCATACTAGACGTGGGAAAAACATGAAAAATTATGAGACATAAGTCTAATAAAATACATGACTCAGCAATGAGAGAATAAGAAATGAGGTATAATACCTGTTTGTTGACAAGGATAAAACAAAACCTGAAGTTGGGTTGGTTTAAGGAACATAAGCCTTGCAAATGCTTCACATTAGCATGCATTAGTTGATAAAACAAGTTTCTTGATCATAGTGCATCAAGTAAGCTCCAAATCCCTTGATTTATAGATAGTATAAAGGGAATATGGGTAATAGGTGGTGTGTATGGTAACCTTATGTGGGTTATTTTTCCCCTTCTATAGGTGACTAAGAACGATAACAAATAAGTCCATGTCATATGCTAGATGTTGACTGATCAATGTAGGAAGTTTATATGTGAAATCTGATTATAGATTTCACCTTATTATGTTGCTTTAGAGCCAATTACAACTTTAGATTATTTTGTTTTTGTTTTGATTATGTGAGTGGGTCTTCTTTATTTTTGTATATGGGAAGCTTATCGATGTGGGAAGCTTCCAATAAATTACTCTATTTTTTTTTATAACTTAGCCATCCTTTAAGGGAGAGGTCTAAGTTTATATGCTTTGTTTAATGATTTTTTTTTTGATAGTTATCCTATAAGGGAGAAGTCTACCTTTAGTTTAAGCAATTTTTATTTTATTTTTGGGTAGCTGTCCTTCAAGGGAGCAGTCTACAATGCTAGAGATATTGACTTAAGTAATATTATGATATCCAAATTATTTTTGGATATGGTGTTCTTAGACATGGAAAAGTCTAATTAGGTTCAAAGGTTTACCTTTATGAGGGAAAAACTTTAACATAATAAGGTTAATTATGTGTAAAAAGGTGTGGTTTTGAGAGATAATGACCATGGGATTCCATCCTGTTAGATATGAAAATTATCCATGAGAACCATGCTATGGGTAGAGTCATGGTACCCATATTTAGGATAAATATATAAATGTGATGGTTAATCACATGGTTCTATGTTGTAATCAATTATCCTCAAAAGGAGAGGAGCGAGATGGGTGAAGGTGAAAATATCATAATCAAAGGATGAGCTTAAGTTAGACAACAAGGTGATCTTGATCCTTATTTAACAGAAGAACGTATGTAAATGTGAAGTATTGAGAGGCTCAGGTTCTAGTTTGCCTTCGAGGGAGGACAAATGATAAACTCCTGATTTATACATATGGGTTATGATGTAGGGTCCAAACCAATTGAAAGCAAACTTGCCTTGTTTACTTTTCTCCATGTTGGTCACATGTTGGTTTTCCTTTAGGATGAGGTCTCTGATATTAAATTCCCGTACCTTGAGGTGTTTTTTATAAACATGCTTGATGTATTTTTAATAGATATGGAGGTGGGAGAGGGTCAGTAAATGATGCTCGTCAAGTAGCTCAAGTTGAGCTATACAGTGTTGATGACAATATTCTTTAGAAATAAGATCTTGCAAAGATATGTGAAGAGAGAAAATTTGGACTTAAAGAGGCAAGACTATCTCTTCTCTAAATATTAGAGAGAAGGGGTAGCACCCATATAGGTTTGAATGCTAGTCCAATGGGCCCATAAAGTGAATGAGATGTGCAAGTGCCAGTCTTGACCTGAAGTGTTGACTACTTTGGTTAGCATTTTATTAATTATTTTGTTAGAGGCTTCTACCTATCCATTTGCTTGTAGACATTAAGTTGAGGAAAATATTAACTTGATGCCAAATTCATCACATATACCTTATACTTGCTTATTTTTTAAATATTTACCATTATCGGTGATGATCTTATGATGAACACTGAAGCAACAGATGATATGGTGGTTGATAAAGTAGACAATTTTCTCTGCTTTGGTCAAGATAAGAGGAATAACTTCCACCCATTTGGTAAAATATTCAATGGTTGTGATGATGGATCTATGCCATTGAAAAGAATGGGGGTTGATTTCCTCAATGAGATCATGCTCCCATTATGAGAAAGGCCAAAATTACTTAGATACTTGGAGGCCATTAGCTAGCGTGTGATGTAAATTAATGTGTTATTGACATTTAACACATTTTTTTACATAATCACAATATTCTTGGTTGAGGGTGAGCCAATAGTAGCCAAGGTGAAGGATACATTTAGTGACTGCTAAACTACTAAAGTGCCCCCCACAGATCCCATCATGCATTTCCCTAATGGCATGGGAAGCTTCATGGTTGTATAGGCAACAAAGAAGGAGACCATCAAAACCATGTTTCTAAAGGATTCCCCCTAGTATGGTGTAATGAGAGGTATTGTAAAAAAAGCTTCTTCAGGTGTTCTTAGAGAGGTTGGGAAGAATGATGCCTAGGTTGAGGTCATTAAAAGTTTGGTCATACCGAATGTCAGATGGGGATTCCTCCACACTACAAATAGTAGGGAGGTCAGATTGGTTATAAGAAGGTGTGGTAAAATGATGAATGGTGATAGATATTTTGGGATTTGGGAAGCAAGTCAAGCCATTGTATCAATGAATTTAGTGGTAGATCAGGGAATAGATTGGACTAAGTAACATTTGAATGATGTTAAGAGCTTGTCAATTAAAAGTTTGTATTTTTGTAAGACGACATTCTTACATTGATAAGAGCCATTGACCTAGTTGACCATGAGTTGGGAATCACCAAATACATTGATTATCTTAATTTTCAAGGCTAGAGTAGTTTGGAGACCTATTAATAAGGCTTCATACTCAACCATATTGGTGGTGCATTCAAAATCAAGTTTAAAGGATAGAGGAAGGGCTTTACCATCAAAAGGGATAATGATGATACCAACTCTCCCACCATGTTGACACATGGACCCTTTGAAGAACATAGTCATTTGGTAGGTTATGTCCTCTTGGGAAAGAGTAGCGATGGATTCATCTAGGAATTCAAGAGGAGGAGGTTGGTGATTTGTCAAAGGTGCTTCAACCAATTGATAAGTAATGAATTACCCTTTAATTCACTTTAACTGAAGGAACTGAAGATCAAAATCTGCTAAGAGCATAAGCCACTTGGCCATATGTTGGTTTTGTTATGGCTTGGAATGCATGTACTTGAGTGGGTTAGTGTTGGTTATGACATAGGTTTTATGGTTAAGAAGGTAGTGGCAGAGTTTGGTGGCCACAAAATTCAAGGCTAAATAGAGTTTTTCATTATGGGTATACTTAGTCTCATATTCTACAAGCGTGTGGCTAATTTAGTAAATAGCTTGCTCTCTATGTTGTTCATCTTGATGAGCTAATATTGACCCTAGGGAATGGTCAGTGGCAATGATATATAGGTAAAAGGGTTGATCATCCTTAGGAGGGGTGAGGATAGATGGTGACAAAAGGTACTGATTGAGTGAATCAAAGGCTTTTTGATAACCACTATTCTATTTGAAAGAGACATCCTTCTTCAAAAGGTGATGAAAATGTTGGCATCGGTATGAAAGTTGGGAAATGAAATGATGAATGGATTGAAGATTTCTATAGGCTACATAATTACTTAAGGTTGGTAGGAGGAGGCATCTCCAAGATTGTTTTGACCTTGGAAAGGTCTACTTTGATTCCTCGAAGAGAGATGATAAATCTAAGAAGATTTCTTGAAAGGACCCCAAAAACACATTTCTTGGGGTTGAGTCTAACATAGAAATGGATTAGGCATTCAAAGATATTATCAAGAACTTTTAGATGGTCTTTATGAGATTTGTATTTTCCTAAGAGATCGTCAACATAGTCCTCTATGATGGTGTGGATGAGATCATGAAAGATGTATGTCATGGCTCGTTGGTAGGTTACAACAATGTTTTTAAACCCAAAAGGCATGAATCTATAGTAAAAAGTTCCCCAAGGGATGGTAAAGGTGGTTTTATGCTGATTTTTAAGAGAAATCAATATCTGAATATAACCCAAAAACCCATCCATAATAGATTACATCTCATGGGCAACTATAAGATCAACAAGCTAGTCAATACTAGGTAGAGGAAAGTCATCCTTGGGGCAGGTGAGGTTAAGGTCATGAAAGTCCACATAAATGTGTATAACCCAATGAATTTGGTGATAGGTATGATATTTGAGACCTATTTGGGGTAGTAGATGGGTTGAATGAAGTTTATAGATAGGAGAGGCTGAAGCTCTTCTTTGATGAGAAGGGCTATGTAAGGATGCATGCATTGAAGTTTATACTTAGAAGGTTTGGTGTCATGATGAATGAATATGTTATGGGTAGAAATGGTAGGGTCAATCTCAAGTGTATCACTTTAAGACCAAGTGAATGCTATGCTATGGTCTTAGAGGAAAGAGGAGAAGCCTTGAAGTTCTTTGGCATTCACTTGGTCTTAAAGTGATACACTTGAGATTGACCCTACCATTTCTATGCTATGGTCTTAGAGGAAAGAGGAGAAGCCTTGAAGTTCTTTGGCATTTAGTGATTGGCCCAATTTGATAATGCAGGGATTATCCAGAGTGCCCAAGTTAATATATGTGGTGGATTCATTCAACATGGTCGAGGTTTCAAGAGGAAGGGATTTATGGATTAAAGAATCTAGGGTACCAAGGTAGGTGATAATAGAATCATTTTCTTGATGTTAGATGGTTTTGATGGTATAAGAATCATTTTATACCATTTTGGGATGAATGAGAGGAAGAGTTTTTGTTTGGCCATCCTTTTGATAGGTCAGAAGGCCCAAAATAATAGTATTGGATAAAAAACATTAGGGAGGATGATGTAAAAATCCATATAATTCAAAGGAGGTTGCATTAGTGAGGAGGGGGTTCTTCTTTGATGGTTTCAATAGGTTTGGGTGAATTGGTGGGTTCTTTAGGTGGTACAAACCCAAGACCAAATGACTCATGTGTTTTTTGTGTTTTGATCAAAGGTAAATCATGAGGTCTTCATTCATATTGACCAAGGATAAATGCTTTCCAAGCACACCTATGAAGGTATAATTTAGCAAATGGTAGTTTTCCAAGGTAGGCAAAGTCAGAGGTAAATGGTCAGATGGAAGATGTAGTGGTGGGAGCAAGAAATGGTTGATCAAGTCCCCCATAGATGAAGTTTATTTGATGGTTAAGGGGACTAAAAGGGATGATGGTTCTAATTTTAGGGTTATAGGAAGGGTCATGTTTGAGTTTCCCATATTCTTGAGGAGTAGGGAAAACATCCAATGCTAGAAGGTGATACTCCCCTAACAAGAGTCACTAGAACATAGATTCCAAGGGTTCCTCTATGGGGCTCAATGAAGAAGGGATGTACAAGATAGTTAACATTTCATTGATGGTTGGTATTTGGGGTGTAATTAATGAAGGTGTGTCAGATGGGTGTAAAAAGACATCATTGGGGTGATAATTCATGTTGCATGCTGAGAAAGGATTTGGGTTTGCTTGGATATTGATGACCTAGCCCTCATGATAAAATTTAATGCATTTATGGAGGGTAAAGGGAACACATTCCATGAAGTGAATCCATGGTCATATTAATAAGATGTATTGGAATTCTCCCTTCACAACATAGAAGAGTTTAGGGAGTGTGCAAGGTCCTACATGGATATGAAAGATGATGGTTCCCAAGGTAGTGGCCATAGTGTCATTAAATGATCGAATGACCATTATGGATTTTGACATGATATTATTTGGTAAGTTGAGTTGGTTGTAAGCATGAGAGGATATGATTTTAATGCTATTTCCCCCATCAATCATCACCCTTTTGAAATGGGTTTGATTGATGTAAGAAGTAATAAAGAATGGGGGATCTGGGTCCTCAAGGTGGATGGAAGGTATTTTTGAATTCTTAAAGGTGACAAGGTGAGAGGTTTTAAGGGCACCAAAAAAGGTGGCTAGAGGTTTAGGATCATTGAGTTAGACCTTGATAGATTATAAGGCTTCTACGAGTGCTTAGTGGTGATGGGGAGAAGTAGAAGTCAACTCATACAAGCTCATTTTTGTTGAGGTCTAGTGAAGTTGCTTAAGGATAGCTTTCTAGATAGATATTGCATATGGGTTGGATTGTGAATGATTAGATTGGGGGCACCTAAAATAGACACATTTGGTTTGCTTGAAGATAGATATGGTTGGGTGTGGTTTGATTGGGAGTTTGAAGAGGGTTAAGTCCAAGGCATGGCCACCTTAGCCTTCTTTTTATCCTTATGTTGTGATCTAGTGACCACATTGATAGTATGGATAGAAAGAGAGGGTGAGGTATTAGAGTGGTCAAACTCATATTCATTCTTAGGTAAGAGTATAGGAGTGGGTAAGTGTTGGGTAGGTATAGTTGTTGTTTGGGTTGGTATGAGTGATATATGAGGTTCATCCATTAATAGATCATCCTCATTGTAAAGGTGGTGGATGAGAGTTTGAATAGCTTTGTAATTCTCTATATCATGGCCAAGTGTCCTATGGTATAAACAAATCAAATTATTATTGAACCATGATGGTTTGGGATGTGAAATGTCATAGGGTTTGATGAGTGATAATCTCAAGGAATAGGTTTTCAATAACCATTAGAGAATGGTTAAGTAAGACTCAGTTAAAGGTAGTAAAGGTTTAGCAATTTTTGTTTTGGGTGTTGAGATAGAAGGTTGTTCTAAAGTAGGTTTGGTGATAGGTTTCTTACGTAAGGTGGTATGATTGGTTGATGTTTTTGGTTTAGGCAATATGGTTGATGAGCTATATGCAAAGGATGGCAAGGTAGGTAACCTAGGTATTAATGATGCAGTAAAAAGAGGTGCGTTAAAAAGTAATTGTGAAGGTGTAACCAATAGAGGTGGTGGGTTTTTGGTAAAAATAATGGGCTTCGTGTTCAAGGTAAAGGGATGAGGACCCAAAATGGAAGGCAAAGTTGAGGGAGGTAAAATTCAAAGCTTTGGGACTTTGGGTAGTTTTACCTCTTTGATTACTTTGGTTATCAGTTTTGAAGGGGGTTTGGTTACTTGGGTCTTGATTGGCTTAGGTGGTTGAGGGTTCGTTATTTTGGAAGATGTTTTGGTTGGTTGGTTATTAGAAGTGATAAGTTGGTCTACCAAATAAGGGGTTGGATTTTCTAGTTTGGTAACATAATGGAGACCTAATTATTTCCAAAAGGTGTCTCAATCCATGTCAAGGTTGGGGATAAATTCCAATTTTTACACTAGCTTTGAGAAAGGTTTAATTACTTGAATGGTGGATCTAGAAGATAATCCACTAGGTGGAGACATAGTGATGGTAACCTTTTCAACTTCCTCAATCAAAGGATGCAAGGTTGGCATAGATGGATCTTTTATGGGAAGAGTAGGTAGGGGCATTTCCTTCTTAGAATGATCTCTATGAGAGGAGAGAGTTGCATGGTAATTGGTGAGGAAGGTAAGATGGTTGTGTGGTCCAGTGTGTTAGTCAAAGGGGAGGTAGATAATTATACTACCTTAATGAATGAGGAAGGAGGAAGAGGTACTTCCTTGGTTTGGGTTTCCAAAAGGGTAGAAGGTAACTCTATTGCTTTAATAAGTAGAGAGGGATTGGTAGATTGGTGAGTGGGTTCTTTTTTAGTAAGTGAGCCAATAATCATGTTAACGGTATGGGTATCAAGAGAGCACTCAATGTTGTTACTCTCATTTTTTGTAGGAGTGTGGTTTGGAAAAGGTGCCTAAATATGTCAAGGGAT
This sequence comes from Torreya grandis, assembly GCA_037957365.1. Taxonomy (NCBI): domain Eukaryota; kingdom Viridiplantae; phylum Streptophyta; class Pinopsida; order Cupressales; family Taxaceae; genus Torreya; species Torreya grandis. Next base: position 354,778 of record JARHVA010004809.1, on the reverse strand, counting down.
TTGTTGGGTGGTGCACTAGGGTTGTCTAATGTAAGCTCCCCCTTATCAATGAGGGATTGGACAAGGTATTTAAAGGTATTTCACCTATTGATATCATGTCCTATGACTTGATGAAAGGCACAATGGTCATTATTGTTATACCAACTTGACATAAGGTGAGAAACATCAAAATATTGGTGTGGTTTAATTAGTGTAAGTTGGATAATATTAACTTTTAGTAAATTTTCCAAAATAGAAGCTTAGGGTTCCCCAAGTGGAATTAATTGCTTCTCGTTGTTCCAATTTTGGTTTCTTGGGTTTTGGTTTGAAGAATTAGAGGAGTTGGAGGTTTGGTTCCTCAGGTTTTGTTGGTTGGTAGATAGTGGAGGTGTGGCTTTGAGGACAATAGCATTTTTGGTTCCTTTTTTCTTGGTGTTGGTATTGTGTTGGTTGACTTGGAGGAAGATGCCTCATTGGTTTTATAGGTTGAGTTCTTGTTTTTGAGTTTAAGAATTCCTTCATCAATGGCTCTATTCTCTAGTATATGATCCATGGTGAAAGCTTCATCAAAGGTTTGGAATATTTGGACATGCAATGTGGATGAGATATGTTTGGCACATGCTCGAGCAAAGAGATCTATAATTTCAAGTTGAGGCAAGGAAAATAAAATTTGGTTAATTAGGCTCCTCCAACGAGCCATGCAATTAGCAATAGATTCATCCTCAAATTGTCAAATGGAGTAGAGGTCGGTGATAGAAACTTTCTTGGATATATTTATTGAAAAGTGATCCAAGAATTTTTGGACTAGTTGGGTGAAGGAGAAGGTAGAATGTTTGGGTAAGGCACTATACCAATCTAAGGTTTGGCTAGCTAGAGACATCAAGAAAGTGTAGAGAAGAATGGAATAATTGTAGGTGATGAGATAATAATCATACCTAAATTACCTAAGGTGATGTTGGGGATCCTCCTTGATTTTAAATTTAGAGAACTTGAGAAGTTCCCATTGGGGAGGATATGACTTAATAGGTATGGATAGATGGATGGGCTCATTATAAATTTGGTTATATGATAATATATTTTGAGCACTTGATATGGATGAATCTAAGGTGGTCATCTTGTCCATGATAATATTCATGAAGTCTACTTGTGGTTGAGCACCTGGAAGGTTGTAAGATGCATATTACGGTGGTGGTGGCTGAGAAACATGTTAATAGTGGGTATAAGGTTGAGAGATTGCCACATATTAGTATGTGGATGCTAATGGTTGGGTAGAAGATACATATTGGTATGTGGATGTCAATGGTTGGGTAGAGGTAGGTGGTTGAGTAGTGGGCATATGCCCTTATTGGTTATGGGGATAACTAAAGGTTACTTGTTGGGTAGGAGTGGTAATTAGGTTGGTGATCGATGGAAGGGTGGTAACCCTTGTATTAATTGATGGTAATATAGAGGGTATGGATACCACAAGGCTTTGAATCAGAGTAGTTTTTGATAGATTGGAAGTAACTAGGGGAATATGGGTAGTGTTATAGGTAGGCACTCCTATTGTGGATGAGTGATTGGTAAGAGGCATAAGAGTAGTGGTAGTTTGGGTTGGCTGGTTTTGAATGGTAATTTTAAGGGGGTTGTTGGTTGATAATACAGATTGGGTAATTAAAAGTTGAGTAGTACCTATGGTAGTGGAGGTACTCCCCATGAGGTGGGGAGACATGCCATAAGGTGGATCTAGAGGTGGGGTCAAAACCATGATTTGGTAAGACATAGTTCTAAGCTAATGTTATAAGGCTATGCAATTGTTGTTTAGGAAAGCGATAAAATCCACATCTCTTGGGACTACCCAAGTAGGACTTCCCAAAGAGTGATGGGAGTTCACAGGTTTAGAAATGTGTTTCATAGATGAAGAGGTGGAAGAGGTTGGTTGACTTGGTGGTGAGTTTTTTTCCTCAAGGTCCATTCGTTGTTGGTGAGTAAGAACCATACGAGAAAATAGGAAATGAATGATACATTCTCACACCTCAAAACAAAGAGTAATCAAAGAAGATTCAAGGCAAAAAATGCATTCACTAAGAGTTCATTATGTCCTATGATTCTTTTTAATCTCTCTTTTGGATTATGCTTTAGATAAGTGTGAAGAGGAAATTGGCTTGAATAGGTCCTAGAAAATCAATCTATGTTTGGTTTCAGGTTACGTTTAAGTGCTAAAAAAGAAGTCTGTATTATATCATGTACATGGCTTGGTAATTAGGGATTGATCCCCTCACATCACAATCCTGTAGTCAGTGCAAGTGCTTATCCAATATACCGATTACCAAAGCTTATACTCAGCCATAGAACTAAGTTGGTTATCCTCTCGATGATTAAATCCAAGCAAGATAACCAGAATAGGGGAAGATGATCCACTAGGTGATAAAATCCTAATCAAGCGTTATTTTAAGTGTGTTTTAATTTTTTATTGTGTAAGTGTTTTGGTTTGTGTGACATTTGTCGTTCTACGATTAATTTTCTTTGATTAATTAATCTAGGTGAACTAGAAACAAGAAAACAAACAATGTATGTAAGTTAATGTTAAACCCAAAAGAAAATTTTAGATTTCATTGCGTGAAAAAAAGAATACCTAAGATACACCTACATTCAACATGAAAATGCAATCCTAATCCTAGGGTGAATGTCCTTTTTTTATTTTTTTAAAATGCAAGAAAAAAAGACTGACAATTTGTTTTTAGAAAGAAAAAGAGACTAAAACTTGCAATTTTGAAAGGAAGAAAGGAATGTTTAAATTTCAGAAATGAAATGTGAAAATAAATTACATTTTAATAATGAAAATAAATTTACTAAATCATCTATGAACCCAATAAAACACAAGGGTCCCACCAGGCATGCCAAAATGTTTTTTTCTATTTTTTTGATTTTTCTTAGTGTTGAAAAGAAACTAGTAAAGGGGGGTGTAGAAGAATAATTGTTGATTTTGCGCTCATTGAAATCTAGAATTTGTGAGAAATATTATTTGAATAGGTAATAATACCTTCAAATAAGAAAACACTTAAACACACTTATTTGTTAGACAAGTATATGGGTGGATTTTCTAGAGTGAGCTAGATCCTAGAAGCGAAAGCTTTCTAGGAGGCTGTCAATCCACCTACTTTAAACATTTAAGTTGGAAAATAAAAAAAATGATACTTGAATCTAAAACAACAAACTAAAATTAAATTAAAAAAATAATAAAAAATTAATTAATAAACTTAAATGCATTGCTAAGATAACTAAAATAAATCAACTAGTTTGATTAACATTAATACAAAAAATTAGCCAAGTTAAGGGTTGTGGTTTTGGCTTGGTAATTTGACAAGGGTCAAAAGGGTAGTTTGGTTTGGGTTGGTAAATGGACAAGTTGGTAAATGGGGAAATGGGAAAATGATGGAAATAAGGCAAAGGTAAGCTGGTGAGAAGTCAAAAAGATAAGTGGTTAAGATAGTAACAAGGTGAAGGGGATAAATGGTTAAGAGGATAACAAGGCAAAGGATTGAGATGGCAGAGATGGTGAAGTAAATAAATGGATTAATATGGGTAAAGGAGGTAAAGACCAAAGTAATGAAAGTAAATAATAATAAAATAATTGAAATACAAAAAGAAAACAAATATTACCTTGAAAACTTATTGAAGATAGTTGATGTTGTTGATGATGCTTTGTTGATGATGGAATTTTGCAGCAGTTTTGATAGAGCTTCGATGCTTTGAACTCTTTTTCTCCAAGGTGTGGATGACCTCCTTAAAAATTTCCCCTAAAAATACAAGAATAAATGCCTCTACCAAAGACTAACCAACTTAACCATGGGTGAAGGAGAAGGGGGGATTTAGAGCATTTGATGTCAAGAAAAATGCCAAAGGAGTGGAATAGTGAAATGTGGCACCATTTTCCAACCCTAGGAATATTTACTTAGCTCTTATAATTTGATGCAACATGGAGTCATATCTCAACTTTGTGAGAACTTGTAAGAGATATGAATCTCTAGTATTATGAGGGCTAGCTCCCTAGATCTTATTTGAAATGTTCATAAACTAATCTAATTCTTGTTTATAGGGAAATAGTTAGAAGTTTGCATGAATTAAAATTACACTAAAGAGGTGATTCACCAAGAGATATCCCACAAAATATCATACTTCTATTAAATAACAAAGCTTTCTAAGACCAACTCTAAGCCTTAAAGGATCCTAACAAAAGTGATTCAATGTGAAGGTAACATACATGAGGCAATCAACAAGACAACTAGTCCAGGGGAATATTGCACACCATAGAGACAATAACTTACTTGAAGAGGAGCCTAGTATCCTAAATATACTTCACATGACCTATTATATCAGAAATCTTGCTTAAACATGAAGGATATAGGAAGCAAGGATGATATTATCACTTAACTTCACTATTCATCTTTCTCACACTTAGACAAAGATGTTCACAATTTATAATTAGACTTGAATTCACTGTTCAAAAGAAAATTACAATGTTATTCTATCAGGGCTTCGCCATACCAGATGTGGTATTATTTTACAATGGCCAAAATGGTTCATACTTATAGCAATTAGAAAGAGAGAGAGGAAAATTAAGTCTAAGAGACACAAGGACATGTGTCCAAAGGTGGAAAATAGTTAAAATGCATGTAGGTGAAGTTTATAAGGAGTTAGAAACTAATTTTCATATGTGTCCATTCTAAACAATCATCCTCTTCCAAATTTGGCGTAACATCTCTTCAAGCACCTTCCATGAAGCTACCTTCATCATTGGCCTTCATTAGGCATTCCAAATCTAACTATGGGAAAGTGTCTCTTTTTCAATGATAAGATAAATTTAAAAGTAATCCTCTACCTACATTGAAAGTTTTCCAAATCATTTGTATTCTCTTGCATACGAAGAATCATCATCTGTTACTGTGATCACTCCTTTTAGACATTTCTTGACACTTGGCCTTAACATCTCCTTATTATCTCTAACTGATATGTACCTAGGGTTTTATGACACATGTTAGGACACCTCATACTCTTATCTCCATCCAAAACACCTTAAAATATCTCCAAATTTGAGTTGCCACTCTTTCCACTATGTGATCACTTTTCTCATTCTAGACTAGCTGAAGTGAGAAACCTAGTAGAGACACTTAGGAAAATTTTTGAGATTTATAAATGACATGGGGAGTTGATTCAAGTCCCAATATATTCTCTCAAGTGATTATAATTCTTTTATCATCTCCAAAACCTACAAAACACAAGAAAGTGTCAAAAGAACTAGTCCCCTACTCCATCCATATGGATTTCATAAAATATGACTCCATGGATTTGATCTTTATGGAGTTTCCAACATATTTTATTTAGGACCTATGGTAATAATGGAGACCATATTTATACTATAGGATTATGAAGCTTTAATGATGGAGTCTATAGTTTTTTTGATGGAGTTCGTAGTTCTACTATAGGCCTAATGGCTTTGGATCCTCTTTCACAGGTTTATCAAACTTGGGATTGTTACAACACCTTAATATCCTTAATTAATGTTTTTACATACTTATCTAAGATTTAACCAACTTTTTTTCATTTCCATTTCAACCCTAACCTTCAATTTCCACCATTTTCTCTCTCTTCTACGAGTTTTAAGCCTTGAAAGTGGCCTATCTTTGAGACAAAATAGAGAGTATTGGCACTTATTGTTTATCAATTTTTAATATATGGGAGGATTAATTAGGTTATTAGGACACCTTATACAAAATTTCAGCACATAAATCCCCCATTTATCCCTCCAACTATCATAAAAATTAAAACTAACTTCTGAAGGTGACTGTCTATAAGTTGAGGGTGAAATTGGCCTTTTTGACCTCATAAGTGGATAACTTTGATATATTTGACTTGTTTTCTCTATCTACTCATGTTATTTGAGGTTATTATCATTATTTTCAATCCCTTGAGGTTCTCACTTGGGCTTGTGGAGGCACTTGACCCTCCAATTATCTTCATCCCTCTTGTAGCTGTGTGTGTTCTTGACACTTTGAAGGTTGGTTGTAGGTATTTTTTTCATGTACGAGTAATTTTAGTGACTTTAAAGGACCTATCATATCCAAAAAAAACTTGTATACCTTTTATAATCCATCCTTGTATCCTAGGATTTCATTACCCTTATCAAAGTGTGACCTTCTTTGCCAATTGTAACTATTCTACACTCCTAAGTACACCTAAGATGTACTTTCAACTGAGATGAGATGTACCATCTAGACTAGAGTTCTCTTAAATGCATATATAACCTCATTTTAGGTAGATAAAACCTTTTAGGTACCATTAAAATCACCATTCACTTCTTCATATCTTTTATTCACTTCTTCATGGCTATAGCTTGCTAGAGCACTTGTGCGGAATGGTGATTTGCACAAGGTAGCTGAGGGATGTAATATCAGGCAATCCATGTGTATATGTTCATTGAAAACTTATAAAAATACAAACTTAATCCACTTATTACCCACTTGTATCTACAAATTCCTTGCAAGGACTAATCCACATTGCCAATTTATCCTCCTTATAGGCCACCTATAGGTGTATTGACTCCATCTGAGATTTGAAATTTTTGTAACTTCTGATGTGAAATTACCTAATACATGCCACCTTGACAATAAACTTATATTCATTGGAGATCCTTATTAAACCTACTCAAATGAACAAATAACCCTTTTTCAATGAAACACAAGCTTTAGAAGGTAGCTGGGACCTCTAAATGGAACAATTCACAATGTTTTGAATGAGGTGAAATCCTACTTCAAAGAAACTAATGTAACTTTTCCCCAAAATTAAAACATAACCATTCATGTTTATATTACTTTGATACTTGCATGAGAAATTTTTATCTTTCTTCTCAAACTGTTGAGATAATATTGATATGGCTATGGTGAAGAAAAGCCTTGACCATCTAGCTCTGTTGTGGTTGAGTGTTTCATTGCCTCATATCTCTTGCTATAGTAACATGGAAACCAAAAATTGGGGAAAAAATGGTATTGATTTCAAAAAAATAAAGATATCCATGCATTGTTCTATTCCAATATGGTTTTCATGTTTATCTCAACACTTCTTGATCTCTATTAGGATATAAAACATCAACACAAAGGTGTATGGGCTTTTAAAACCATGGAGACATCACCTTCATCTACAAAGCTAGAAAACACTCCTTTGAATATCCAAAGGGAAACATATAAGTGCCATAGTTATCCACACATTCTAATTGATTGGGGGTAAGGTTGAATGTGGCAAGGAAGATATTTTGACCCTCATGAAGTGATTATACCAATTAGACTGTACGGACCACCTCAATAGAAGAGGAGACCTATAGGATATGGGAAATGATAAGAAAAATGGAGTGGATAACTTCTAAGAGATGGTTAATAAATCTCATCCCATAAATCTATGAACTCCTATTATAAAAATGAAGGTCAACTCGTGTACTATCCTCCCCCAAAAGCACTAGACCTAAAACTCTTTCAGCTAACCACACCAAGTACAAATATGTGAACTTTATAATGATTTCTAAGAGATAGATGGAGGAATGTGAAGCTTTTGAGACATTTTTAGTGTTTCCAAATATAGAGAAACATAGGGATGCATCAAAAAAGCTGAAGGGCCACACTCCAACCTTCTCACATGTACCACTCTTCCTCATAGGCCATACAAGTGCCTGAAACCTCTTATGTCTTTAAGAAAACTATTTATTTTATAGATATTATTCCAAATTGTCAATTAAAATAGCTATTAGAAGTTATAATTGACACATATGAGGTGACATCATCTTTTTAAGATTGCACAATTCCCAATAAATTTGTATAAGACATTAAATGCACTATTAGCTATTGAAAAGACCTTAGAAAGACTTGAAATGACTCATGGGGCCAAATTGACCATGGTTAGACTATTAAAAGCATGAATTAACACTAAATGACTTATGATAGACCCTATAATAGAAATTTTTGCTATATAAGTTGACCCAAATTGACTAGATAGTCAATTTGGTCAACATTCTTGATGATTTTACAAGGGTGGTATGCCTATTATACCTAAGACCAGTAGCCTATCTTGTCCATTGGGAAATGGAGTATCTCTAACACCTTTTTAAAACTCAAATTAATTTTAAAAATACACCAAAACAAAGGAAAACACACACAACAAGACACACCTAAAGGAAACACACATGTGTTCAACTAGAACACTTAAGAAACATAACAAAAAAAGAAAAAACACACACCTATGCTACTATGTATAGAATAGACCTTACAAGGACTAATATCAAAACTTTCGATATATCCCATTAATAGGGATAAGTAACTCTTCTCCATCCATCTTGGTCAGTTGAAAGGAGTTGCTTTGCTTGTACTTGCTAATGATGTAAGGGCCACTCCACAAAGCATCAAATTTGGTGCGTCTACCTGGTTTGGCTCTATCTTCATCCCATTTTAGAACTATGTCACCTTATTTGAACACTCTATTAATTGATATCTTGTCAAAAGACTTATTCATGAGCACTTGGTTGTGTTCCATAGTCTTATGGGCATTGTCTCTTACTTCTTGTAACTACATAAGTTTAGTCAATTTGACTTGCATTGGAGTATTCTCAAGTAGTTCTAGTTGTTGTGCAAGTTATAGAGTAGGTAGTTCTTGAGAGATAGACAATCTAGCTTCCCTTCCATAGATAAGCACAAAGTGAGAATTACCATTTGACCTCTTAGGAGTAATCTTATCAGCCCATAAGGCTATCTTCAACTTGATGTGCCATACCCTTTGATTTTTTTCCAAGGTCCTCTTGATAATCTTGATAAGATTTTTATTAGTTGACTTAGCCAATCCATTACCTTGGGGGAAATAATTGGATGAATTACTCAAGTAAACTCCATTATTTTTTGCCCAATAAAAATTTTTAGCACTCGTAAAAGCTAACACATTATAATAAATGATAGTGTATGGAACTCCAAATTTTTTATGATGTTCTCATAAAACTCCAAGATGGTATTTTTAGTTGCCTCTTTTAGTGCTATAGCCTCTACCCACATTGTAAAGTTGTTTGTTGCAGTCAATATCCATTTACGTCTAGCACTAGAAGGAGGGTTGATCATACCAATAAAATCAAGGTCCCATTGGATAAAAGGTTGGTCTACTTGGATGGGATTTAATGGAAGGGCTAAAAGTTTTTATTTTCCCACAAATAAGGCACATTGAGGACACCTCCTAACCCAAGATTAACAATCCTTGAAGAGGTTAGGCCAATAATACCCAACCCTCATTATCTTTACAGCTATTGTTTTTGGGGAAAAAGGACCTCCATCTACATGATTGTGAATCTTTTTCAGTAAGATGTCAAACTAATCATTATCAACAGACCTTAGCATCACACCATTCACATCCTTTTAAAAGATAATACCATCTACAAGACAATAAATAATGGTTTACAATCTAAAATACCTTCTTTGTGACTTGTTCAAACCATTAGGACACTCACCATTTTGGAGGAAACCAATGATGTCTTGTGTCTAACTTTGAATTGGTATGTGACCAGCTATTTAGGGATGATCTTGATTGACCAAGACTTCCCTTGGCCCTTGAAGATCTGAAGCTAGATGTTCACATAACCCTTTTCCTCTTACCAAGTTTGTTACCTTGATATCAACATCATACTCCATTACCTTTGTGATCCACCTAGCTCTCTTCTCATTGAGGTCATTGCTTAAGAGGAACTCTTTAGTGATAGGATGAGAGACCATGACATGTATCTTGTTATTTAAAACCATGTGCCTAAACTTTTTCAAACCTATTATTATAGCTAGAGCTTGCTTCTAAAAAAATATTTACTTGACCTCATAGTCTTGCAATCCTTGACTAAAGAATGAAATGTGTTGTTCAATCTCCTCATCATTATTTTGCATAAGCATAACTGAGATTGTGTCAAGATTACCTCAAAAATATTCTTACCTTCTTTTGTCCAAGCAAAAGCTTGGTTATTCTTGAGCATGGTTGTGATAGGCTTCACTAAAGTATAAAATTCTAGAATAAACCTTCTTACAAATTTTATCTTTCCCAAGAAACTTTTCAAACCTTTCTTGTGTGGAAGCAAAGACAAGCCTAGAATGGCTTCAATCCTTTCAGGATCAATAGACAAGCCTTCTTTTGACACAATGTGACCCAATAACTTACCTTCATGAACAATAAAGATACATTTTTTTGGATTAATAAAAACTCAAAACTCTCTACACTTCTCAAAGACTTGCCTTATATGTTTCATGTGGTCATTATCATCCTTGGAAAAAATAGTTATATCATCAAGGTATACAAGCAAAAACTCATTGATCAAACCTTTAAAGGCCATGTCCATTTCTCTTTGAATGGTATCACCAACATTAGACAAACCAAAAGGCATATTTATATATGAAAATTTTCCCCATTTTGTGGTGAATGTTGTCTTAAACTGATCCTCCTCATTCACCAATATTTGGTTACAACCTGAATAGCCATCAAGTAGTGAAAAGCATTGAGAACCTGAAACCACTTGCAAAATCTACTCCATAGAAGGTAGTGGATAATGGTATTTGATTGAAACTCTATTAATATTCATAAAGTCTACATAAATTCTGATCTCCCCACTCTTATTTTGAATAGGTATAAGGTTAACTACCTAAGTTGAGTGTTTGATAGGAAAAATAATCCTAGACTCAATCAATTTGGTGAGCTCTTTTTTCATTAGTTCCTCTATCTTAGGATTGATAGGCCTTTGCTTTTGCCTAACTGGTTTAGTTCCAGGTTATAACTCAATGGTGTGATGAGCTAGAATTGGATCAAACCCTTTCAAATACTTGTATTCCCAAGCATATATATTATGAAATTCTTTACACAATTCAATGAAGGCTTGCCTTTCAGAAAGAGAACATATCTTACCAATTTTCAGAAGTTTGTCTTTGAATATCAAGATTATTTCATAGTTCTCTTCCTTTGTAGACATGATTACCATTTACTTCCTTCTTTTATCATATTCATTGAACATACTCTCCAAAGTAACCAACCCCTTTGGAATCTTGTTGTCTTCAGCTGAATAACTTTTTCTTCATATTGATTGTGAAGTTTTTTTTGGTTCTTTGAAGAAAATTTTGCTTCATTTTGTATGAAGTGTAAAATGTGTTTATCAATCTCAAATACTTACCAAGACACTTAATTATTTGGAATATAAGGTCTCACAGTGACCTTGATGTGAGATTGGTCCTTTTCTTTACTTACATCAGCAACTATATCAAAGTGTGCTCCTATCACAACCAACCTATCAGTATGTTTATTTGAATCTCTTGGTATAGGTTGGAGATTGAAAGAATCAAAGTTCTCAATCATATCCCACACCATATGATTTTAGGACTTAATCAAAGGGTTCTTGGCTATAGCTTGGTTTCTCACTTGATGTATAATCAATTCACTATCTCCATAGACCTTGAAATTCTTGATTCCCTTTCTCTTTGCCCATCGAAGGCCATGAACCAAGCCTTCATATTATGCCACATTATAGGTACAACTAAAATGGAACCGATATGAAGAGTAATATTGGTTATTTGAGGGAGAAACCAACATGACACCAGATCCTTCCCCTACCTTGCTTCTAGAGCCATCAAAAAACATTTCCCATATACCTTCAATTCTATGATCCTCATTAGTGAGTGATGGTATATGAATGTTCTTCTCATGCATACAATATACCCCCAATTAATTTTATTCTATTAATGCATAGGGATTATGTTCATAAATTTTAGTACCATACTCATCAAGGAAGAGGTCATAACTACCTTAAATGGGAAAGGATGTTTCACCACCAATGGCACCTTCTTCTTGCTCACTAATTGTACAATTCTAATTTGAATTTGTCTCCACATATGGTTCAATATATAACCTTGATAAAGGATATGTTATTATAGTTAATTTATCTCTATATCTTGTTCTAAAATATATAAAAGAACAATTAGCTACAAGGTACCCTCCAATCTGAGCCATGACATCTCTTGACAAGCAAATAACAAAATAAGTTGGAAGATCAATCACCATAATATCTTGTAAGATGGGGAAACTTGGACAATCATGAAATAAAAATTTGAAACCTTTAACCAACCCCACCATCTTGTCTAGAGTTCCATCAAGCTACAACACACCCTTATTATGAGGCTCAAACTTCAATCCCAACTTGTCAATAACCACCTTAGGCATAACCATGGAACTAGCTCCACTATCCACAATGCAATTATGAACCAATTTGTCTCCCACAATGAGTGTGAGGTAAAAAGGTGAGGCTTTTAAAATTTGGTGGATGGTTCTAGGACATAATTAGGTGTGTTGGTAAGGGCTATACCATTGTGTCTTAAAACTTGAGGGGCTACATAAATGTTTGAGAGTTGTTCTTATAGAATTTCCTTTTGGCTAGGTATATGCAATACTTGCCAAAGAGAAATGCTTGTCTTAGTATTATTCAAAGAATCAATAATGTTTAGAGACAAAGTATTAACCTTGTATTGAATTATTGAAGGCAATGAGGGATCTTGAACTTGTTGTATTGGAGGTTTGGCAGCCTTACTCACATTTTGACTTTGAGGAGTAGTGTCACTAGTAAGATCTATTTCATTAGTACTTACACTTTTTAGCCTTGGAGAGGCGCTACTTGGAGTAAATTATGTTGTTGGAGTATCTCCTAAAGCCCTATTTTTAGCCCTTGTGTTGGTTGTAATTGATGTATTTTGATTCAACACATAATTATCTTCTACTTATAAATTCATAAAACTAATACTTTGGATATTACCTTCCCCTTAAACATTCCTTTGCATAAGGGTTTCTTCTTCTACTAGTAACATAAGGAGTAGCTCCTTATTGAGATACCAAAGCTTGATTACCTTCTCTACCATTATGCATAAACTGACCTTGAAATTGCCTCCAATGATCCAAATGTTCCTCTCTTTGAACTAGACTGGTGTGGACTGGAACAACAACCCTTATGGAGGGAGTATAAGTAGGATTATAGGCATTGGGTGGCATATTGAAACCTTTTTAACCTTGGAATCTTCCTTGATTATTGTATTGGGTTGGAGGTCTATATCTTCATTGAGGATAGTATTGAGGATTGGGTGGAGCACTTGCATACATTTATTCTTATTTGAACTGGGCTTGCAAAGACTGAATCATCTCATCCTTATCTATGGCATTATCCACCTTCTTGGGAGTGGTTTTAGGTTTGAAATTGGTATTGGGAACTTGTGCTATGCTTGAGGATTCAACTAAATTATGAGACAACAAAGGCATGGAGACTCCTAGAGGTAATTTCCCATCTTGTATCAAACTATTTTCAGCTTTAATGGTTATCTCATATGCCTCAAATGAAGTAACTCCTCCCATTCATTGCAACATTATTCCACATCAATGCCAATAGCCTTGAGATACGTGGGGAATACAAAGCTTGGAGGAGGCCTCATGATATGTGGTAAGCTATGACATGTCCTTTAAATCCTTTCATTTTAAAATCCCATGGACTTATTAGGACCTCTCTTTATCACATTTAGTTGGTGAATTAGTGAGGTATGGTCACTCTTATTCTCAAACCTATTCACCAATAACTCTCTAAAGTCATCCCATTTAGTAATTCAACCACCTTCAAAATTTATATACCAATCAAGTGCCTTACCCTTTAGAGACATGGCAAGTAATCTAATAGCTACATTAGCTTGGGACATTGTGAAAATTTCAAAAGTTTGAAATGTCCCTAATGTGTTTGGATGGGATAATAGGAACTTATCAATTGAAATTAGGGAGACATTTGGTCACATTGGGAGGAATAAGATAATATGAAGGAAGGTTAATTAGATTTTGGGTGTTAAAGGCTGGGAAAGGATTTCTTCTAGCCATCTCTTCTTGATCTCCTATCTCCTCAACTTCTTCTTCTTCCTCTTCAAAACATTCTTGTTCTAGATCTCTAAATGCTAAAAATGGCTTAGGATGTTGTTCTTCAAGAGGAGTTTTAGGTAGAGGGACTTGATTGAAGGCTCTACTACAAGATGATCTAGTGAAGAACATGAAGTATAATTTGAAGAACTTGATCTATAACCAAATATTCTCACCTTTTGGAGTTGTCAAATGTTGAATTAGAAACACTTCTGAAACCTTGGGCTTGTCAAGACTAGCATTCACCTTGACATGGAAATAATTAGGACCATTTGTCCCATCAGGGATGTCATAATTATTGGCATCAACTTATGCACCCTAGGACTCTTTAATTAGCTCTTATAATTTGATGCGACATTGAGTCATCTCTCAAATTTGTGAGAACTTGTAAGAGAGATGAATATCTAGTATTATGAGGGCTAGCTCCCTAGATATTCTTTGAAATGCTTGTAAAATACTCTAATGCTTGCTTATAGGGAAAGAGTTATAATTTTGCATGAAGTAAAACTATTATAAAGTGGTGATTCACCAAGAGATATCCCACAAACTATCATACTTCTGTTAAATAACAAATCTTTCTAAGACCAACTCTAAGCCTTAAAGGATCCTAACATAAGTGATTCAATGTGAAGGTAACATACATGAGGAAATCAATAAGACAACTAGTCCAGGGATAGATTACATACCATGAGATAATAACTTACTTGAAGAGGAGCCTAGTATCCTAACTACACTTCACATGACCTGTTAGATCAGAACTCTTACTTAAACATGAAGGATAGAGGAAGCAAGGATGATATTATCACTTAAATTTGCTATTAATATCTCTCACACTTATACAAAGATGTTCATAACTTATAATTAGACTTGCATTCAATGTTAAAAATCAAAGTACAATGTTATTCCAGTAGGGCTTAGATATACTATATGCGGTATTAACTTACAATGGCCAAAATCGCTCATACTTATAGCAATTGGAAAGAGAGAGAGTAAAAAGAAGTCTAAGAGACACAAGGACATGTGTCCAAAGGTGGAAACAAATTACAATGAATGTATGTGAAGTGTAATATAATTTATAAATTGATTTGCATATGTGTCCATTCCAAACAATCATCCTCTTCTAAAATTGACATAGCATCTCTTCAATCACCTTCCATGAAACTGCCTTCATCATTGGATTTCATTGGGTATTCTAAAGATAACTAGGGGAAAGTGTATCTTTTTCACTAATAATAGAAAATTACAAGGATTTATCTACCTACATTATAAGTTTTCCAAATCATTTATATTCTCTTGCACAAGAATCATCATCATATGTTACTATGATCATTCCTTTTAGACCTTTCTTGACACTTGGCATTAGCATCTCCTTATTATCCCTAAATAATATGTAAAAGGGGTCTTAAGACACATGTTAGGACACCTCATATGCTTATCTCCATCCAAAACACCTTAAAAGATCTCCAAATTTGAGTTGTCACTCTTTCCACTATGTGATCACTTTTCTCATTCTAGACTGGTTGAAGTGAGAAACCTAGTAGAGACACTTGGAATAATTTATAAGATTTTTAAATGACATGGGGAGTTTATTCAAGTCCTAATATATTATATAAAGTGATTATCATCCTTTGATCATCTCCAAAACCTATAAAACACAAGAAAGTGTTAAAGGAACTGGTCCCTTACTCTATCTATACAAATTTCATACAATATGACTCCATGGATTTAATTATCATAGAGTTTACAACAAATTTCCTTCAGGTCCTAGGGTAATGATGGAGTCCATAGTTCTACTATAGGAGTCTGAAGCTAGACTGATGGAGTCTGCAGTTCTATTATAGTCTTAGTGTCTTTGGATCCTCTTTCATGGGTTTATCACACCTAGGTTTTTTTACAACACCTTAAGATCCTTAATTAGTGTTTTTCCATGCTTATATAAGCTTTCCCAAACTTGTGTTCATAGCCACTTCAACCCTAACCTTCAATTTCCACCATTTTCTCTCTCTTTTGCAAGTTTTAAGCCTTGAAAGTGGCCTATATTTGAGATAAAACAAAGAGTATTAGACTTTATTATTTATCACTTTTGAATACATGAGAGACTTCCTTAGGTCATGAAGCCCCTCCAACTATCATGAAACTCAAAACTAACTTCTGAAGGTGACTGTTTGTAAGTTGAGGGTGAAATTGGCCCTTTTGACCTCATAAGTGGAGAAATTTGATAGATTTTCCTTGTTTTATATATCTCCTCATGTTATTTGAGGTTCCTAGAATTATATTAAACCCATGGAGATTCTCACTTGGCCTTATGGAGGCACTTGATCCTCCAATTATCTTCATCCCACTTGCAGTTGTGTGTGTTCTTGACACTTTAAAGGTTGGTTGTAGGTTGTTTTTGCATGTAAGAGTCATGTTAGTGCCTTTAACGGACCTATAATATTAAAAAAACACTCATTTTCATTTTATAATCCATCCTTGTCTCCTAGGAGTTCATTACCCTCATCAAAGTGTGACCTTCTTTAACAATTGTAACTTTTCTACACTCCTCAGTACACCTGGGATGTACTTTTAGTTGAGATGAGATGTACCATCTAGACTAGAGTTATCTTCAATGCATATATAACATAATTTAGGGTAGAAAACATTGTTTAGGTACCATTTAAATCACCACACCCTTCTTCATGTCTTTTTTTCACTTCTTTATGGCTATAGGCTTGCTACAACACTTGTACAGAATGGTGATTTGCACAAGGTAGATGAGGCTTATAATATTAGGGAATCCATGTGTATATGTTTTTTGAACACTCCCAAACATCAAAACTTACTCCAATTATTACCCCTATATATCTACAAATTAATCACAAGGACTAATCCACATTGCTAATTTATCCTCTTTATAGGCCACCTGTAGGTATATTGACTCCATCTAAGTTTTGAACTTGTTGTAGCTTCTGATGTGAAATTAACTTGTACATGCCACATTTACAATACACTTATATTCATTTTATATCATACTTAAAACCTAATAAAATTAACACATCAACCTTTTACAATGAAACACAAGCTTTGGAAGGAAACTAAGACCTCTAAATGGATCAATTCACAAGGTTTTGAATGAGGTGAAATCCTACTTTGGAGAAACTAAGGTTAATTTTCCCCAAAATGAAATCAAAACCATTTATGTTTATATTTATTTAGACTTACATGAGCAATGGTGATCTTTCTTCTCAAACCATTGAGATAATATTGATATGGCTATGGTGAAGAAAAGCCTTGACCATCTGGCTCTATTGTGGCTAAGTGTTTCATTGCCTCATATCTCCTGCTATAGTCACATGGAAACCAAAACTTGGGAAATAAACAAAATTGATTTCAAAATAAAAAAGGTATCCTTGCATTTTGATATACTAATATGGTTTTCTCATTTATCTCAACACTTCTTGAGCTCTGTTAGGATATGAAACATCAACACAAAGGTGTATGATCTCTTGAAACCATGGAAACATCTTCTTCATCTAAAAAACCAAAAAACACTCCTTTGAAGATTAAAAGGGAAACATGGAAGTGCCATAGTGATCCACACATGCCAATTATCTAGGGGTAAGGTTGGATGTGGTGAGGAAGATATTTTGATCCTCATAAAGTGATTCTACCAATTAGACTATGCATACCACCTCAAAAGAAGAGATGTGTAGGGTATGTGAAATGATAAGTAGAATGGAGTGGCTAACTTCTAAGAGATGGTTCATAAATATCAACCCACTAATCTCTAAAATCCTACTATAAAAATGAAGGTCAACTCATGTACTATCTTCCCATAGAAGTACTGGACCTAAAACTCTTCTAGCTGACCATATCGAGTACAAATCTATGAACTTTAGAATGCTTTCCAAGAGATCGATGGAGAGATGGGAAGGTTTTGAGCCATTGTTAGTGTTTCCAAAGTTGGATAAACATAGGTATGGGTTAGAGAAGTTGAAGGGTCACACTCCAACCTTCCCATATATACCACTCTTCCTCACAGGTTGTACAAGTGCCTAAAACCTCTTATTTCTTCAAGAAAACTGCTTCTTTTCTAAATATTCTACCAATTTGTTAGATGAAATAGTTATGATAAGTTATAATTGACACATATGAGGTGACATCATCTTTTTAAGCTTGGACAATTCCCAATAAATCCATACAAGACATTAAATGCACTATTGACTATTGAAAAGACCTTAGAAAGACTTGAAATGACTTGTGGGGCCAAATTTACCATGGTTAGACTATTAAAATCATGAATTAACACTAAATGACTTATGAAAGACCCTCTAATAGAAATTTTTTCTATATAGGTTGACTGAAATTGACTAGATAGTCAATTTGGTCAACAGGTTAATAAGTGATCATGAAAGATAAGGGGGTGACATTTACACTTAGCTAATAGGTATCTCAATTGGTTGGTTTGTATCCCACCTTTTTAAAGAGTCCAAAATGGAGTGGGGATCACGAAAATGGACCCAAATGAGTCCAAAAGAATTTTCATCACATTTTTCTATTTTATACTAAGTACTTAAGGAGGTGCCCCACATACTTTGGTACCACTTTTATGCATGAAGACAAAGGATGATGTTGAATGATGGCCCCTTTATGGAGAAATTTTCCATAATTTAAATGTGGGACCTTGTGATGTTTAATGATGTCATTAATCACCTTGGATAAGGGTCCCAAGTGGGGTATTTGTCCAACTTCTAAGCCATGTCACTTGCCATATCACTGTTAAGATACCTGCCATGTCATCATGAATAGTGAAAATGAATAGTAATTTTGATAAGCGATAGTCAAATAGTGACTTGGTTAGGTTAAGAGGGTTTGGTTAAGGGTTAGGAAGGCTTAGGTGGTACCTAAGATGGGGCCAAGGCATTCAGACATCTAGAACTATAAGTGTGGAGTTTTCTAGTGTCTACAGTAGGTAGCAACAACACTAGGGTCAACCCATTTATGAAGGTGTATATTACATCAATAGCCTCTTAATTACAAAATCTAACTACTGGTTCAGTGCAAGATGCTCATAACAGATTGTGGTGTACTAATTATGAGATGAGGGGGCATAACAAGAATAATTTCCCATGAATTTTTTTTTGCACCTTACTTCTGTTATGAATTTTGTTATAGGTTTCATGAATATTGAAACTATACCTTATTTTAGCACACCAATCAAGTAAAAAATACCATCTATTTCAAATTGTGTAATGTCTATACATATTCAAAAATAAATTGTCAAGTCATTGATGAGATGATCTAGAATATGGAGAGAAGTGCAAGGCAGGGAATGACCATAGTTGATAGGCAGGCAAGTTAAATAAATGAAGGATATGGCCATAAAAATGTTAGCTATATAAATTAATGAGGTACACATGAGTAAGGTGGAGGACATGATGGAGGAAGATTCACACCATGATCATGTTACAAGTTCAGGTCAGCTGAGCATTACCAACATGACTGCCCCATGCACCCAATGTGTGGGCATTATCAGGGACCACATACAATCAAATATTACCTAAACTTAAAAAAAAATATGAATCAAGGCTATATTGGTGTAGATAAAGGTGTCACCATGGTTAGACATGAGCAAAAAGAAGAAAAATAGACTCCCAAACCATAACAAACTCACAAGGAACCACCTAAGGTGTAGGCCACAACTCGAATCGAATTGACCACACAATTTCCTACTAACCCAACAAAGGATCTACATTTGGAATATGGTGAGTAAAGACACATAGAGCACATAATATGACCTAAGCCAAAATTTGTACCCTACCCTAACCCAATGCGATAGAAATATGTCTTAAAATAAGCCATGAGTTTAATACAAAATTTGCAGGGAGAGCTCCAACTAGTCAGTGATCTAGAGGCACATGAAAGACGTACATGCAAGAAGAAAGATAGCCAAGAGTTTTAGGTATAAGAGTTGACTAATATACTACACCTCTTATAATCTAAAAGGATGTTGCCCATACTAAAAAACTTGCTTCTAAAGCATGCAGGGAAGAGACAAGAGGAGGCGGCACCTCAAATGATTGAAGTTACTGTACCACATATGGAGTGGGCTCGTGAAGTGAGGCATAATCAGAACATAGAGTATGACAAAGAACTACTAATAAACACCACCATCAATATGTGGTCAATTTGTGAGGTTCTTATGGATATAAGTGTTGAGGTTAACATTCTGACTAAAACCACCTGGGAGAAGATAGGACAACCACCCTTAAAGTCCTCCCCTCATATGTTGTTTATGGACAACAAAACCTGAATGTAACCTATCAGGATCCTAAAGGGTGCCATTATAGATATCATGGGTGCCAAGTTTTGAGCCAATTTTGAGGTGATCATGTTGGTAGAACATGATAATTATCTAACACTCTTAGGGAGGCCATGGTGTTATGTTAATAATGTGAACATGCACTTCAAGAAGTGCTACATGACTTTCAAGAATGAAAAAGAGAGGGTGGTGATCCCATTATAAAGTGATCAAAGGCCTCCATATGTGGAAAGTGTTGTTATTGAAGATAAGATCAACCATATTTATAACATCACAGTGTGGGGCACCGAGAAGCTTAACCCAAATGACCCAGGAGCACTTGAATGGGAAGATGGATAGTTAGTGTCTGATATAATTGATGTATCTCATGTTGATGGGTCGAAGAGGATTATAAAGTGACTGATCGAAGGTACCACCTAGTGTAGACAATTATGCCAAAACCAACTAGAACAAGATTGATCAGGATTGAATGCACTCAGAAGAAATGGGTTCACCATACCAAAAAACTAGGGAAAAGGATGTTTTGACTAAGTAAAGGGAAGCTTGCAGTGCTCCTAAAATATGGAGGGAGCCAACTTATAGAGACTTATGTCTATGAAATTTAATCATACTTTCCCAAGGAAATAGACAGGATGGGTGCACTGGTGTATACCTTGAAGAGCACTACTGCTCATTGGTGGGCAGTGCAAAGGCTTAGCTTGTCAACATGGAAAGATGTGAAGGCATAAATATGCACTATGTTTGGAAAGAGTAATTGGGACTTATACATACCTACTTACTTAGGTGATTTTGACCCAATCACACATGTGCACTTATGTGAAGAAATTTGGACTGTCTATGGTGAGAACACACCCAGAAGCCTGTGGGTGCATGCCTTTTACAAGACTCTAAAAACATGGGCATGAGCATGGTACATTGTAAATGAGAAACATCAAGGGATAGGAGACTATGAAGTAATTAAGGAGAGGTTTTTTCACACCTTCTCCATCTCTTCATATAACTTAGAGATATTGGAACCACTACATGTCATTCATAGGGTAGTGTTTGAGGAAACTACCATCCTAGAAGATCTCTTTAGAGACATGTTCAAGGAGAAATTACTAGTATTCCCAATGTTTTTTGAAGAAAAGGTACTCAACAGTGACTCCAATGAGGAGGATGATGAGACATATAAGGAGCACAATTGGAAATCCCTAACAGGAAGAGAAAAACTTGTGTGCCTTATGGATGATAGCACCCTAGATAAAGAAGATCCAACTTATCTTCAGATTGAAACAACTAAAGAGATAAGGAAAGTTAAAGACTCTCATTAGGAGAGGAATAAACCATAATACACACCACTCAAGACCACTAAAGTAGACATCAATGCAGAAGGAGAGCCAAAGAATGCCACTATAGGCACTTACTAGTTTGAGGCAGAGATGGTACGAATCATATACCTCCTAAAGGAATTTTAGGACTTGTTCTTACACAACTACATGAAGGGCACCCACCCTTCCCTTGTAAAAATGAACATCAAATTGATGGATGGTATGAGGCCTATCAAGAAGCACTTGTATAGAATAAACCCTAATCTCTGTGCCAAGGTGAAAATGGAAATTGATGGAATACTAGCCATAAGCATCATCTACCCCATACAATAATTTGAATGGGTAAGCTTGATGGGCATAAGAATCAAGAAGGATGGGCACATATGGATATGCATAAAATACATAATTTTAAATAACACCTACATCACTGACTCATTTCTAACCCTATTCATTGATGAGGTCCTAGACAATGTCACAGGGTGGGAAATATATACTTTTACTGGTGGTTTCTAGGGCTACCATCAGGTGCAGACCAAGTACGAGGATAAGCCCAATAAAACCTTTGTGACTAAATGGGGTTGTTTTCTTATGATGTGATGCCCTTTGGACTCAATAATGCACCCACTATATTCTCTAGAGTGGTGATCACTACTTTTAAGGAATTCATCCATAGGTTCCTCCAAGTCTATCTCAATTACTAGATTGTATATGGCCTTGTCAAGGATCACTATGACAATTTGTGCCTCATCTTTGAGAGGTGAAAGCAACTCTAGATATCATTGAGCTTGAAGAAGTGTGTCTTCACAACCCCCTTTGAAACATTACTTGGGCACATTGTCTACAAATATGTTTTGGTTATTGACTTTGTGAAGATAGCCATCATAATTTAGTTCCAAACTCCTTCAACATAGAAAGATGTTCATACCTTCCTAGGCAATTGTGTTTATTATAAGAAGTTTATACAGATCTATGCTAAGATCACAGTGCCTTTAGAGGAGATCTTGTGCAAAGATGGTCCATTTTATTATGGCAGGGTACAAGAGGAATATTTTAAAACACAAAGCTAAAGTTGTTTAGTACACTAATTTTGCAATTCCCAAACTAGACTACTCCTTTACACATCCATATTGATGCTTCAGGCTCCACAATTTGTGCCATATTATCATAACCAGGTGAGGGCAAGATGGACTACCCCATCTCCTTTGCAAGTAGGAAATTGATGTAAGCATAGTAGAATTACACCACCACTGAGAACAAGGCACTAACAATGGTCTATGCCTTACACAAATTTAGGCAATATCTATTGGCAACCCCATTCATATTTTTCACTGATCACGAGGTGCTCAAGTATATTATGAATAAGCCTATCCTTAATGGGAAAATATGTAGATGGATAGTTTTATTCTAGGAATTCAAGTTCTCTATTGTTGTTAAACTTAAGAAGTAGAACTTGGGGCCAGACCATTTATCCTACATAAATTTTGGTGATACAGTGGCATCAATTAAAGATAACATGCTAGACGTGCAACTATATAATCTAGTACATCCTTGAAGACTTAGTGGAGATTTTTAATTTCCTAACATTGAGGTTTGTGCCCTAGACCAAGTCAAATAAAGATAAGAAATAACTTATGGTTTGTGTCACCACCTTTTAGCTCATTGAGGGGGAGTTGTACAAACTAGGTAGAGATAAATTCCTACATTAATGTGTTCTAAAACATGAAAGGGACTCCATATTACAATTATAAAATGAGGGAATCATATGAGGCCATTACAATAGAGATGCAGTAGCATAAAAAATATTGCAATCAGGCTTGTGGTGGCTAAGCCTACTCTAAGACACAAAAGAGTGTGCCAAGGCATGTGACATATGTTAGTGCACCGAGAAGCCCAACCACTGGGATGAGATGACCCTCATCCCCATTATTACCTAGGAACCATTCAAGAAATGGGCCATTGATTTTTTTGGGCCAATAACTCTAGTAGCATGTTTTACAAGTGTAAGATATATCATGGCAGCCACCGATTATTTCACTAAGTGGGTCAAGGCCATGCTGACAAAGACTGTACAATTGTGATAGTTGTGCACTTTATTTAGGAGAACATAATAAGTTGATATGGGTTCTCATTAAGTCTGAATATCAATAAAAGTACTCATTTCATCAATAAGATGGTGTACATCCTCTTAACCAAATGCATGGTGGCACACCACAAGCAAACAACACCGTGAAATCCTTAAAAAATATCCTAGGAACATGATTGACAAATATATGTGATGTTGGTCGTAATGGTTAGGATGATCACATTTCAATGGTACTATGGGCATACTGCATGACATATAAGCACCTAAATAAAGCTACACCATTTCAACTGGTGTTTGGTACTTAAGTAGTTCTCCCCATCGAATTCATGGTGCCATCCTTATGCATTACACGGATTGGTCACTTAGATGACCAATAATATTTTAGTTCAAGCTTGGAAGACTTGGAGCACTTGGATGAAATGTACACCTAAGTAAGATGGAGTCAAAAAATTAAAAAGGCATGCTAGAAGCTCTAGCATGACAATCACATCAAGCATAAGGAGTTGACTAAAGGAGCATTGGTGGTGCTCTATGACTCAAAGTACCTTAAAGCACCCAATAAAATTTCAAATAAGGTGGATGGGATCCTACATCATCCACCACATATTGGAGATAGGTGCATGCAAGTTATGCATGTTGTTCAATGAAATGCTATTAGGGAATTTCAATGGCAACCGATTGAAGTCATATTGAATGCACACTAACTTCTTGGTCACTAGTCAGTTGTGCATTGAGCTGACCAAAATATAGTTTGGTATAAGCTAAACCATTATTTTTCTTTTGTCTTGTTCCTTATATAGTGTAAAAACTCAATAAGTAGTGCATGATAGATGTAAGGACTTACCTATTGCCACTTCATGCATAATTTTAGTCAAGTGAATCAAGCACTTGTACCTCTTAAGTGCATGAGGCCATGACACCTAATTTATGGGTAAATTAATCTTAACTAGCTTCATTGAATTCATCTAACATCTTATGCATAATTCTAATCTGGGGAGTCAAGTACTTGCACTTTCTAAGCACATGAGGTGAGACATCTAAGTCATGGGTGCATGAGACTCACAAGATCCATGTGGACAAGGTAAATAGTGTAGGACTCTTGGAGGCCTAAGAATGAACTACTATGGCATTTCTATGCATAATACTAGTTGGGTGAGTCAAACCCATTTGATTTCTAAGTACCTAGGGCCAGATGCCAAAGTTTTTAGGCATGAAAAAGTTACCAGACTTAAAAATTTTGAGAACAACATAACACAATTTGAAAGTAGCACATCATTTTATCTTGTGCCAAAGATCCAAAAGAGGAAGATAAAGATTCTCAACATGGTTTAGTGCAAGAAAAAAAGTGAAGGTGCACTATCTGATAGTACGTAAGAGAACCTAGAGAGAAGATAAAACACTCGACAGACAACATAAGGGATTTATATGGGGTAGGATAGGTCAAGGCAATATGATGTGCAAGAAATTAACCAAGATAAAGAAGTGTGCTTGAAATATAAGCATAGCTATTAAATAAGGTTGAATTGCATGCATATGAGGTGATATGCATAGGTTTCCATAAGGAAGGTGAATGTTACACCAAGTGCACAAGTGCATAAGGAATTCATCTAAGATAGGTGACATCTACCTATAAATGAGTTTGAAGTGACCATTTAAACTACATGTCACTTCACCAAAAAATCTGTTAGAAGAATTCAATGAGGTGGTGGTGGTGGAATAAAGATATGCAATTAATGCGTTAATGATAAGGGATTTTTGAGGATTTCACATATTTTCATGTTTTCCAAGAAATTGAAGTTCTTATGCCATAAATCTTGCATTAATCATGGTACCTGAGAGAGAAGGGTATAAAATAGCAAATGATAGACTTGCTTAGGTTACAAAGTTTAAACTAATTAAATACTTAGAGTGAACCTAAGTAGAAAATAGAAAGCCAAAGAAGAAAACCCTACCATAATGAGAATTTGAACACTTCAGACACCATGAGTGAATGGTGGCATACTAAGAAGGATTGACATCATAGTGAAGAAGAAGTGTGGAGAGAGATTTATGTAAAAATTAGATAGTGGGAGCAATAAGTTATCACTTAGGCTACCATTAATGACCAATGAAGCTTAGGAGCTGAAGGTGTAGTCATAGACCTAATGATTGTGAAGCACTAATAATAATTTGAGGCTTTGACGAATTGCACCTCCCACGTTTCAACACAAGCTAATTCAAGATGGTGAAGAAGCACAAGGTAGTGAGATCCATGCAAGCACAATAGGAACCCAAGTAGGTTAAAATTTTAGAAGAAATGATGGTTTCCAAAACCAAAGCAAAATTGATTGAAGCAGTTAGCATCATAGAAGTTGACATTGAAGCACTAATGAATATGTCTTATTAGTTCATGCAATTTCCTCTAGATCTTTTAGTGGGGGAAGATTGGTGCTCATTTGCACATAACTATCAGCTAAAGGAATATAACCACCAAATGTCAAGTCACTTGCAAGACTTGACACAAGATTGGATGGTGGACACAAGGCAAAAATCGGTCCAAGGTGATGCCATGTTCAATGTATCAATTTGTTAGCTTCAGGTGCAACTCAACTCTATGAGTACCCTACTTCAAAAAGCCATAGGAACTTGTATAGTTCCTACTCTTGCACATCCATGAGTATTACATGTACTTTGTCAGAAGGTGCATGAATATTTTGGTACAGTTGATCAAGAGGATAACTAGGCTCCTAGATGTTGGTAAGGGCATCCATGAGATGATGGATGATGATGAAGAGGTGGATTAGGTATCTCAACTCCTTAATTATTTCAAGGGGGTTTCACATTACCCATCAGTAAGTGCAAGGACCTCAACATGAGGGTGGTAGCATGATTCATAAGTTCCAAACTATGCCCAAGAAATTGATGGATTGATGTGTGAAATGTATACCTATGCATTGCATATCACATGATTTAAGGCATGTAATTTAAAATTAAAAAGTTCATCATTGAAGAGATGGTAAAAAATGTGCTAGAGTGTCATAGCATGAAGGGGACCTTCAGGTGGGGGTCCATCCTTATATTAATTATCATGGAGGAAATTATGATCTTGGATGGGAATGAAGATAATTTCTCTATTTTTACAGAACATAATGATTCCTTGATGCAAAAATATAAAAACTTAAATTTACCAACCTATTTCAGTGCCAAATACAAAATTCGCATGATGTGATGGTGTGAGAAATACATAGAGGCCTTTGGGCTATAATGGTGCATTCTTTAAGGGCTCCCCTAGACTATAATTAGAATGACAACTTTTGTCATGATGTAGCATTATTTTAAAGTGCGCTTGGCACTAGTGGATGGTAACAAGTTAGGGTAGTTAAAGTTCCCCTATGCCTTCTTAGTAAAGTAATTTAGAGAGGCACTATGCTGGATCTCCAATGCATAATAACTAGACATTCTAGTCAAGAGCTGGATATGAAGAGGTGTAGATTAAGGCATCAGTTCATTTGCACCAATGGAAAGGCCACCAAATATGAAGAAGATGATTCAGATTACATACACATCGACCCCTCCTAAAGGTAACCATAAATCGCTTCACCCATAAGTTTTATTATAAGATGAATCCAAGGAAGAAGGTGGCCCAGGAAGAAATCATAACATAGAGCATTGATCCTCCTATCTAGATCAGTGATGATGGGACCTTGATGCCACCAAAAAAGAAGAATTTTCCATAGAATAAGAGGGGGGAAAGTTTGTAAGAAATAGAGGAGCACCTAAGGCTCAAGATCACCTTAGAAGGAGAAATATCTCTTTCAAGCTCATCTAAAAAGTGCATGAAATTCATACCAAAGACTTATCCCAATAGAAAGAAGAATAAGGGGAAGGTTCCTCCAGTGACACCTAGTATAATCCTATCCAACTTAAAGAAGGAAGAGGAGGAAGAGGATTTGGAGGAAGAAGAAATGGGGAGGGGTGTATACATCATACCAGAGGAAGATGACTCCTCATCAAGTGAACGGACCCCCTCTCCATCATCTCAGATTGAAGTAGAGAAGAAGATGCAGAGATGAAATAAACTTAGCTTTAGTGAAGCTGAGATGTAGAGGGTATAAGATCTAGAGAAATAGAGAGAAGAAATGATAAAGGTCAGGATGTCAAAGGAAGTTGTTGAGATGGTTAAGGTTGAGGAGCGAAGGAAGGAAGTGGAAGAGAGTAAGGTGTTGGAGGTGAAGGGGAAGAAATTAGAAGGGAGGAAGGAAGGAGAAATAGGAGAAGAGCCTGGAGAGGGGGAAGTGCATGAAGAATCAATACCCTCAAGTGCACCAACTAAGAAATATTAAAAGTGTAAATTGGAGGATATTATCTTACCTTAAGATCACATCTATGTGGCACTAAAGTTTCCAAATGGGAGAACATGAGGGCTAGGGGCATGTCCCAAGTATAAATTGATCAAATAGAGGCCAAGGAGATAGAGGCAAGATAAAAGAAATTCAAGGCATAAACCAAATAGAGGAAGGCTGAAAAGTAAAAAGCTAGGAAAGAAGAAGAAAAAATGGCCTAGGTAGAAAGGGCCAGGATGATGAAGGAAAGAAAGAAGAAGAAGGTTGTCGCTAGCATGAAACCTAGAGAGGAAAAGGTACTATAGAAGGTGCCTAACACCTCCACTAGAATGATAGAATAAGCTACACATTATGTATGTCCTAGCTCTGAAGGGATACTTGGAGACAAAGAAGGTGATATTGACACTTTAAAAAAAAAATAGAGAAGGATGCAGAAACCCTATTGAGGAAAAAGGAGAGAAACCCTGGCACCGAGAAGGCTCACGCTAACGAGCCAAAATAAGAGGAGGAAATGGATAAGGGTAAAAAGTTCATAGAAAAACCCTTATGAGAGAAATAACATGACGGTGAGTCTAGTGCCAAAGAAAAAGAAGGAGGAGAAGAAGAAAGAGGAGAAGAAGGGGAAGAAGAATAAGGCATTGGCAGAAGTACCAGTGCCAATGAAGAAGAAAAGGAGCTAGATGAAGAAGAAGAGTATGAGCCAAGCCACAAGGAGAATTGTATTAGGGGTTTAAAGAGGATAATGAATTTTATATGATGGAATACATTCCCTCGAAGGCTTCCATAACCTTCACATGCTATCAAGTTTCTTGGTTGCTAGATTGATACATGGATGAGCCTCAATTTTAAGTTCTAGAAAAATCAGTTTGGCATACCAAGAATCCATAAGAGGGGCATGCTTACTAGATTATAAATACTTGAGACATGAACCTTACAAGGTTGGCTAACACCCTCCTCAAAATGGGTTTTGAAGTGGCATGCAAGAATATTGTCAATAATGTTTGTAAAAATAGTTGGAATAAGATAGCACCAGAGGTAGAAGAACTAGAAAAACAAAGTTCAAGCTCAATCAGTTGGTCAAATACATTAAAAAATTAGAGCCATCCTTATTAGATGGTGTGATACTTCAAAGATGAATGAAGTGGATAAGGTATGTGCACTGGCTGGG
Source organism: Torreya grandis (assembly GCA_037957365.1). Lineage (NCBI taxonomy): Eukaryota > Viridiplantae > Streptophyta > Pinopsida > Cupressales > Taxaceae > Torreya > Torreya grandis. The sequence continues at coordinate 325,650 of JARHVA010004809.1, read as the reverse complement.
CAAATGTTGTCTCGAATGAAGATGGAATAGAGGAGTAAGAAGATCCCTATGAGGCCATAAAAATAGAGCTAAACAAAAAGCTCAATATAGTAGAAGACCTATTCAACAAACTGGAAGAGGGTGTGAAAGAAGTAGATGCAATCTTTTGTAACTTTGCCACTCAAACAATGGTCATTGATACATGCCTTAAACAAGGGAAGAAGGAGAAAGATGCCTTGATTAAATAATCTTTCACAGTGAGCCAGACTAAGCAGATGCAATTGATGGTGCAATTTAATGACTTAAGAGCCAAGCTAAAGACCTAAGAACAAGAATTGGAAGACCTCTTCCACACCTTTCAAAGAAAAGCAAGTGAGAAATGGGATATTTTAGATGGTGGGGTAAGGTGAGCAAAAGAAAGGCATGAAGCCTTCAAAAAATAACTGAAAGCATAGACGTGATCACCCTTAAGGATGAATCAACTAAAATAGAAGGCACCATCAAGGAGATCAAGCACATGATCTAGGGATTCAAAAACTTTAAAGCATAACTAGAGTAGGGTGTGTTCAAATTTTGTGCACCAAAGGCATTGAAAGGCTAGCTTGGGGTGGACTAGCAATTTTATATGGGGTAATATTGGGCCCCTTTTTATAACTTAGGTAGTGGATCATGCCAAATTGGCATATTTTGATGTATGGAAGTCATGTAAATGATTATTCTTTTGAAAATGTTAGCACTAGTTAGAAGAATCTTTGACAATCTTATGCCAGCTGGTAGGCAGTTGCTTAACACCTAGGTTTGAAAGAAAATCTCATTGAGTGCTTGCATGTGGTGGTTGGAGAGTGTGGGTGTCAGAGTAGTGGAGGTGAGGGCATAAAAACCCCCAATGATAGCTCAACATCTGATGTGAACCCTTCCAACCTGGTAAGAAGATGCTCCTCTGCTTATTTAAATGAGCTTGAACATGGAGACTGAGGGAGGTGACTAAGGTTAGTAAAGCTCTGCTAAAATTGAGAGCCACCATGAGTGTATTTTAACCAACATGAACTATGTTAATAATTTTAAGATGTATATCCCAAGCTCACCTATGAGCCACTGGGCAGGAGTAGTTTCTAGGATGAGCCTATGCTATGTTTATATAAACTATACTTTGTATTGAAAACTTTAGGTTAATAGAAATGGTGTTGCTTATCTTCATGGTTGTTAATTCTTTCCACATAGTTTAGAATTGTTATATGTTTACAACCTAAGTTTATGTGAATAATGCTATAGTTTTCTTTGGTGTAACGTATTATGGCAATAACATATATTCCAAGTCACCAATGGCATCACTCTGCCACATAGTGACTCTAAGATGCCTATGAAATCCACTAAGTGTTGAAACCGGTATCCATCGAAGTCCTAATCCTTGCACCTAGAGACCCAACTTGAAGAATGAGCACTTGAACATAAGCCATTCCCATGAATCAGCCAAGTGCCTAAATGACCCTTAACTCACTATCCCCATAGCTGGCACCATTAAGAGTTTTGTCTAGCCAGACATGAACTTACTCCAAAAGACTTGTGCCCTTAAATAGGCTCATGCCTATCAAAATTACCCATAATGGCCTTGCATCGATAGATTGCCTAAGCCATTTTGCAAATGACTAGGCCCCATTGACACCAAGGTTGCATCATATTTCAACTAGCCCAATGCTAGACTAGTACTTTCATTGTTACACTTTGAGTGAGTGCACAAGGATTGCACCTTATGTGAAATTAATGCCAACGTAGTAGTGTGTTAAATGTTGTGTGCCATAAACCCTAATATGCTCGTGCCTAGTTGTGCCATGTATGGAATTGACTTGGCTTAACTGTTAAGTGCATGACTAAACACAAAAGTTAAACAAACAAAATTTACTACAATAGTCTATGTTTTGTAACAATTTTTTCCCTATGAAGCTCATATCATCAATCAAGATGTATTTTATGTGGCATATATCCTCTTGAAAACTTATAAGTCTTGGTCCTTCTAATTTAATGAAATATACAATTCGGATTTGAAGTTGTGCATGGATAGCTGAGGCATAAATATTAAATGTTGAAACTCTAGTTGGTGCACATAATAGAAGTGAAGATCGCTTTGTGAATGATGTATCTTGAATATCTCAATGAATGACACCTATCAAATATGATTTTCCTATTCCTGTTGTTCCTTGGACTATCATGAATAAAGGTGAAGTATTTTGCCCTGCCTGATAATGTGTCATAACCATATCAAGTGTTTTTTTTGTTTGGCACCCAAAATTTCATAATTCATCTCTGGTGTTATATCATCATCTATAATAAATCCATTATCTTTCATGGTGCTTATGAGTTTGATCACTATATTCATGTATTCTTCACCTGTATGTTTGTTATTCCATAATGCTTGTTTGTCAATATCTCTTCTTCCCAACATATCTATCTCACTAACTTCCATCACTTGGCCACGTAGCCTAGATTTATTATTCGATGATAAAAACTAATGATGACCTTTCTATTGTTGACATATATTATATGCATAGCCTTCAGGGGTTTGAGAAACATTTTTTCCAATATAACTTTCTTGACACATATAGAGTCTATGTTCTGTAACAAGTTTTTCCCTTTGAAGCTCATTTCATCAATCAATATGTATTTTATGTAATAGATGTACTCTAGGAAACTTATAAGTCTCATTCCTTATAATTCAACAAAATCTACAATTGGGATTCAAAGTTATGCATGGATAGTTGAGGTATGAATATTGAATTTTGCAACTCCAATTGGTGCAAGTAATAGAAGTGGAGATCGCTCTATGAATGTTGCATCTTGAAGAGCTCAATGAATGATACCTATCAAATATGATTTTCCTTTTCCTAATGTTCCTTGTACTATCATGAGTAAGGATGAAGTATTTTGACATGCATGATAATGTGTCATAACAATATCAAGTATTTTTATTTGTTTGGCACCCAAAGTTTCATAATTCATCTCTAGTGTTATATCATCATCTATAAGAAATCAATTATCTTTCATGATGCTTATAAATTTGATCACTTTATTTGTGTATTATTCACCTCTATATTCATTAATAATAAGGGGAAGGTTCCTCCAGTGACACCTAGGATAATCCTATCCAACTTAAAGAAGGAAGAGGAGTTGGAGGAAGAAGAAATGGGGAGGGGTGTATACATCATACTAGAGGAAGATGACTCCTAATCAAGTGAATGGACCCCCTCTCCGTCATCTCAAATTGAAGTAGAGAAGAAGATGCAGAGATGAAATAAACTTAGCTTTAGTGAAGCTGAGATGTAGAGGGTATATGATCTAGAGAAATAGAGAGAAGAAATGATAAAGGTCAGGATGTCAAAGGAAGTTGTTGAGATGGTTAAGGTTGAGGAGCGAAGGAAGGAAGTGGAAGAGTGTGAGGTGTTGGAGATGAAGGGGAAGAAAGTAGAAGGGAGGAAGGAAGGAGAAATAGGAGAAGAGCCTGGAGAGGGGGAAGTGCATGAAGAATCAATACCCTCAAGTGCACCAACTAAGAAATATTAAAAGTGTAAATTGGAGGATATTATCTTACCTTAAGATAATATCTATGTGGCACTAAAGTTTCCAAATGGGAAGCCATGAGGGCTAGGGGCATGTCCCAAGTATAAATTGATCAAATAGAGGCCAAGGAGATAGAGGAAAGATAAAAGAAATTCAAGGCATAAACCAAATAGAGGAAGGCTGAAAATTAAAATGCTAGGAAAGAAGAAGAAAAAATGGCCTAGGTAGAAAGGGCCAGGATGATGAAGGAAAGAAAGAAGAAGAAGGTTGTCGCTAGCATGAAACCTAGAGAGGAAAAGGTACTATAGAAGGTGCCTAGCAGATCCACTAGAATGATAGAATAAGCTACACATTATGTATGTCCTAGCTCTGAAGGGATACTTGGAGACAAAGAAGGTGATATTGACACTTTAAAAAAACAAATAGAGAAGGATGCAAAAACCCTATTGAGGAAAAAGGAGAGAAACCCTGGCACCGAAACGGCTCACGCCAAAGAGCCAAAATAAGAGGAGGAAATGGATAAGGGGAAAAAGTTCATAGAAAAACCCTTATGAGAGAAATAACATGACGGTGAGTCTAGTGCCAAAGAAAAAGAAGGAGAAGAAGAAGAAAGAGGAGAAGAAGGGGAAGAAGAATAAGGCATTGGCAGAAGTACCAGTGCCAGTGAAGAAGAAAAGGAGCTAGTTGAAGAAGAAGAGTATGAGCCAAGCCATAAGGAAAAATTGTATTAGGGGTTTAAAGAGGATAATGACTTTTATATGATGGAATACATGCCCTCGAAGGATTCCATAAACTTCACATGCCATCAAGTTTCTTGGGTGCTAGATTGATACATGGATGAGCCTCAGTTTTAAGTTCTGGAAAAATTAGTTTGGCATGCCAAGAATCCATAAGAGGGGCATGATTACTAGATTATAAATACTTGAGACATGAACCTTATAAGGTTGGCTAACACCCTCCTCAAAATGGGTTTTGAAGTGGAATGCAAGAATATTGTCAATAATGTTTGTACCAATAGTTGGAATAAGATAGCACAAGAGGTAGAAGAACTAAAAAAACAAAGTTCAAGCTCAAACAGTTGGTCAAATACATTAAAAAATTAGAGCCATCCTTATTAGATGGTGTGCTACTTCAAAGATGAATGAAGTGGATAAAGTATGCGCACTGGCTGGGCAAATGTTGTCTCAAATGAAGATGGAATAGAGGAGTAAGAAGATCCCTATGAGGCCATAAAAATAGAGCTAAACAAAAAGCTCAATATAGTAGAAGACCTATTCAGCAAACTGGAAGAGGGTGTGAAATAAGTAGATGCAATCTTCTGTAACTTTGCCACTCAAATAATGGTCATTGATACATGCCTTAAAAAAGGGAAGAAGGAGAAAGATGCCTTGATTAAATAATCTTTCACAGTGAGCCAGACTGAGCACATGCAATTGATGGTGCAAGTTAATGACTTAAGAGCCAAGCTAAAGACCTAAGAACAAGAATTTGAAGATCTCTTCCACACCTTTCAAACAAAATCAAGTGAGAAATGGGATATTTTAGATGGTGGGGTAAGGTGAGCAAAAGAAAGGCATGAAGCCTTCAAAAAATAACTGAAAGCATAGACGTGATCACCCTTAAGGATGAATCAACTAAAATAGAAGGCACCATCAAGGAGATCAAGCTCATGATCCAGGGATTCAAAAACATCAAATCAGAACTAGAGTAGGGTGTGTTCAAATTTTGTGCACCAAAGGCATTGAAATACTAGCTTGGGGTGGACTAACAATTTTATATGGGGTAATATTGGGCCCCTTTTTATAACTTAGGTAGTGGATCATGCCAACTTGGCATATTTTGATGTATGGAAGTAATTCAAATGATTGTTCTTTTGGAAATGTTAGCAATAGTTGGAAGAATCTTTAACAATCTTATGCCAGCTGGTAGGTAGTTGCTTAACACCTAGGTTTGAAAGAAAATCTCATCAAGTGCTTGCATGTGGTGGTTGGAGAGTGTGGGTGTCAGAGTAGTGGAGATGACGGCATAAAAACCCCCAATGATAGCTCAACATCTGATGTGCACCCTTCCAACCTGGTAAGAAGATGCTCCTCTGCTTATTTAAATGAGCTTGAACATGGAGACTGAGGGAGGTGACTAAGGTTAGTAAAGCTCTGCTAAAATTGAGAGCCACCATGAGTGTATTGTAACCAACATGAACTATGTTAATAATTTTAAGATGTATAGCCTAAGCTCACCTATGAGCCATTGGGCAGGAGTAGTTTCTAGGACGAGCCCATGCTATGTTTATATAAACTATACTTTGTATTGAAAACTTTAGGTTAATAGAAATGGTGTTGCTTATCTTCATGGTTGTTAATTCTTTCCACATAGTTTAGAATTGTTATATGTTTGAAACCTAAGTTTATGTGAATAATTCTATAGTTTTCTTTGGTGTAATGTATTATGGCATTAACATATATTCCAAGTCACCAATGGCATCACTCTGCCACATAGTGACTCTAAGATGCCTATGAAATCCACTAAGTGTTGAAACCAGTATCCATCGAAGTCCTAAGCCTTGCACCTAGAGACCCAACTTGAAGAATGAGAAATTGAACATAAGCCATTCCCATGACTCAGCCAAGTGCCTGAATGACCCTTAGCTCACTATCCCCATAGCTAGCAACATTAAGAGCTTTGTCTAGCCAGACATGAACTTACTCAAAAAGACTTGTGCCCTTAAATAGGATCATGCCTACCGAACTTACCCATAATGGCCTTGCATCGATATATTTCCTAAGCCATTTTGCAAATGACTAGGCTCCATTGACACCAAGGTTGCATCATATTTCAACTAGCCCAATGCTAGACCAGTACTTTCATTGTTACACTTTGAGTGAGTTCACAAGGCTTGCACCTTATGTGAAATTAATGCCAACATAGTAGTGTGTTAAATGTTGTGTGCCATAAACCCTAATATGCTTGTGCCTAGTTGTGCCATGTATGGAATTGACTTGGCTTAACTGGTAAGAGCATGACTAAACACAAAAGTTAAACAAACAAAATTTACTACAATAGTCTATGTTTTGTAACAATTTTTTCCCTATGAAGCTCATATCATCAATCAAGATGTATTTTATGTGGCATATATCCTCTTTAAAACTTATAAGTCTTGGTCCTTCTAATTTAATGAAATATACAATTGGGATTTGAATTTGTGCATGGATAGTTGAGGCATAAATATTAAATGTTGAAACTCTAGTTGGTGCACGTAATAGAAGTGAAGATCGCTTTGTGAATGATGTATCTTGAAGATCTCAATGAATGACACCTATCAAATATGATTTTCCTATTCCTGTTGTTCCTTGGACTATCATGAATAAAGGTGAAGTATTTTGCCCTGCATGATAATGTGTCATAACCATATCAAGTGGTTTTTTTGTTTGGCACCCAAAATTTCATAATTCATCTCTGGTGTTATATCATCATCTATAATAAATCCATTATCTTTCATGGTGCTTATGAGTTTGATCAATATATTCATGTATTCTTCACCTGTATGTTTGTTATTCCATAATGCTTGTTTGTCAATATCTCTTCTTCCCAACATATCTATCTCACTAACTTCCATCACTTGGCCACGTAGCCTAGATTTATTATTCGATGATAAAAACTAATGATGACCTTTCTATTGTTGACATATATTATATGCATAGCCTTCAGGGGTTTGAGAAACATTTTTTCCAATATAACTTTCTTGACACATATAGAGTCTATGTTCTGTAACAAGTTTTTCCCTTTGAAGCTCATTTCATCAATCAATATGTATTTTATGTAATAGATGTACTCTAGGAAACTTATAAGTCTCATTCCTTATAATTCAACAAAATCTACAATTGGGATTCAAAGTTATGCATGGATATTTGAGGTATGAATATTGAATTTTGCAACTCCAATTGGTGCAAGTAATAGAAGTGGAGATCGCTCTATGAATGCTGCATCTTGAAGAGCTCAATGAATGATACCTATCAAATATGATTTTCCTTTTCCTACTGTTCCTTGGAATATCATGAGTAAGGATGAAGTATTTTGACATGCATGATAATGTGTCATAACAATATCAAGTATTTTTATTTGTTTGGCACCCAAATTTTCATAATTCATCTCTAGTGTTATATCATCATGTATAAGAAATCCATTATCTTTCATGGTGCTTATAAATTTGATCACTTTATTTGTGTATTATTCACCTCTATATTCATTATTCCATAATGCTTATCTGTCAATATCTCTTCTTCCCAACATATCTATCTCACTGACTTCCATCACTTGGCCATATTGTAGCCTAGATTTCTTATTTGATATTGAAAACTGATGATGACCTTTCTCTTGTCGACATCTATTATATATAGAGCGTTAAGGGTTTCAGAAACATTTATTCCAATATAAATTTTTTGACAAATATAACACATGCTTAGTGAAGCCCTATTATCTAAGCCATGTCGGAAAATCATTTGAAATATTTTCAAATCTCTCCCAACCATTCCATTTGGATCAGATATATTTTTCTAATATAAATGCATTTGTCTTTGTAAACTTGTTCTTAATACACATTGTTCATAATGAGATGTTTGTACTCGAATGTCTTTCATCTTATTTGCATGTTGCCTCTTTTCTTCTTCCAATTGTTTAGCTATCAATTTGTCCATGCGTTCTTCAAATCTCACTGTCATTATCATTTTGACTTTTTCTTTCTTCCTCTCTTTGTGCATTTGTCATTTATTGTTGTCTTCATTTACGATATTGTCTTTGATATTATCTTTGTTGTTCTCTTTGATATTATCTTTGTTGTTCTCTTTGATATTCTCTTCGTTCTCCTTTATTTATAAAATTCAATTTTGGTCAAGCCATATCTACACAATTTTTAAAAATAATGTATTTATTATATTATGGAATAACATATTGAATCTAATCATTTTAAGAATATCTAAATGATATTCACAATTCACAAATATATCGAGACATCAAGCAAGCTAAATTAAAATATGCACCACATTTATATATAAGAATAACATAAAATTACAAAATTTACTTAAAAATAAAAATGAAAAAAATAAAAATATACTATTTAAAATTTTATAATATTTAGATAAATCAAGATAAATATTTAAAATATATTTATAAAATATAAAATAATAAAAAATAATAATTTAAATTTTAAAATAACAAATTATAAATTATAAACAAAATTATAAAAAAACACATTGAAAAATGGAAAAAAAAAATAAAATGAAATTCTAAAATTAATTAAACTATTTTTTTTAAGGTTTAACTTTAAGTTTAATTAATTTTAGAATTTCATTTTTTTTTTTTTTTCCATTTTTCAATGTGTTTTTTTATAATTTATAATTTGTTATTTTAAAATTTAAATTATTATTTTTTTATTTTTTTTATATTTTATAAATATATTTTAAATATTTATCTTGATTTATCTAAATATTATAAAATTTTAAATATCATTTTGGTAAATTTTGAATATTATTTTTTTTTTTCATTTTTTTTTAAAAGTAAATTTTGTAATTTTATGGTATTCTTATATATAAATGTGGTGCATATTTTAATTTAGCTTGCTTGATGTCTCGATATATTTGTGAATTGTGAATATCATTTAGATATTCTTAAAATGATTAGATTCAATATGTTATTCCATAATATAATAAATATATTATTTTTAAAAATTGTGTAGATATGGCTTGACCAAAATTGAATTTTATAAATAAAGGAGAACGAAGAGAATATCAAAGAGAACAACAAAAATAATATCAAAGACAATATCATAAATGAAGATAACAATAAATGACAAATGCACAAAGAGAAGAATAAAGAAAAAGTGGAAATGATAATGACAGTGAGATTTGAAGAACGCATGGACAAATTGATAGCTAAACAATTGGAAGAAGAAAAGAGGCAACATGAAAATAAGATGAAAGACATTCGAGTACAAACATCTCAAGATGAAAAATATGTATTAATAACAAGTTTACAAAGACAAATGCATTCAAATTAGAAAAATATAACTGATCCCAATGGAATGGTTGGGAGAGATTTGAAAATATTTCAAATGATTTTCCGACATGGCTTATTAGATAATATGGCTTCACGAAGCATGTATCATATTTGTCAAGAAAGTTATATTGAAATAAATGTTTCTCAAACCTCTGAAGGCTCTATATACAATAGATGTTGACAAGAGAAAGGTCATCATCGGTTTTCAACATCAAATAAGAAATCTAGGCTACAACATGGCTAAGTGATGGAAGCTAGTGAGATAGATATGTTGGGAAGAAGAGATATTAACAAACACACATTATGGAATAACAAATATAGAGGTGAAGAATACACAAATAAAATGATCAAATTCATAAGCACCATGAAAGATAATGGATTTCTTATAGATGATGATATAACACCAGATATGAATTATGAAACTTTGGGTGCCAAACAAAAAAAAACTTGATATTGTTATGACACATTATCATGTAGGTCAAAATACTTTTCCCTTACTCATGATAGTCTAAGGAACAGTAGGAACATGAAAATCATTTTTGATAGGTGTCATTCATCGAGCTCTTAAAGATGCATCATTCATAGAGTGATCTCCACTTCTATTACTTACACCAACTGGGGTTGCAAAATTCAATATTCGTGCCTCAACTATCTATATACAACTTTGAATCCCAATTGTAGATTTTGTTGAATTAGAGGGAGCAAGACTTATAAGTTTCCAAGAGTATATTTGGCATATAAAATATATATTGATTGATGAAATGAGCTTCATAGGGCAAAATTTATTACAAAACATAGACTCTATATTTGTCAAAAAAGTTATATTGGAATAAATGTTTCTTAAACCCTTAAAGGATCTGTATACAATACATGTCAACAATAGAAAGGTCATCATCGGTTTTCAGCATCGAATAAGAAATCTAGGCTACAACGTGGCCAAGTGATGGTAGTTAATGAGATAGATATGTTGGGAAGAAGAGATATTGACAGACAAGTATTATGGAATAATGAATATAGAGGTGAAGAATACATAAATATAGTGATCAAATTCATAAGCACCATGAAACATAATGGATTTCTTGTAGATGATGATATAACACTAGAGATGAATTATGAATCTTTGGGTGTCAAATAAAAAAATACTTGATATGGTTATGCCACATTATCATGCAGGGCAAAATACTTCACCCTTACTCATGATAGTCCAAGGAACAACTAGAACAAGAAAATCATATTTGATAGGTGCCATTCATCGAACTCTTCAAGATGCAACATTCACAGAGTGATCTCCACTTCTATTACTTGCACCAACTGGAGTTGCGACATTCAATATTCATGCCTCAACTATCCATGCACAACTTCGAATCTCAATTGTATATTTTGTTGAATTAGAAGGAATAAGACTTATAAGTTTTCTATAGTACATCTACCACATAAAATACATATTGATTGATGAAATGAGCTTCATAGAGAAAAATTTGTTACAGAATATAGACTCTAGACTCTGTCAAGCATTTTCTAAAAATGCAAACATGAGTTTTGGTGGTATATCTATTATTTTGGTTGGATATTTGCGTCAAATTCCTCCTGTTAGTGATAGACCACCATACAATAGAAACATACGAGCAAAACTATTGTGGAAGAATTTAAAATAGTTGTTATTTTGGACAAGATATTTAGATAGGAAGGAGAAAGTGAAGACCAACAAAGGTTTTGTTAGCTACTCACAAATCTAAGAGATGCAAATCCAATAATAGATGATTGGAAGCTATTGACGACCAAAAATAATGCTGGAATAGATAAGGCCCAAGCATTTTCTAAAAATAAAAACATGAGTTTTAGTGGTATATCTATTATTTTGGTTGAAGATTTAGGTCAGTTTCCTCCTATTAGTGATAGACCACCATGTGATAGAAACAAATGAGCAAAACTATTGTGGGAAGAATTCAAAATAATTTTTACTTTGGACAAGATATTTAGATAGGAAGGAGAAAGTGATGACCAACAAAGGTTTTGTCAGCTACTCACAAATCTAAGAGATGTAAATCCAACAATAGATGATTGGAAGCTATTGATGACCAAAACAAATGCTGAAATAAATAAATCCACCAATAAAGATTTTGATAATTGTATTCATTTGTTTTCCACAAATGATAATCTGCATAACCACCATAAAAGAAAATTATATTCATTGAAAAGGCCCATTGCACATATCATTGTAACCAAAGTAGGACGTGATAAAGCACCAATGAGAAGTCTAAATGATGAACTTGAATTGAGTTACTGATTGCTATCAATACAAGGGTCATGTTTACTTCCAATCTTTGGATAGAATCTGGTCTTATAAATGAAGCTTTAGGGTATATCAGAATTATAATCTACAAACGTGGGAGTGCCCCACCAGAACCACCAACATATGTTATGGTTGAGTTTGAAAATTATTTGAGAATATTGTTTGAAGATGAAAATCCATATATAGTTCCAATTACACTAATACAAAGGGGACACATAACCCAACTACCCTTACAGTTGGCTTGAGCATTCACAATATACAAATAACAAGGTTTAACCCTTTCAAAAGACACAATTGATATAGGTCAAAGAGAAATAATATGATTAAAATTTGTGGCTATATCTCATGTAAAGTCCTTAGAAGGACTAAGAATATTACCTCTATTTACATATGACTGCTACGAAAAGCAAAAAAATAGAAAACAACTTTCCAAATGGAACAATGAGTAAGAGTTCTTAGAGGAAAATAATTTCATGTAATTATGAAAAAAATAATTTACTTATTTATTATTTGACATTTTATGTGATGTGTACTTATTCATTACTTGATATTTTATGTGATGTGTACGGTACATTTTGATGAATATTAAATAACTATGTAGATTGAGAATTTTAGATTATATATATTAAAGTTTTGGGTGATTTAATGTTTTGTGTATTATATGATTTAATGTCACGTATATTATAGTTTTATAAAAAACATCATATTATATGTTAAAAAAATATGCAAAAAGCACAGCAGCTACTAGCATACCTATCTTAGAAAAATTTATGTAAAAGACACTGAGAGATATCATTCTCAAGGCACCTATTCCACTTATGTCACAAATTACATATAATATAGGCACCTCGAGAATGATATCTCTCAACGTCTTTTACATGATTATTTATTAATTAATTATGATGTAATAAAATGTAACCAAAGTTTGTATTTTATCTATGCAATACAGTAAAATAACCGATTGTAATATAGGTAGAGGATTCTTTTTAATAAACAATTATTTGTCATTTGGATGTAATTGTTTAATCACTAATTGATGGTAACTAGAGAAATTAATAAAAAAATAAAAAACCATCTGTGAAACATTCAGAAATTTAAAATTTGTAATTGCTAGAATATTTTGATTAGGTAGCATGGCAAGGTTGACCAAAGTAAAATTCTGAAGACAAAAACAATAACACATCCATCAAATACTAACAAGATAAACTCAAAAAAAATTCAACCAAGCTATTAATTCCATAATTCCAACAAACAATTCACCATGGGCAATAAGAGTTACTATAATTTTGCCTTGGTCTCTTTCTTATGGAAAAAAAATAAGTCATAAGTGTTAGTGATAAATCAAAAGGAGTGTAGGCAGTGATACATGTACCCTTATAGGGAATATTAGTTTAAATGCCTATCCACCACCATATTATATGCATCAAATGTCCCCATGAGTAGTTTAGACACACTATCACATAGTTCCAACATTTACCAAACGTTTCAATCACTTAATATTATTTCTTCTCCATCTTCAATTGAGAGGGAGAAAAAGTGAAGAATGAAAAAAAAAATGGTTATGATTTTGTGTTTAAGGAGGTAGACTCATGGGTAAATTACCCAGATTTTTTAAATGATTTATAAGTTATTTGAATCTTACATACAAGGTTTTCACATTCCACTTGTTTAAGAGTCACTTTTTTTGGAAAAACATTGTATGTAATATTTTTTTAATAACATTTAGAATTACACTTAGTGATCAACTATGATAATGAAGAAACTTTATATCAATCTTTTTTTGTGTGTGTTGTTTGTATATTGTAATTTTGGATCACACTTTACAATATGTAGATATATAAATTTTGTTATAGGTATTAGACAATGTTAATTTTTAATACATCTTACACCACATATCTTATGACCAATCATATGACTTTAATTCATCATCCCTTTAAGTTTTTTATCTATATGTGGGTTTGACTTTTTGATTGTCATCATTGCTATACAAAACTTTTTAAGTCAAATGTTCAATCTTCTTAAAATCACCCTCAGACTATCTCCATCTCTTGGTAGGGGTCTTTATTTTTTATAGACAAGTATGTGCTAGGTGAAGAGGAGCATTGATGTGCTCATGTATAATTAGGTCAACTTCACCTCATACCAAATAATAGCTAGTTTATAAAATTCAAATAATTCTTTTAGGTCTTCTTTCACATTTCATAAGTTCAACTAAATAAAGGTTTTCCTATAAATACACATCAAAGGTCATTTATTATTCATAACTTAGCACTAATTATTGAGCACTTACACAATTTTGCATAATGAGAAAATTTGCCATAATCTTCTCAAATTGAAGATCATTCATAAATATTAGTCATAAACTAAGTCTAAAGCATCTCAAAGCAAGTCAATAACTATCATTATCAAGTATCAAAACCATAATTTTAGCTACAAATACAGAGTCAAGGAATATAATTGTAAAATCACTCTAGGTGGAAAACTACACGAGATTGATTTCCCTCCTTGAAGTATTGGATACATAGGTAGTAACCAATCATTAATGGGCTGATTGAGGTTAGCTCAACCATTACACTCTTTTTTCCTATAAGTTTTCAAGTTATCAAAGTGCTTAGTCTCCAAGTAAAGAGAACTTGATAGGCATTCCATTAACCAAAGTGCTTGCGATGGAGATGGTCATTAGCCAAAGTGATTTGATGGAGATCACTAGTAACTAAAGTGCTTTGATGGAGATGACCTCTAACTAAAGTGATTTGATGGAGATGGTCATAAAATAGCTATTTAATATTTGGTCCATGGTTTTGGCCCATGGTTTTGGTATTCATGGTTTTGGTCCATGGTTTTCTTGTTACTATGCATATATATACTTGCACATACAATGGATAAAAATATATGATAAAAATTGGTAATGGATTATTGTATTGTAAATAGTTGAGTAAATATAATAAGGAAATTTCTAAGCTGGGTTTTTTACTTGAAAAGATTTTCCTAGGTAAATTCTTGTGTATATATTTTATCTTATGTATTTAGTTGAAAGATTCGATTAGTATTGCTTCATTTAGTTTTATTTTATCAGATCTATTTTATCTTCATTTAGTACTAGAGTTAGGTTTTATCTTTGTGTGAAGAGTTAGGTTTTATTTAACCTATGATAAACTATTGTTTTAGTGAGATCTTTGCATGAAAATTGTTTGAGCAAAGGAGAATGACATGAAGTGTAAGGAAAAAGATTGAAAAATTCAACGGTCAACAATTTGAATTGTGGAAGCTCAAGATGGAATATATTCTTGTGGAAAAAGATCAGTGGGTTATTATATCAGGAGTGCAACACGTGGATATGAAATTAAAATATTGGGAAAAGATATATAGAAAGGTAAAGAGTTCAATTAGACTATGTTTGTGAGATTCAGTTTTGTTGAACGTCTCGATGGAGACAATTTATAAAGATCTATAGGATAAATTGGGCTCTTTATATCAGACAAATTCTTTAGTGAACAAACTATTTCTCTAGAATAAGTTGTATTCACTAAGAATGAATGATGGTGACTCTGTGATAGAACATCTCATTGCCTTCAATACTGTGGTAAGTTAGTTACTTTCAATCAATATTAAAATAGATGAAGAAGAAAAGTGATTCAAAGCTCTGGTCTCTTCCTAACTCTTAGGGTAATCTAGTTATGGCTATTACTATTACTACATCAACATAAAAGGTTGATGATGTAGTAATGAATCTATTATCAAAATAAATGAGAAAAAAATCATTTGAGGATTATCAAACAAAGGATTCCTTAGTTGTAAGAGGTTGATCCCAATAAATAACCAAAATAAAATTAGGATAGTCAATGTCTATAGGTAAATATAAGACTATAGAAAAAGATAAGAGAAAATGTTGAAACTGTGGTAAAATAAGTCATTTTAAGAAAGATTGAAAATATAAAAAGATTGCAAAGAGTAAGTATTCATAAGCTTTCCAGTCTACAAAAGAAAAACCTTCTAATGAAGACTTAAGGGATGTGTTATTGACAACCACAAGCTAACATGCATGTGATGATACATGGTTGATTGACTCAAGTGCCTATTTTCATATGACTCCTCACAAGGAGTGGTTTTGTGAATATGAAAATATCAATAGAGGTGATGTCTTTTTAGGAAATAATTCGAATTATGATATCATAGATTGAGGAAAATTAAAGTCAAGGTTTAAAGATGGAAGGGTTAAAACTCTCCCTAGTGTTATGCACATTCCAAGTTTGACTAATGTTTGTGAGTAAGATGAATAATGTGGGTAGGCAGGTAGTATTTAATAAAGATAGTTGCAAGATAGTTTGTAGAGCAATGGTACTAGAAAAAAGAGCTCGTACAAGAACATTGTTCAAGTTTGAGGCAAGCATTATAAGTGTTGAATGCTATATCTCTATGGTTCTTGAGGTGAATAAAAATTTAGATTATGATTCTACATCTTTTGTGGATAAGACAATTTTTTTGTATCATAGGAATGGATAGATCAGAGACAATGGATTTTGTGCATTAAAATCAAAAGATATGGTTGAAGGAATTTTTGATTGTTCATTAGAATTTGATCTTTGTGGACATTGTGTGTTTAGTAAATAAACTAGAGTGAAGTTTCCTAGTAGTGTTATATGATCTGAAGACATTTTACATTTGGTACGTAGTGATGTTTTTGGACCTAGAAGGTTCCATCATTGGGGAAATATTTGTATTATGTTTTTTTTATAAATGACTATTCAATAAAAACTTGAGTTTATAGTATCAAAGTTAATTCTAAGGTTTTTAGTAAGTTTAAAGAGTTTAAGTCTCTTATTGAAAACTGGACAAAGAATAAGATTAAGGTCTTGAGGATTGACAATGGTGGAGAATATTTCTCTAATAATTTTGAACCTTTTTTTAAGGACTATGGAATAAAAATGGAAAAGATAACTCCATATACACCACAATCGAATGGAGTTGCAAAAATAATGAATATGAATCTAATGGATAAGGTGAGAAACATGCTCAGTGGTGCAGACTTAGAAATAAAGTTTTAGATAGAGGTAGTCACAACTACTCACTATTTGATCAATAAATCACTCACATCATCCCTAGTTGATAAAAATCCACATGAAGTATGGACTGGTAAAAAAACCTCTCTCAAACATTTTAGATTTTTTGGTTGTGATGCTTATATACATTCCAAAGGAGGAAAGGACTAAGTTTGACAACAAATAAACAAAGTGTATCTTTATTAGACATGGTGATGGTGTAAATGGATATAAGCTATGGAATCCTAAAATAAAAAAGATTGTTTATAGTTGAAATATTATCTTTAGAGAGGTTAAAGGGGTTCCAAACTAGGAAGGACAACCAAATGATGAACTTGAAAAGATTCAATTTGAAGAAGAGGAGGGAGGTCAAATGTCTGAAATTAAAGCAAATGTAGAAGATGAACTGGAGTAGGGGTTATAAGAAGAAATTTCATATAGAGATTCAGAAAAAGATAAGGAGGAATTGAAAAATATAGAACCAAAAGCTCTAGTTTTGAGATCAAATAAGGTAAGAAAAACACCTAATAAGTATAATCCTCTTGTTTTCTATTCTAAATCTAGTTTATCAAATTTTCCTGTTACTAAGGAAGACCCCAATATTGTAAATGAGGATTTTGCCTCAAAACAAATTAAGTCTTGGAAGAAGGCTATGGAGGAAGAAATGGAGTCCTTAAATAAACAGTAGATATGAGACTTAGTGAAACTACCTCTTGGAAGAAAATGTAATGATTGTAAATGGGTATTTAAGAAGTTCAATGCATATGGTAAAATGGAGAAGTATAAATCTCATCTAGTAGTAAAGGGATTCTTTCAGATAGAGGGAATTGATTTTAGAGAGATTTTTTTTCCCTGTTGCTAGATTACGTTCAACTAGATTTATTTTAACTATTACTTTTGATTTTGATCTTTAAATAGAAAAGATGGATGTAAAAACAATTTTTCTATATGGTGAGCTTGAGGAGGAAATATACATGATGTAGACAAAAATATTTAATAAAAATAGAAAGGAGGATTCAATGTGTAGGCTGAAAAGTTTCTCTATGACTAGAAGCAATCACCTAGAATGTGGAACCAAAAATTTGACAAGTATATGTTGGGACTTGGGCTAGAAATAAGCAAATTTGATCCTTGTGTTTAATTTAAACAAGAGGAGGAAAATTTTATAATCATAGTATTTATGTAGATGGCATGCTAAAACTTGATAATAATAAGAAAATGATCAACCAAGTTAAGTTCCAATTATCATCTCAATTTGACATGAAGGATATCAGTGCAGTAAAATATATTTTGGGCATGGAAATTAAAAAAGACCAACAAAAAAAGAAACTATAGTTAAATCAAAGGAAGTATGTTGAGATGATACTACAAAGGTTTAAGATGCAGGAAAGTAATCATGTTATTACTTCTTTTCGGTTGGTCAAAAACTATTTATTGAACAGTGTCCAAAGACACAATAAAAAATTGAGGACATGTCTCAAGTCTCATTATGTTTCAAGCCTTGTATGCTAGCACTATTTCAAGCTTGATGTATGCAATGGTATGTACCAGACCTGATATTTCACATGTAGTGGAAGTAGTGAGCAAATTTATGACAAATCCTGGAAGAGAACATTGGTCTGCAGTGAAGATGATCTTTGGATATCTATGCTGGATGTGTGACTGGGTCATTTTCTACCAGGATAATCTTGGTAAAAATAAAACATTGAATCTACATGGTTTTTTGGATTAATATTGGGTTGGTGATCTTGATTGTTGAAGATCTACGAGTGGGTATGTGTTCAACTTGTTTGGTGGCATTGTAAGCTGGATGAACAAATGATATGCTACTAATGTTGTGATATCAAACACAAAGTCTAAGTACATGATAGCTACTCATGCAAGCAAGGAAGCAGTTTGCTTTCAAAGGTTGAATTTTACTATTGGGTTTCTTCAAAAGGCTATAAGGATAGATTGTAACTCTCAAAGTGTAATTTTTCTAGCAAATAAACTTGAGTATCACTCTAGAACGAAACACATTGATGTACAATACCATTTTGTGAGGGAAATGGTGGAGAAGAAGAAGATACTATTAGAGAAAGTTGACACATGTGAAAATGTTGTTGATTCGCTGACAAAGACTATAAGTACTGCGAAGTTTTATTGATGCAAAAAATCAATGAGCATAACTACCCTTATTTGTTGAAGGTATGGCCATTTGGCCCCTTTTGGAAAGTATTCAACAAGTGAGAGATTATTAAAAATATGTTGAATAATTTCCATGTATTTAAATTATACTTGTACATGAAGCTTTTTGATTGCTTAATCTAGAGATCTTGATAAGCATTTCATTAACCAAAGTGCTTGTGACGAAGATGGTCATAAACTAAGCTATTAACTAGTTATTTAATATTTGATCTATGGTTTTAGCCTCTAGTTCTAACCTATGATTTTGGTTCATATTTTTTTTTATTATTGTGCTTATATATACTTGCACATACAATGGATAAAAATATATTATACAAATTAATAATACATTATTATATTGTAAACAATTAAATTAATACAATAATAAAATTTTTAAACTAAACTTTTTTCATGAAGTCCTTTGTTCAAGTATCCCTTGTCATTGGTAGTTGACACTTGAAATGGCAGTACTTCCCACAAGACTAGAAAGTTCCCCTAAATCAAAAAAGAACCAATTAACAAATAAAAAAAAGAAAAAAATTTCCTAAATAATAATATTACTTCAATTTTTTTATTTCTCGGATCAAATTTCTGTTCAAACAGAGTTCCGGGAAAGGAGCCTAACACTGACCCATGCTCAAAACAAGCAAGCCAATAATGATAGAAGATTAAATATGGTCAATATCACCATCTGCGGACACAAGAAACTCTTTTTATTGAATGGAAATCCCATTTCAATTGCTTATTACCAACCGAGACAAAATAACATCATATACATGAAACAATCTTACATCAGCTAGTCTGCTCATGCATAAATTCGCTATTACGACAGGAAATAGTGAGCTTTCTCCTATTTTTAATTTTTAATATTTAATAAAATATTTATTATTAAAATAATGTATAAAACTTGTAAAAAAATTTAAATTTATTGTAAAATTTAATTATTAAATATATAATTATGCGGAAAAAAAGTAAAAGCAAAATCAGAATCTTAAAAAAACAGTTAATCATTGAGGAAAGATTTCTTCCACCTATTTATATAAATTAAAATTGTATTTTATAATATTTAATAAAAAATCTCTACAATTTATTATAAAAAACAATGTACAGAATTTTTAAGAAAAATCTATGATTATTTTAAAATATAATAATTAAATATATAATGTTATGAAAAAGAATAAAAGTAAACTCTAAATCTTTAAAAACAGTTCATTATTGAGGAAAAATTTCTTCTGTGAGCTCATTTATACTGACTTTGGAGGTGGAGATCCTTGTCAAGTAAGTTTAAAAACTTCCATTTTTATTTGTTTAGTGTTTAATTTTGTACACTTTTATCTTTCAGTTTTCTTGCAATTCACATTCAGATTATTTGGTTATTGTTATAGTATTTAAAAATATATATATATATATATTTAGGTTAATTGAAGGAAATGAGTTTGTTTCTTGAAGTTGTAACCTGTAGGTACTGAGTGGATACCAAATCTAAGCTGTGTTTTTTTTAGTTTGTTTTTTCAAGGGAAAAATAAAAAAATCACAGCTTAGATTTTTGGTGTTCTTATAAATGGAGGAATATAATGATAACGATATTTCCATCATGGAGATGATACAAAATTCGTTCACAAATTTTAAAAGCATGACAAAGATGGAGAAGGACAGGGTGGCAGACATGTTCAAACCATACAAACCCATTTGCCCTTACTGCAACATGAGGAATAGATGCAAGTTCAGGTACTTGAATAACAAGATAAACTCAAACACAATTCAACCAAGATATCAATGCCAGAAATGCAACAAACAATTCACTCTGGGCAGCAAGAGCTACTATAATTTTTTGTCTTGGTCTCTTTCCTATGAAAAAGAAGTGAACCATGAAGGGCCAGTGATAAATCAAGAGGAGAGTGTAGGTAGTGATAGTGC
The DNA here is from genome assembly GCA_037957365.1 of Torreya grandis. Taxonomy (NCBI): domain Eukaryota; kingdom Viridiplantae; phylum Streptophyta; class Pinopsida; order Cupressales; family Taxaceae; genus Torreya; species Torreya grandis. The sequence goes on along the minus strand of JARHVA010004809.1, from coordinate 304,656 downwards.
TGCCTTATTAAGAACTCCCAGTTTAATTACATGTTCACCAGCATATTGTATGCATCAAATGGCCATGAATTCCCAAGACATGTCATCCCATAGTTCTAGCATTTACAAGACGCCTCAAGCACTTAATAATCTTCCTTCTACATCTTCAACCATGAGGGGACAAAAGACAGGGAATGAACAAGAAACGGATTATGATTCTGCATATAAGGAAGTAGACTTGTGGGTAAATTATTATCCAAATTTGTTAAATGATCATTAAGTTATTTGAAATTTAAACACAAGGTTTTTACATTTCATTTTTTTTTAATTTAAGTTTTTTTGGAAAAAAATAGTGTAACAAATTTTTCTTTTATCAATTTTTGGGATCACAATTAATAATCTATAAATAAAACGAGGAAAAATTATTTGTTTATTATAATTTTTTATCGCACTACATGATCATGATAATATAAATAAATATATGTTTAGATTGTAACTCTTTTATTATTAGAATTGAACTATAAATCAAAGCAATTTATATATGAATATGTAAATTTTATGTTTTATACTATTTATTCATTATAATGTTATTTGATGGCAATAGGGTTAAATAATTTATTTTCCCTAATAAAAAAGAATTAAAATTTCTGCAATTTACTCTTAATTGTAATAACATTTATAAGTTTTATAAGGTTTCAAATTTTAATTTTTTTCTTTCTTTTAATCTTATACGTTGAGAAAAACTAATAATTTTTCTTATTTAATTATCAAATAATTTGGTTTGTATAACATTACATTACTTGTATGACGCCTATTGATAATGATAGACACTGGTGTTCCCTATAACTCTCTTTAATCTCTCCATATGATTATAATACATTGGCTGGAAAACTAAAACTATGGCTGTAATTTTATATACAATTACCTTACAGAACAATGTTGGTAGACATGTTATATCAAACAACCCAATTGTGTGGACTTGTTCTTAAAGTCGGGAAAATCTGAGGCATTTCATAAACATTTTTAACTGAACATATTGATTAGCCCCAATACAAAGAGAAACATAATCTCTTTTAACTCCACACACTAAGTCCTTGATAATCTTTTCAACCCAGGTAAATAGTGCCACAATGTGGCCTTCAAACCAGGTAAGTAGTGCCATAATGTGCCTCATTGAATCTTATGTTTTTCCTTTTTTGGTTTGTCTGCTATCAAAATTATCAAATTAAGTACTTGCACTTAATATTATTAATTTTATAAATTTGTTTTTTTAATAATTATAATAAAATGATTTCAAAAATAGTGTAGTGGTTAGTTCCTATATTTATATTTAAATTATTTTTTACAGTAAATTTGTAATCTATTAATATAGTAAGTTGGTATAACAAATATATATAGTACAATATTATTTTTAAAAAACTTATGTTATTAAATATTTTCTATTAAATTGTAGAGAATAGATGTAACTAAATTTAGTTTGTAGATATGTAGTTAACATAGTATGTATTTTTTTAATGTCTTCTCATTAATTGTTTTAGTTAGATTATGTAATTAAGTTGTCAAATATTGAAAATAATTATTCATAATTTTGATTATGTGTAGTTAAGTTGCCAAACATTAAAAATATTTGTTCACAATATTTAATCAAAATTATTGTAAAATTTATCCCAGATAAAGTCTTAGCTAGATCTAATAGTTACGTTATTCAATATTGAAAATATTTATTCTTAGCATTTAATCAAAATTATTGTAAAATATGATCCAAATAAAATTTTATACGATTCATTGATATTTAATACAATTTCTTTTACACTGATTAAAAATTCTCTCTTTATATATATATAATTTTATAATTTCTAAAGAATTTTTATAAATATATAACTATTAAGAGAGAAATAATATTAATATAAAAGTTAGAATAATTAATATGATTTAAAAAATATGCTTGAGTAAAAATAATATTAATATAAAAAATAAAATAATTAATATGATCTAAAAAATGTGTCTAAATGATTCTGATAAAAAAAAATTATTAATTAAAATAAAAAAAATATTTACTTAACAAATTCTTACATCACCTTATTTTAACAAAAACTACAAATTTATTGGAAAAAATATATTAAAAAAAAAAACTTTTAAATATTTGGAATTCTCTTATATGAAACAAAAGATACCCTATAATCTAAACATAATAAGTGTGCTAGTGCCCACCATTGTCCATATAGAAAGAACATTTCCTTTCCATGAGTGTTTTTGGAGCATTTGCTTTTGATTGATGTTTTTAAATGTACCTATATTAATATTTCCAACCTAATTTTATGTTGTTTTTAATCATAGTGGACCAACGGGTGGTCCTCAACTCCTCTATTTTGTAGTTGGCAGGATTCGATGCATAATTTCCAAAAAAATTAATATTAAATATAATTAATATTAATATAATAAAATTATAAAATATTAAGTTCTTACAAGGAAATAAAAGTTAGATTTGATGGTACTATTTTTTTATTTGATAGGTTAAAGATATATGATTTGAAAGACCCTGCAACTTTATGTAATGGAGAAAGTAAAAGATCAAGCGTTAAAGTTTACATGGGATGTCTCTATCAGTGGTAGCGAAAAAGCTAACAAGTTCCACATTCAATAGGTAATGTCACCAAAAACTAAAAAAAAAAAAGAAAAATCAAGTACATACCAGAGAACTTCCGAGAAGTTTCCGCCAAATTTATCCAGAGGCCTTGACCCCTTTTTCATGGGGTCCCCTTGAATGAAGGGACATATGAGAAGGCTGAACATTAGCTTTTTTTACCTTTCTTCTTCTTTTGAACCGCTAACCAACATTCCTTGTTTTCAAGGTGAATGCCTAAGGAGGCATATGTTTCTAGGGCATAGGGCGGATGTTTGTCTTCTGTTGATAGTCCTAGAGGAGAGTCTGCCTTGGGAGCTACCGATGTTGGGATATCCTTCAAGGAGGAAACTGGGGTTGGCCTAGTCTTCCTTGGGGAGACAAGTTCAACTAGCAGTTCATCTTCAGAATGATCTGTGTCTTTGGAGTCCTTGTTTGAAGTAGAGGAAGTAGGGTCTTCAGACGTAGACACAGAATCTTCAATGTCAGAGTCCCATTCTTTATCTACAGCCAGCACTGAGAGATTTTTGGGGATGAAGTCTTTCCACCAAGAGGAGTCTTTCTTTTCCCTGAGGATGCTACAGTGCTTGGTCAAATGTCTAGTGGCAAAACTGCTGCGGCAGCAAAACGATAGCCCTTCATAATCAATGGCTTGAAACTAGGGACAATATCCAACCTTCAGTAGTTTGTTAAAATTTGTGATAAAAAATTCACGTAACTGTGTAGATGTATATTTTATCCTTTAGCTTAAATATTAAAAAAATAAATATCAAATAAAATTAAATTATTAGAAATAAAAATTTATTAAACCAAAAAAATAGTATTTAAAGAAAAATCATGCAGCTGCGAGCACATAAATTGAACCTACCTTGAACAAATAGCACAAAGATGTGTGTCAACTACCAAACATCTTCCCTCAACCTAAATCTTGTGTTGTAGAGTCTTGGGTGTGTTAATTTCTATAACCCAGCAACAGATTAATTCCACAATAAATTCACAGACATAAATCTGATTTATAACGATTAATACAATTGGGTTAATTAACAACTAATAGCAGCGAAAGCAAAAATAATAACAATAAGCCAATACAAAAAGACAATAACACAGATATACCCAGGAAACCCCAATGCGGGGAAAAACCTGCAAATGTTGGATCTTCTATTCAGCCTAACAACAAACTTTTCTTTCAAAAAAATATAATGTATGAGTTTGCTATAGCAATCTTACTTTTATAGAGAGCCTAGCCGCTTTACTTAGCGTGCAATAAAAATAAGCTTTCCTTAGCATGCAAGAAAAAGAAGCTTTCCTTAGCATGTAAGAAAAAGAAGTTTTCCTTGCTTTCTTTGGCTTTTCTATTTTTACACATAAAATCACACTAGGATTTATCTCATCCTTACAAAATCAGAAACATTCTAGAAACTACTGTTGCTGAAAATCCAACTCGAATTGTTTTAAAGCATATCTTATCTTGAGTTGCTTTAAAACAATTCCACATTCCACCTTTTGAGCTACAAAAATCAACACTCCCTCTTAGCGAGGAAGGTGTTCTGCACCACACCCAACTTGTCTGTATAAATTAGGGTCCACTGCCTCTGATCTAGAAGCATCAATCTTCTTCCAGTTGGTCACAAGTGGCATTGACATAGGCTTACAGTTTTCCATCTTGAATCACTTCAAGATATCAATTAAGTACTTCCCTTGTCCAAGGAAGATTTATTTCTCTTTCTGCCACAACTCCAATCCCAGAAAGTAGTGCATCAACCCCAAGTCCTTCATCTCAAACTCTCCTGCAAGATCCCACTTGTAGTGTGCTATGAGCTCCTCTGACCCTGTGAGAAATAGGTCATCAACATATAACAATAATATGAGAAGTTTACCCTTCACCTGAACATAGTACAGGTTCGAATCTGCCTCACTCTTAATGAAGCCCACACTCTGCAAGTAACTATCAATACGTGAATACCACACCCTAGGACCCTGCTTGAGTCCATACAGTGCTCTTTTCAACATGCATACATGAGAATCCCTCTCATGTGCTTCAAACCCTTCTGGTTGCTCTATGTAAATCTCTTCCTCAATCACCCCGTTGAGGAAGGCCGTCTTTACATCCATCTGATGAATCCTCCAACCCATCTGTGCTGCTATAGAAATGATAGCCCTTATGGATGAGTACCTGGCTACTGGAGCGAAAGTCTCATCATAGTCGACTCCTTCCTTCTATGAAAACCCCTTAGCCACAAACCGAGCTTTGAACTTTTCCACACTACCATCTGCAGCATGCTTAATCTTATATAGCCATCTCGAGCCCACCACAGACTTATCTTCTAGTCTTGGTACTACCTCCCACACACTGTTCTTCATGATGGAAGAATACTCTTCCACCATGGCATCTCTCCATACTTGGTGCTTGGATGCCTCCTGAAAGCTGGAAGGCTCTACTTCAATTAATTCACTCATAAGTGCCACATAATCTGAATAACGTCTTAGAGCCCTTCTTTGTCTGACTGAATCTTGAGGATCACCTACATATTCTTGAGCCTCTCTTAATGTTTGCTCAGCTGCCCTGTTTCTCCTCTTCTCACTAATAGGAATCTGAGGCTGAGGAATTATTTGTTCCTCCATCTGATCATCCTGCTTGTTCTGCTCTCTAGCTTGCGTGACTGAAGTTTGAGAAATATGTGCTATCTCAACTGTGGATATTTGTTCCTCCTCATTCATCAAGTTACTTGACTTCTGAAGAGCCCTCTCTTCCTCAAACTTCACATCTCTGCGAACCACTATTTTCCTGAGAGCAAGAATATAAACCTGATAAGCCTTAGAAGTTTCACTGTACCCAACAAGGATACCCTTCTCTGCAGTAGGTTCCAACTTGGTTCTCTTCTCATCAGGAATGTGACAATACACAAGACATCCAAAGATGCGAATGTGCCCCAAATCTGGTTTCTTACTAGTGAACGCCTCTTCTGGAGTCAATTTGCCCAACACTTTGTGAGGGCTCCTATTCTGGAAATACACAACTGTGTTGTAAGCTTCTGCCCATAAGAACCAAGGCAGATCTTGATCATGAAGCATGGCCTTGGCTGCTCCAATGATAGCTCTATTCTTTCGTTTAGCAACCCCATTTTGTTGAGGGTTGTATGGAACTATCAACTCTTTCTTGATACCTTCCTGAGCACAAAAATCTTTGAAGGCATTCGAGGTATACTTGCCTCCATTATCAGACCTTAGTATCTTGATCTTCTTCCCAGTTTAGTTCTCCACGAGAGCCTTAAACTCTTTGAACCTATTGAAGACCTCATCTTTATTCTTCATGAAATATATCCACGTCTTCCTGGAGAAATCATCAATGAAGGTAACATAATACTCATATCTATTTAAGGATGTTGTTGACATAGGTCCACACACATTTGAGTGTACGAGATCCAAAATCCCTTCGGATCTAGTGTCGCTACTTGGAAAATTGGTTTTAGCATATTTCCTAAGAGCACAACCCTTGCACACCTCATGTTGTTTTGTCTTCATCTCAGGCAACCCCGTCACTATTTCCTTAAGAATATTAATTGCTCCATGGTGAAGGTGAGCCATCCTCATGTGCCACAATTCTCCTATCCCTTTACAGCTACTAACCAACGCATGTGCTGGCTCAAACTGTAACCGAAATAGGCTGCCATACCTGACACCAATCACTTTTGCAATCTTGGAATCTTTGGGACCAATATAGGCTTTTCCCCTCTCAAAGGTCATGATGTAACCCTTATCTTCCAAGGCAGAAACTGAGATTAAATTCTTTGTCATGCTAGGGACATACAACACATCCTCCACCAACAAAGGTTTACCAGACTCCCTCTGAAACTTGACGGTGCCAATACCAGTTGCATGGTACTTGTCATTATCTCCGAGCTCAATATAAAAATACAGCTTCTTCTCCTCCAACTTGGTGAAACATTCTTTGACTCCCGTCATGTGGCGAGAAGCCCCACTGTCAATATACCATACTCTGTTGGCACTTGAACTTGAGAGACAGGCAATGAGTGAAAACTCATTCTCAAAATTTGATGCAAACTCGTCCACCTCTGCTGTGGCAGCAAATTGCTTCTTTTGCTTGTCCTTATTTTTCTTATTCGGACATTGACTGGCATAGTGACCCATCTAATGGAAGCAAAAATATTTAATCTTGCTCAGATCTTTCTTCTTCCCACTCTTGGAAGAAGAACCTTCCGATGGCTCTTTATTGGACTTCTTCTTACCCTTGGTTGCAAGAGCAAGATTTTCTTCATCTTGACCCTTCTTTGTCTGATCTCCTCGATGAGCACCTTCATGGATCTCCTCCTGAACAAAATCATCCCAAAGTCTTGCCCAATCAGGTAGCCGATCTCTGCCAACAACACACTTGACAAACACTTCCCAGTGTTTTGAAAAACCATTCAAGGCTATATGCACCAACTCATCTTCTAAAATCGTCTCTCCAATAGCAGCAAGCTCATCCTTGACCTGTGTCAGCTTGGACAAGTAAGAGGTCACACTCTCGCCTTTGGACATCTTGGTATTATGCAATTTGTCCTTGAGCATCATCTTACGACTCTGATAGTCGCTCTGATAAAGTTTTGTGAACGAATCCCACATCTCCTTGGCGGTGTCTTTCCTCGATAAATGAGGAATTAAATGATCTCTTACTCCATCCAGGATAATCCTCTGAGCCTTGGCCTCTTTAACTTCATGTGAATCTAAGGCAACATGATCATTTGTTGGTGGAGTCACTTCTGTGCTAGCATAGATCCACAGCCTGTACTCCTTGAGAACAGATGTAATCCGAACCTTCCACTGCAAGAAGTTAGACACACCCTCGAGCCTATCCTCGTAGTGAATGCTGGTTGCCATAGCCACAAAAAGAACTGAGGATGAAAAAATTGTTTTTTTTCTTGAAATTTGCATTACAAATCTTGGCTTCATATTCAGAGTTTAGAGCTCTAATACCATGTTAATTTCTATAACCCAGCAACAGATTAATTCCACAATAAATTCACAGACATAAATATGATTTATAACGATTAATACAACTGGGTTAATTAACAACTAATAGCAGCGGAAGCAAAAATAATAACAATAAGCCAATACAAAAAGACAATAACACAGATATACCCAGGAAACCCCAATGCGGGGAAAAACCTGCAAATGTTGGATCTTCTATTCAGCCTAACAGCAAACTTTTCTTTCAAAAAAATACAATGTATGAGTTTGCTACAACAATCTTACTTTTATAGAGAGCCTAGCTGCTTTACTTAGCGTGCAAGAAAAATAAGCTTTCCTTAGCATGCAAGAAAAAAAAGCTTTCCTTAGCATGCAAGAAAAAGAAGTTTTCCTTGCTTTCTTTGGCTTTTCTATTTTTACACATAAAATCACACTAGGATTTATCTCATCCCTACAAACTCAGAAACATTCTAGAAACTACTGTTGCCGAAAATCCAACTCAAATTATTTTAAAGCATATCTTATCTTGAGTTGCTTTAAAACAATTCCACATTCCACCTTTCTAGCTACAAAAATCAACAGTTTGCACAAAACTTTGGAAAGCAAATATCATTGCGAAAAACTACCTAGTTATGGCAGAGCTTATAAATAATCCAAGTCAAATTCATGTATTTTATTTCTTTGGGACCTAATGTGCCTTTTGCTTTGTGATTCTCCGTTCTAGTTCTTAGAACCAACGATAAGAACTAACGAGAGAGGGTTCTACAGGAGTTTTAGGTCCATCCTTAATGCTTCCATCGGTACCTAGAAAACAAGCATTTCATAAAATAAGAGAACAAGGCACCAACAACTAAGAAATATATTTATAACATGAAAAAACCAGTGGCTTCCACAAATAATTTTCCAATATACAAGACCCTCTACATAGGGCACATAAAATTTAAAAAGATGCACTATATACAATTTCATGGTATTTAACAAGAAAAGCTTTGGAAAATTACGCTGGCCTACAATGATAATTACCAATGAGTCAATGAAACAATAACCCAGAAATAGAGGTGTTAATTGATTTTAGGACAGTCAAATGGGAGAATCGTTTGAAGAGGGTTGATGGCAAACAAATTAATATAATGGCAAGGGATCGAGTGAAGTTGAACAGGCACTGCCAGGTATTGGTGTTCAACACTATAATGGGAGCATATTTTAAGGACCATGCCAAGCTTTTACATGTAAAGAGACGAAGCCTATGTAAAAAATTAAAATTGTGTGCAAATTTTTTAATTAATAATGAAGAAAAACTGCAAGCTGGAAATAGAGGAATTGCTTGTGTGTAAATCTCACACATTGATATTGACAACGACCATAGCGGGCAAGTGGCAGAGGTTAATGTATTTAGTTTATTGATCAATAATTTGCCTGGATTCTCAATTTAAACAACCTCCTAAAGTCTATTTTACTGTTTACACGTTTCTGTATGTCTCTTGTTTCAGTTTCCATAATGTACAGCCTATGGTCTTATGTAGCTATTATTTAATAAAAGATAATCCTAATATACATATTTTTCAGTCAATCAATATATAAAAAGATAATATTTTATATATTATGGGTTAAAAAATTTGTAATAATATTATATATTGTCAGTTAAAAAATTTGCAACAATATTATATATATTTTTATTTCATTGGTGAATAAATGGGTTTGGAGCGAAAGATAAAATAATAATGCTCTAATGGGGCACCTTTACCGGCGGTTACAAAATGGGAATCTAACACCACCGTCAATGGATAAAATAAGAAACAAAAAACTTTCCAGAAAACTTATGCAAAACTTCCACCAATCAGCTCAAGAGGGCTTAACCCCATTACCACTAGTCTTTTGTGTTTCCGTGTAGGCCCCCCCAAGCGAAGAGACATACATGATGGTTGAGATAAAGGTTTTCTGCGTTTTTTCTTCTTATGAACTCCAGTCTACCCTTCCTTGTTTTTAGTCAATTGTGTTGGGAGGAGATCACAATTGAAATGGGGCGTTGGGATTTGTCTTCCGCTGTTGTTCCTTTGAAACATTCAGCGCTAGGTAAAACAAGATTAGAAGTCTCCACTTAAGAGAACGCTGAAGTGGGAGAAGAGACATGCATAAGCTCGACCTTCTTTTAAGAGATTAGATCTTTCAGCAGTTCATCTTCAGAATGAGGGGGACTTTCCAGGGTGTCGTTTGCAACAGAGGCGACAATGTCTTCCATAGAGTCAAAGTCCTCACCACCCGAAGAACCCCATTCTTCGTTTGTGGCCAAATCCATAAGGTTTTTGGGAGTGAAGTCTTTCCACCAAGTAGACTCTTTCTTTTTTCTAGGGAGGCTGCAATTTTTTGTCAAGTGTCCAGTACGGAAGCAGTGGCAATAGCGAAATGACAAACCTTCATAGTCTAGGGGTTGGGACCAAGGGTGGTCACCAACTTGCAAAGTGATTTTCTCAGGGAGATTTTTAGAGATATCTATGTTCACCAAAATCCTAGCAAAGATAGTAAGGGAGTACAGTCAGTGTCTGGGTGCATTTGCAAAAATTCACCCAAAGTTCTACCTATGGCCTTCAGGTTGAATTCAATCTAGAAATGCAAAGGGCACTGGGGTAGGCGGACCCATATGAGTTTTACATGCAAAGGTTCAGTGAGGGGATTGAAGTCTGGGGACCAATTTTTGAGAACCAAGGGGTGGTGATTTAGGGTCCATGAATGGTATAGAATCCTCGCCTTGTCCTCAAGAATGTGGAAATTCATAATAAAAAACTTCTGGGAAAAGGGTAGATTTCAAGTTTACTTGAGAGGAGAGGCTGCCAATACTTCGAGATCTAGGCATGGAGATCCTAGAGTTTTGGCCAGTGCTCAACAAATCTACATATGAGACCCTTTGCTGAGAAGTATTCCTTCGATTTGAGCACTTGCTTGGTTTCCTCCTCGTCAAAAATTGTCACTGGATCTAAAGATAAAGGGGTGAAGGGTTTTGACTCCACTGAAGAGTTAGTCCCATGGGAGACGGTATCATCAAAGGAGTTTGGCTTGCATTTAACAGGGCTTGCTTCAGCGTCCATCTCCATGACGTCTCTGGGATATCCAATGTGAACAAGTTCTGAAGAGGCAAATTTGCAAGGGTGTGGAAAAATACTGGGCTCGGAAGGGCCCTCAAGGCCGGAACTAAAGCCCATCCTCTGACTAGGTCTCTGCCTATTTTCCTTCCTGATAAGGGACAGGGAGCGAGAGGAGAGGAGGAGGGGGCGTCCGAGAGGTGTGCATGCTCCAACGAGCACAGTAGCAGCATAGGTGAGCCATTTGTTATTAAGTCGCCAATCTTGGACAGCGTGAGATCTGCTAAAAAGGGTGAGGCGCTGTGGAGCAGAGACACATGTTTGCCCAAGACTCACTGAACAAGGGAGTCTGGGTTTGCAATTCTACTAAACGAGAAGAAACACAAAAAACGCAGAAAATGAACCATACTAAACTTTTAAAACTAATCACTATATTATTTATTTGTTAAAAAACTTACAATTTATTTATGAAAAATATTTATATATTTCAAAACACATAAAACAACAACATTTAATTATTTAATTAATTGAAAGGTTTAAACTAATAACTTTTATTATTATAAAATAAAATGTTTCAATGTGGCTTTGATAAAATAGAGGGAACAAAATAAAGCATCCCATGTCATAGTTGTGTGAATTAAAACATGTCATTGCCATTTGGCTTGCCATATTTGGGATTGTGCTACAATCGCTCTTTTATTATATAGTTTCCCATTTTTGATACCACATACAAATAATTTGGCGGTTTTGGGTTTTTAAGGTACTTAATACGGGAGTATTAATTTAAAAAAAAAAAAAAGAATCAAGTTTTTCTAAATCAACGTTCAAAAAGCGTACATAGGAGCCAACATTTTTTGGAGGGCTAAAATTTTTATTGTTCAGCTGAGAACCAACTCTCACCAATTTCGTTGTGAGACCGGGCGTTGGAAGAGGCCAAAGGAGGCTTGGGAAGAGAGAATTTGCAGGTTTTGCAATTCTGGGAAAGTGGAAACTGAACAACACTTTATTCTAGAATGTGAGGCCTACAAGGATAGCAGAGATAAATTTGCGGATACTATATGTGACAGTTCTTGGCATAACCTATTCAACGAAGAGTACATTGAGCAATTGGGGGGGCTCATCATCAGCGTACACAAGAAGCGAACAATGCTACTTAAATCTGCTTGAGTTGTCTTGCTGTCCCATAGGCTATTTTTAGTCTCGTGGACGTTAAAATTTATGTTATGTTATGTGTTATGTTATAATTTTAAATTAATATTAACAAAGGTTAATATGTCATGTATATATAATTTTGTTTAAAAAAATAAAAAATATTATTATAAAAAAATAAATATTATTATATTTATCACTTTTAAAATAATTATAATTATTATATTTATATAAATAAAATATTTTACAATAATTTATAAATAAATATTTTTTTAATTTTTAATTTTCAAATATTAAATTTTAAAATTGTTAAAATAATATATTTTATTAAAAAAATTATTATTTTTATAATTTTTATAATACCATACTTTAACATATCCTAATAATTATTTTATATTTATATTAATAAATATTTTATAATCTTTTTAAGAATGAGAATTTATTTTAAACTTAAAATTTTATTTATGGTTTTTAAAAATATATTTTTAAATTTATAATTTATAAATTGTAATACTCACCACACATTACATTTAAAGTAAGGTCATGTAAAATTAATTATTTTAATATATAGTTTTAACATATCAATTTTATAAATTATATTTAATTATTGTAATTTTGTTAAATTAATTTTAATATAAATTTATTTAATAAAAATATAAAATATAATTATTATATATTTTATAAAACATTTACATATTAATTACTACAACATATAAATTAATATTAATTATAAATAACATAAAATTTATTTCTATAAAAGAAGGGACAATTATTTTGATACAAAGCCTTGAGAACACTATTATTACTAGATAAAGTCATGAAGAAACTATTATCATCAATTACCCAAAAATAAATAAATTAAAAATACAATATTAAATAATCGAGTACCACATAAAATCTAATATTAAATGTAATAAATTCCATATAAAATCATCCTCAATCATCACAAATTTTTAAAATTATATATGAGAGTATCCCTAATATTTCATAATAATAATTTTTATGTAATCTTTATGTTAAGAAAAATAAAAACTTAATATCATTTTAAAAATTAAGGAAATATAAAAATTTACCATAAATATATAACTCACAAATACTATTATCCACATATCTTTACAACTTAAAAATATAATTTTTAGTTTAACTAATTTCTCTTATTTACTTGAAAATGAAATTATTCTACTCTATTTTTTATTTAACAATGAGTATATAAAACTTGAAAAATATTAAATATTATAAGGTTAAAAATATATAATTATTAACAATTTTATTTTAGAATTTATTAAATATGGAAATATGTTAATTTTTTAAAATATTAAGAAGAAAAAATTTAGCTTAGATCCAGTCTTTAATTGACTCTTTTAGATATTTAACTGTGGAAATTATCAAAAGACAAGTATGTGATTGTGCATGATTAGAAGTAGATTCTAAATTATTTTTGAATAGGATTGCTTCCCTGAACAACAATGCAACCCAGTCATGTCTGTTGACTACATACTTATTTGAGTTAACTTTGACTGATGAAAGATAATGAAAAGTAGAGAAAGACAAAACTTTGCCAGTGCAAGATCAGAAGTAGAATACAATAATATTTTAGGATAGGACCACTTTTATTGGAAAAAAACACAGGTTGGTAGTGTCTATTTATTTTGAACTTGTTCGCGTTGATTGTGATGAAAAATTTGATAATTCTATGTTTTGTGCATGTGTTTACTGAGTACACTAAGATGTTGTGATCATGATATTATCACATGGATATCATTTTTTTCTACTCTTTGCTTTCTAAATCATAAGGATTCATGAGAAATAAAATCTACAAAAAAGAGATGGGGAATATAATAGGTTGAATTGACCCTAATCACCACTTTGATGATTGACTGTTTTTGACATATAGGATACTTTGAAGATGAAATCAAGCCACATGTAATTCTTCCACCTAAAGTGATTGTACAATTATGCTCTTTGAATATATATATGCAACTATAAATATGACTTTGAAATTTGATAATGATAACTCTTGACTTGCTTTAAGATGCTTTAGACTTGGTTTGTGATTGATCCTTATGAATGATCTTGAATTTGAGAGGAATAAGGTAGATTTATTCAATGTGCAATAGTGTACTCAATAGATAATACCAAGCTGGGAACCAAGTCCCTTTAAAATAAGGTTTTGATTTACTTATATAGTGAAACCTTTTGATAATTTCATTTATTTGGCTTTATGAAATATGTGATAAATATTTCAAAAATTGAAAACTAGCCATTATTTTATATGGGATGAGGTCAATCTATGTGGACAGGTCTACAATAACAAACATGTTTGCCTAGTGCAAACCTGTCTTAGAAAATTAGGGATAAATGTCCTGAGATAGAGATAATTTGAGTTAGTATAAAGTAGTTTGAGAATTTGACTTAGAAAGTGTTGTGTAATAGTGATGGCAAACAGATGGTCGAGCCCACATATAGATAAATGGCTTAGAATAATGACGAATAAAATTCATGTATTTGGGAATAAGTCATGTTTTAGGATGTGTCAAGAATTAACATTGTCAAGTACAAGTGACTAGATTTAGGTATATACATTTTCCACCCTTTATTCTAGTAATATAATTTTTAGAGTAAAGGAGAAAGAATTAATCCTAAATGTGTACAACATATTTTATATTTGATAGGATACTCTGATTTTACAAGGCACTTGATAGCACACTCTGTAATAGCACATGCAATAGTATTAATTCATATTTAAAATATGAAAAATATGAAACTTTGCTATTTAAAATTGAAAAGAGAGCAATGAAGGTGTACATCAATATGGATATTAAATCATGTTGCTTTGTAACCTGTAAACGACGATGGAGAATTGTGTCCCCCTTTCAAAGCACTTGAATAATTTAAACCATTGGTGAATTGAGAGTGATCAAGTCTCAATTTTGAATAACTAATTAAGCCCTTGGTTTGGAAAGATGCATATTCTAACTCTAATGAATGGGTAAATGTACCCAATATACTAATCTAAAAGAAGGTGAAACCATGATAGGTTTTCTAGAAGTGATGCCGAGGCCAGTAATTATTAGTAGAATTGAATGTAAATCACCCTTAACATAACTTTAGAACCACACAATGGGTTTGATATAAGTAACGCCAAGGACGTTGAGTGTCACTGGACTCCATTGTACATTACCTATAACAAAATTAATCATGTAGATATATCCAGTTTCTACTTGCATGATCAAAAGAGAGTGAAGAATATTCATACCCAAATCATGACCTCAATGCCAACAAATTTTTATTTGAAATAAATCAAATCAAACATTATCTTTTAAATTTCTAAACTGTATTATATTTGATATGCACATGAACCATTATCATGTCGTTTGAAATTTGAAAATGTGCATGAACAAGTATCGTGCCCCCTAAATTTGTGCCAAATGATATAGAATGACATGCATATATATGATCAATTGTAACTTTATTTGAAACATGTAACTATTTTTGCACATGCCCATGCATATGCATATAAGTGTGTATGAATATGTACTTTTTTTTGTAAAGTGACTGTATATGCATCTCATATGCCCATATAATCTATATTTGATGCATCAATGTTTGTCATATATCTAATTTCTGGATTACTTTGAATCATTGAAACCCATATTTTAAAATTTTGAAACCTATACTATGTATATTTGAAACATGCACTTTACCATAGAATTAGAATATGATTTTGCTTTACTTTGATTTTTTGAAATATATATTTTGAATCTTTGAACCATGTATTCTATCATAGAATCTGATTTTGCATTACTTTAATTCTTTGAAATCTATATTTTAAATTTTGGAACCATAAATTATGTAGTAAATTTGATTTTTTTTTTGGTGTATACTTGGATCTATAAGACAAGGCCATTGGGATGCCCCCTTTTGAGATGAGGGGTGTATCCTACAAGTCACTCATCTCGAAAGAAGAGTTAACTATATCACGTGATGAATATATAATAATGTATAATCGTGTCGATATGTGGAGAGTGTGTTATCATTTAAATATAATTTGTAAGTGTCTTTGAAGCATGTATGTAATATATTGAATAAGAAACATACAAATGTCATGTTTAGATAGATTTAGTAATGAAACACATAATAAATTAACCATATTAAAATTTAAACTACGCATTAAAATTATATGATATGGATCATGGCATTACTAATCAATCTCAACAAGAACAACACAAAATGTCACATAATATTACATGCTAAAAGTAAGGGTTGCATACAATGGACATGGATATGTCACTAAAAATAAGTCCAAGGGATACATGTAAGGTACATTAAGAATGTGACAAACAAGGGATATGTTCAAATGTCATATAAAATGAATAAACATAAGGCCAATGGCTTCAATAAATTAACATGTTTAAATGTCACACATATCAAGAAAAAATATCATAGAGATTTTCAAACAATTTATTTCACACTAAGTCTAAGAGCCACACACAATAAACAAGTATTGTCTAGATTATTATGTAAGAAAGTAACAACATCAAAGGAACTTAGAATAAGTGAAAACTAGTCTATTCCATCTATATGTATCAATGTCAGATTATAACTTAGAGTAACATCTCCATGTAACACAATGTAAAAAATGAGTAATTAACAAGACACTTGTAAGATATGTAACTTGACATGGTAAAGAAGTCATAGATAGATATAACATATTAATAATTTAACCTATAGAATAAGATGCTCCCAATATAGGCATGGCCATCATGTAGAATGGAATCTATCATCTAATAATCCATGTAAATATGTATGTCTTGCATCACACTTATATATCTCATGAAATGCATGTGTATAGAAAGTAGTATGATATATATCAAATTATGTGATAAATAACATATGTAAAGAATTAAACTAGTAACTCATGTCATGCTCAGAACCTGATTTTGATTTTTCAAGAAAGTTTTCAATGTTTTTGTATTTTTTTTTTAATTTTATATTTTTGATATATTTGATTTTTTTGACATAGGTGCAAGGAAATGTAGAAAGGCTTTGAAAATAGAAGAAAGGGAAAGATCTAAAAAAATTGTAGCATGTGCCCATGTAAAGTGTGAACTAGATGTGATATAATGGCCATGCAAAGAGAGTGAAAACAAGAAATATGTACCCATTGTATATGTGTATTGTAACAATATAGATCATTTTTTTATGTGGAGATAAGAATATGCATGACCGTAGTGGGTAAGAATCAAAGTGTGCTCATATAGTACGTAGGAGTAAGTGCATGCAATATTTCATGTAAGCTCAAATAGAGGTCAAAGTATGTCTAGAGAGATGATATATAAGAATTCTAAAGTAGCATGCCACAAAATATATGCACTAAATTCACTATGGGATGAGTATCATGGAAGCTCGAATCAAGATAGACAATAAAAAGGGAAGGGCCAAATGAAACATAGGCAAGGGATAGAATAATAAAGAGAATGAGTAGATATGAGGAAGTTATGTACAATGGAAAGTATTGTATATTAACCAATGCCTTGGTCCAAAGGATGTTCTCATGGAATTCTTACATAACATATGTAATCACCATATGAATTCTATTTTAAACCACTAATTGAGATGGGATGCCAATATGTAATTCGGGTGTCATTAAGAGTGTTGTATCAGTCTTCTACATAATCATAATCATCTTCTTGGTCTTGAGATTATGGTATGCCACTCTAATCATTATTTGTATATGTATATTTAAATCCAACTATACCTAGTGTATTATTGAATTTTTTGATGTCTTTTAATTTTCTAAATGTGATTTATCATGTGCTTCTATTGAGATTACATTAGGTCATGCTTGTTGATCATAGACAATTCCAAGTTAACTATGATTGATGATTGACAATGAAAAATAGAGAAAAGAAAAAAATTGACAATACAAGATTAGGAATAAAATCTAAGAATATTCCTTGAGAGAACTGCTCTCTATGGATAAAAACATAATTTGATTGTGTTCATTGCCTATGAACTTGTTTGCATTGACTTTGACAAAATTGTATCTACTCCACCTTTTGCACTTATGTCTGATGAGAGAGATGATATATTACGATTCTAATATCTACATGTAGATGTAGTTGTTTTCTTTCTCTTTTAATTTATAATCATAATAAAAATAGATTGAAATTTAAAACCAAATCAAAAGAAAATAGTTTTGTGTATGAAAATAATATGAAACCCTAAGATAAAAATTAGAAAATCAAATGCTAAAAAATATATGGGTTTACCAATATGTTTTACTCTAATTTTTATTTAACAATGAATATATTTACGTACATAGGTAAAAAAAATTTAAAGATACTAGAAAGCTAAAGATGTACATTTATTAACAATTTTGATTTACAACTTGCTAAATATGAAAATATGTTATTTTTATAAAATACTAGGAAGAAAATAACATAGCTTAGATCTGGTTCTTGATTGACTAATTAATAGTGGAAATTAGAAAAAGGTAAAGTTTTGATTGTCCATGATCAGAGGTATAATTTAAAATTGCTTCGAGATAATACTGCACTCCATGGACAATCACACAAGCCATTCATGTCTATTGACTATAGACTTGTTCAAGTTGACTATGATTGATGACTGAAATGAAAATAAAATAAAGACAACCGTTGAATATCATAAGTATAATCTAAGAATATTCCTATACAATACTGCTCTCCTTGGACAACAATACAACTCGATAATGCCTATTGACTATGGACTTGTATGCATTGATTGTCATGGAAATTTAACTATTTCACCTTTTGTGAATGTGTTTTCTATGTGGGTTGAGATGTTATAGTTATGTTATTTTTACATATATATCATTATTTTTGTACTCTTTGCTTTGAAAACCCTATGGGTCTTCGTGAGAGCTAAAATCATATATAAATAAAGCGGGGGGGGGGGGGGGGGGGGGGGGGGGTGTAATGGGATAATCTGACCCTAATCATCCCCTTAATGATTTACTAATACCTATGTATCTAAATACTTTAAAGTAGTTCTCCCATGTAGAGTGATTATGCAACTATGCTCCTTGACTATATGTATGCAACTATAAATATGGATTTGAAACATGACACTGATAGATCTTGACTTAATTTGAGATGATTCAAACATTGTATTATGATTTCTCCTTGTGAAAGATCTTAAATTAGAGAGGAATAGGGCATATTTTCTCAAGGTGAAATAGTGTATAAATTTTCAATAGATAATGTTAAACTAGGAATCGATTCCCTTTGAAATGAGATTTTAATTTGACTATATAGTGAAACATTTTGATAATTTACTTTAGCTAACCTTATGAAATGTGTAGGAAGACCCAAATATATATTTAAAATTTTAGAAACTAATTGTTATTTGGCATGAGAGGAGGCCACTTTAGATGGAAAAGTCCATGACAACAGACATGTTCACCTAGTGCAGACTTCTCATAGAAGAATAGAGACAAATGTCCTATGCTAGAGATATTTTGAGGGTAATATAAATAAGTTTGAGTATTTGACTTGAAATGTGTTGTGTAATAGTGATAAAAAATAGAGGGTCAATCCCACATATAGATAAATGGCTTAGAGGAATGATTTTATTTATTTTGGCACAATTCACGTGGTTTAAGATATGCCAATAATTAATATTGTCAATCACCTATGAATCGATTTAGGTATATATATAAAGCTTTTGAATGTGTCACACAATCATGGTAAAGGGCCAACACTCTAATTTCAACCACACTAGCATTTCTATGTGTTTTTAAAAGTGATGGGGAATGGTGGGTTTAGGTTCCACATGCTAACACCATCTAACTCTCCTTCAATAAATAATTTTTTTTTGAGACCCTATAAATAACATTGAATACATTTTTGTAACTAATTTGTGTAATTTTTTAAGACCAAATTATATCATGTGATCCATCATTACATAAAAGGCATTATATACCACTATAATGGATCGCGAGATTGATTAGAAACATGCTCATAAAAAATACACAAATATTTTCAAAAAATATTTATATAATATATTTTGGAAGCATTAAATATTTATTTTTGTAACTATAAACATTATAGAATTTTAAGATAATCCTTAATAATGCAATATTACCATCTTCAAAATGGGAAGAGTTGTCTAGTGGGTAAACAAACTCCCTTGTCTATCACAAGTTAACTTACATGCTTTCATAAATAAGAATTAATTTTATTGAGGTCAATAATTGTTTGCCTCTTATTTTTTTGGAAAAAATAAGAAACTATAAATAAATACTATAATGGTGATGTCTAGCTAGTTTTTTGATTTTTTGTACTTTTACATAACTTCTATCACACTACCAATCATCAATAGAGCTAGGTAGGATTTTTTATGATTTATTTTGCATTTATTGCATGGATTGGGACTATCTTCCATGAATTGGGAAACATTTAAAATAACCCCTATATTATTGCCCACTACCTCCACACTTACATCATTTGATGTAGGTTTAGTTGACATAGATTTGAATAATCATGGTCTCAAAGAGAGCAAGGAATTTTGTTTTGAATGTCTTTTATGAAGTAATAGTTCTAACGTAAAAACCCATTTACTAATATTGTGCTTGATTTTCTTGAATTTGATAAAGCTTCCAACTAGTTTGAATCTCTTACCCTTGTTGGTTATTTTAGTTGTTGAATTTCCCTTAATAGTTTATTCAGGCATTGGGTTCACAACTATTGGAAACCACATGGCATTAAGATTGAAGGGGTGCATAATGTGACCGAATATTTATTCTTATTTTAATTTACTAACACTGACCATTGTGAGTTTATTCCCATCTATAGCCTATAGTTTATTTCTAATACCTTTGTGGTTTCTTTTCATTGGACTAGAGATTCAAAGTCTCTAAGAAATCTAAGCTCAAAATTCTAGATTGGATTGAGTTCCTAGGTCTCACTATACCTCTTAAGGGCTTTTTTCAGTATATCATCAATCCCTTGGGGCATTTTAGTTTCCATAAAAAAACAATTTTCTATGTAGCTTTCCTATAGAAGTGATTTTTTGTTGAAATTTCCCTTGCCAAGGAGTTTTTGTTGAAATCATTGACATACAGATTGGTAAAAATTGGTTTTCTTAATATGTGGTTTACATTAACCTTATGAATACTTGTTTTTTTTTATAATCCTTAGACATATGATTTGAGAATGCCCTTTAATTTTTACCTCTCGATAGGATTCATAGAAAAGGTGTGTCTTACAACAAGTCAATGAGTTCCACTGGGGATGGATAGATCACTATGACTAATAATAAAATAATTATTATTTAGTGTCTTGTGATTCCTATAGGCCATAAAATATCATGTATCAACCCAAAGGTGACCCAAGAGAAAGATATTATACTATAAATGATAAACAAGCCATGCCATCCAATGTTAAAGCACAACCTCCACTCTCCCACATGCCACAAGAGGTGACTAATATATTTTTCCCCTAACCTATGACTACCTTAGCCAGGTTGTCAAAAACCCACTTGTCACAAACCCACTCTAGGATGATACTCATGAAAATAGAGGAAAATTAGTGTCCTTCAATTTCAAAATTGTGCTCTGACAATTTCGTATTCCCTTTCCTTTGAAATATGGAGAATATGTTTAATAAAAGTGACATCCCATCCAAAAGAGTGACTTTATACATGGAAATAAAAAAAAACTTTCCTTCACTAAAAATGTTTTAGGCCTAGACGACCTTAAAGAAGGAAATGGCATGCACCTTGATGTTTCCATGTTATATTTTGCTCTTAAAACATTCATGACCTTACTAAACTGGCCCATAGATACATGGTCAAGGACAACTTTTTAAAAATTTATAATATGAAAGTGTTGTGTTTGTAAGAGGTTAAAATTTCAAGTTTTATTCTTCAATCTGTTACTCACATGATTTGGCTAGGTGTACTCTATTAAGTGTCTAATCATGAGCATCATTGTGTAAGAGTCATCATGATGTTAGTGCAAGAGATTTCACAAAATATTATTTCTTTAGGGTCTAACCCTACCATTTAGGTGGTGTAGACCCTTTTTTATTTTGATGGTTAGCTTCTTGGATTGGAAAACTTGTATGATTCCATTTATGCCATCGAAAGAGCCCTACTCTGGAAGTGCTTGGTAAACTCACTTCTTGATTCTCACTGGGTAATCTATGTGTATTTCAACATGGTGGAATCTAATAAGGATAAACAAGGTAATCTTCCTATGCATTAGTGTGCATGGTAGCGAGAAGCATGGTTTTACATGCATAAAAAAATCAGTCTCTATGATCCAAATCAACATAAGGGAAGATATTATACTTATTATTGGTTTACTTGGTCTAGTTTCATACAAGGTCAAGATAGTGTGGTTAAAAGTCTATATTGATCTTTACTCATAAAGAAAGACTTTTTCTCCATCTGTAGTTCTAACACTTATCCACTTTATGTTATTGATGATGCCATTATTTCAAACCATCAATTTATCAGCTTCTATATTTAATGGAATTTACTTCAAATTTGATCAACCAAGACTCAATATATCTCAATATTTATTATGTTCAAGGAATTTGATAAAGAGAGGAGGTTAGATCAAGTGTTAGTCCATAAAACCAAAAATCAACACACTAACATACTAACATATCTAATCCTAGATCTTAGGGGGAGATTAATGAATAAACAATAATTGAAAACCCAAATAAATATAAAGAACAACAATCTTTACCTTCCTTGAGAGCTCCAAATGATTTATTCGTTGGCTTACTCAGTTTATGCATAAGAAGTCTTCATCAATGACATATGTCTAACACCATCTCCTCTATGCACCATTATTGAATGCTTGGCTTGATTGATATGGCTTGGCTTCATTTCAATATTATAACACTAGGATTTTAGCTTCATGAATCTATTTATGCATTATAAATCTACTTTGATTGAAATCTCTAAATGAAGAGCTCTAGGATTGCTTTTATAGGATTTCAAATCCCTTGGAATGGGTTAAATCTGACCATGATTAAGTTTATTAACTTTGGTTGAGTTTGACATATTCTTAGAATATTCTTTTAGATATTTTCCAAAAGTGATAACTCACAAAGGTAATGAGTGTGTTCTAGAATGTTCTAAGATGCTATTGAATTTCCTTTTTAATAATTGATTTATTAGCTCATGGGTGAACTCAATTAGGATTTAAAATTGATTTTGATTAGGGTGTGTAAGTTAATTAATTCTTTTTATACATTTGGTCATTTATTTGATTTTGATGAATTCAATGTGTGTATTTGCCTTGTTTAATGATTTGATAGGCCAAATTGATTTAATAAAAGGTTAAAAGCCAATTCAAAACGAATATAAATTCTTGGGCTAGGTATTCAATGATTGGTAAGAATTGGTCTAATCTTAGATATGAAGCCATTGGTGGCCAAATTTACATTTCTACATTTTTCTCTTATTTTCAAAGATGTTGCAAGCTATAAGCATATTAATGTCTTTAAAAAGAATAAAATGGTTCTTTATGCTTATGAATTTAATGGTAATGATTGAACTGTAGCTGCCCCGTCGATAGAGCAGTTGGAAAGTAGGTCGGTAAATGGTCCCTCGAAAGAAAGAAGTGAAACAAGGGGATGAAACAAATGAATATGATGGGGTGACAACACAATGATTTACCCAAAGTTGGGTAAAATCATTGAGAAATGAAAGTGGGATGGTGTACAATGGTTTTCCCAAAGGTGGTTATAAGCATTATACCTCGATAGTGGCAACGTGGTATGATAACATAATGATTTACCCTAGCAGGTGATATAATCATTAAAAAGATAGAGATACCCCAATTAAGAAAAATAAACAAGAAATTAAAATTGGTGATAACATAATGATTTTCCCTAAAAAGTGATATAATAATTGAGAATACATGTAGGATAGTGTACCGTGCTGATGTAGTATACCTCGATAATGAAAAACATGATTAATGGTTGATGATTGATAAGTTGATACAGAGGATGAAGATGAATTAGGATAACCTGCTAGTAGGGAGATGCCCATCTAAACTAACAAAGGTTGGAATTATTTCATTACTTAATTACTCTATTTGGGATATGATTGTGTAATGGATTGGGATTGTTACTGATGTCAGTGCCAAGGATATGGTGATGTTGTATTGATGTTGTAGACCTCTCAAAGCTGATTTTTTCTATAGTATTTGATAGTAGGCCTCATGATAGAACACCATGGGGGCTTGGCCAAAATATGCATAAGGACTAACTCCCAATATCCAATACTCAATGGAAAATAATTTCACCAATGATAAAAACCATGATGACAATGTAGATGTTTGAATATGAATATATTCAAGAATAATGTGCAAAAATCACCCAATGAACACATATAGATTGAATCAAGGCCACAATACTGAAAGTAAACAAACAAGAACACAAATAAATAAACAAAATAGATAAACAAAATAAATAAAGAAATAAACAAGTGTTAATCCCTATGTTAGTATAACCAACACGACAAATATTACCCCTAAAAACTAGGTGATAACTGAACAAACAAACAAGATGGGGGAATAGAAGAATAGGAAGGGGGTGGTTGAGTTGTCTCCATATGCACTAGGCAAGTGGACACTACCTACATAGTTCCATGGATATGATAATCTAATAAAACTTTAGGCCAAATGTAGTTCTCCTAAGAAATGTGAAGAAAATGATGACTGATAGAAAACATGATGGATGTGATATTAAAATAGGAATAAACTCACAAAATGATGATAACATAGGATAAAAGGCCAAAAAAGATGGGGAAACTAAGGAACAAGTGATTTTTTTATGACTTAGTGAAGGTTCCTAGAATCCTTAAGGCAAAGAAGTGGTCAATGTTTTTTATTTTTCTAAATGATTTTAAAATGTTTTTGAAATTTTTGAAGCATCTCAAATCAATCAAGAATGATGAGACACTAAAATGGTCCAAGCTCATAAAAAAATGAGAGCGTTATAACTTGAAAATATGCTCTCAAAATGGTGAGAGCATGAGAACTTGAAATGATGCTCATAAAATGATGAGACTGTTATAACTTGAAATGATACTCACAAAATGGTGAGAGCATAGCTAAAGGGGGACTAAACTGACCTCAACATGAATCAAATGTGACCCACATAGTTCCAAAATGGTTTTAGTTCATAGTAATTCACCTCACATCAGAGGAATATGAGTAGTGTAGTAGCCAATTCAAATAAAATAGGCACAGTTGGTATGATGGCATATTATGGCATATGAATAGCTAGGTGATATGTCAAGGCATAATAAATAAATATTGCCCCTATTTTTCCCATAGGTGGTTATAACTAAGATATAACTAATAGATCAATGACACCAATTAACCCTAACAGGTGATATAATTAGTATTAAGACCAGTGAACATAGATTTGCCCTAATGGGTGATATAATCAAGCTCATATAAACAAACTTGATAAGAAGGGAATAAGAAATGAAGGATGAAACTACCAAAACTTCTATCATACTATTACAAAATTATCTCTATATAAAATGATTGAAATAATTGCTGAAACTGATCTGATTCTATATGCTAAAAACATGAAACCAATGGATGAACCAAGGTCAAATAAGCTAGGTTGATAGGATTTAAAACATGTTTATTCGAGTAAGAATGGAATGGTTGGATGGTCTAGTAGGATGGCCTTGCTTAGGATACTGATGGTTTGATAGATTGGATAAAATGGTAAAAGGGTTGCCCCCAAGTGATAAGTTGAATGGTTAGGATATGTGACAATGACAAAAAGATTGATAACTTGATATAATATGGTACATGTTTGGTGCTAGCCTAGGTATGATAAATGATTTTATTGTTCCTACTGAAGTGGAGATGCACATCTTGATCAACAAATGATACAACCAAAATATTCAATCATGTAAATTGCTAGCCCACACCTCATCTAAATAGCTTCTCTATCAAGAACTTGTTATAGATTTGGATGCAAATGATGTTGTTGTGATCTTCATTGGTCATTGATTCTGATTCCTTCAAGTGCCAAGACAAGATATCCTCATAGCCTCTGCAAAGAAAAGTGTGACCATGGATGGTAAATATGGATAAATGTTGGTTGATAGGTTTTTTTGTGAAATAGAATGGTGGAGGGTAATGGAATGAATAATGGTGGAAAAACAAATAAAGATCAAGATTTTTAGGCACATACAATGTTGTTAATTTTAGATTTGACATATCTTTAGATGTGGCAGGGCTGAATATTTCTGAATATTCTCTCAATAAGACCACCAAATTATTTTGTTATTTGATCTAAAGAGTAGCTACCATCTAATTAAGCAGTAGATAGGAAGCTATTTTGATTTGATCTTTGATTTTTTCTTCATCAAACATTGAAGAAATTTTGTGCTTAGCTATTGGTCCCTCGAAGATATTTTCACCAATGAAGTTGTCTTGATTGACCCATAATGCCTCCAAGAAGGTTTCACTAAGGAATGTTAACTTTTGAGCTTGATCATCTTCTAGTGCCTCAAAAAAAGTTTCACTAGAAGATGTTGAGTTTGAACTTTGATTGTGCCCTAGCACTTCTGAAAAGATTTCAATAGGAGAGTGTTCTTCTGCATGAATGTGGTCTTGAACTCCTTTCTCTTCAACTTATGTGTCACCATGGATGCATCTCAACAAGGTATGATTTTGTCAGTCCCAATCAACACTTATGGGAGATGGAATGTCAATAATATGGCTATGATGGTTGGTGGTAATGGTATGTGAAGAGGCTACATAATCCTCATAGAAGATACTAGGAAAAATTATGTTAATGATAAAGTAATCATCCCCAAAAACTATATAAGGATCACAAATGTATTCAAATTTATATGTTAAGCATGTGTAATCAATGTTGTAATAGCTATGAATGTATTCTATTTTTGAATATGATTCCAACTCAATGGACTCTAAATCTGATGTTGAGATTGACATTGATTTTAATTCTACTATAAAATTTAATGTCAATCCTAGAATAGAACTTGACTCTAACTCTAATTCTTCATTTTATGGTTACTTTATTATAATGATGTCTTATTAAATGCTTGGTATTATATAAGCAATGACCTGTGATGGCATAACAGGCTCTACAAAGACTATTTTGTCATAGTGAGACTCTTTCAAGATGGGAATAAGGTCAAGAGATAACTCCTTAGATATTGGCTTATTAATATGAGGCTCTTGAAAAATAGGTATATGGTTAAGGTAATGATTTTTTTAAAGGAATTTATAATCATTAAGAAGTGACTCAGCAAAGACTAGCTCATCAGAGTGAAACTCCTTGACAATAGGTAAAGGATTAAAAGGTGATTCATCATAGGTTGACTTGTCATAAATGGTTGGTTCAAAAAAAACATCTTGGATCAGTTGGTTCTCTTGGCCTTGGTTTCCAATGAGTTGGAAAATACCAATTTTGATCATAGTTTGGTCCTCAAATGATTGGATTGGTTGAGGGATTTATTAGATTGGTTGAGTTTTTGGTTGGTTGGTTGAGGGATTAATTAGACTGGTTGAGGTTTTGGTTGGATTAGTTGAGGGATTGATTGGACTGGTTGAAGTTTTGGTTGGATTAATTGAGGTTTTGGTTGGATTAGTTGTGGTTTAGGCTGAATGTTGGGTTGAGGTTGAATGATTGGATGAGGTTTATGATGAATGATTGGATGAGTTGTAGGCTGAATGATTGGTTAAAGCTGAATGATAGGTTGTGATCATGATTAGATTATTGGTTGGGATTGTAATTGGATTGGTTGATATTTAGGTTGGATTGGTTGGGGTTTTCCAAAGTAGGGAATGATAGTCATTAGACAATGAATGGCCGATGGTTGGATAATGGGTGGGCACTGTGGAGCTTGATTGCTTACATAAGCCAAAGGATAAGGTCTTGAAATAGAAATGGTAGGGCATCATGGAGATTAATTTATTACATAATCTAAAGCATCCAAGTCCTCCTCATAAACCATATCATCCCATTCAAGGTCTTGAGTTGGATTATAACTCAGTCCTTAACTTTGTTCCCTATATTGATTATTGTAAGGAGGGTATGGATCCATCTCTCAAACAACATAATCATTGTAGAGGTCTGTACCCAATTACTCCTCACCAAACATATCATCCTAGTTGAGGTCATGAATTTGATCCTCAATTTTATTTATGCAAGGTGGATAAAATTCTATCTCACAAACCATGTTATCATCAAAGGGGTCTTGAATAAAGCCATAAAAATCAAAACCATTTTGTGCGGCCATTCTATCATAATTTGGATTGTATGTGACTCAACCATAAGTGTAGCTAGACATATCCACATCAATGAAGAAATATTTGAAAAAAAAAAGGCTTAGATTTCTACAAACTCTGAAAAACTATGTCTAAAAGATAAATTATTCAAACTTGATTTAACTTGGTCAAAAAGGTGGAACTGTATCTCTAATGCGGTCTAAAAATAGAGCTATATCTCCAAAATAGTTTGTGCTAAAACTTGGCATAAAACATTTTAACATAAAATATCTAACGTCAAATGTCATACACATAAAATTTCAAGCATCTAAATAAAACTAACATGTCAAAGTCTAGGCCAAAGTGTTCCAAACAAGGTTTAAACTAGGAAAGGGAAAAGTTGAGTTGCTAGGACTTTCCTCCAAACATGGAGTCAAAATATAGGCTCAAACAAACATAATTTTCTAGGAATTTTTTCCAAATGACATCAAAAGCTAAACTTTAAAACAAAGGTTGATGGAATTGATTTAATCTAACAGGGTTAGAACAACTTTGACATAGACCCTACACATAGAATCAAACATAAACATGATCAGTTGGTCAAGCCATAAGGCAAAAGGCACCTAGATAAAAGACTATATTTTCCAAAATAAAGACACAAACAATGATTAGGATAAGATGAATGAACAAACAATCAATAGTTTTCAAATTTGGGAAATTT
The DNA here is from genome assembly GCA_037957365.1 of Torreya grandis. Lineage (NCBI taxonomy): Eukaryota > Viridiplantae > Streptophyta > Pinopsida > Cupressales > Taxaceae > Torreya > Torreya grandis. The sequence goes on along the minus strand of JARHVA010004809.1, from coordinate 275,872 downwards.
ATTAACCTAAGTTACATAACCTAAAATAAAAAGATCTATGTATTAGCCCTTGCAAAGTGAGACCTAAATAAAAATCAATCAATGTTTGAATTTGAACTCAGAAAGGTTAATTGAAAAATCAATAGTTAAAAACTATGATTGGAATAAACAAGCTAGACAAGATTGGATAACATGACAGCACATGAACAAGGTCCAAATAACATATGTGACATGGTTTGAAATAATTGTTTTGATACAATGGTAAACAAGTCTTGAAAAAAAATGAGCAGCCTAATGGTATAATTATACTCTAATGATGTGACCAATGTTTTATTTCAAAGAATCCAATGCACAAATTTGATAATGATTTGGGCAACATAATGGTACCCATCTCAAACAAGTAACACACACATAAACATGTTTAGAAAAAATTATAAAGCATAAGTGTGGTGTAAAATGATCAGCATAATGCCTCTTTAGACAAAAGAGTGACATATAAACAAATTGCTTTTGACATGGCTTATAAACAAACACATTAATTTTTCCCTCAAAATATATCAAGCAAAAATGACCAAAATACACTAAGTATAATCATCTAAATCCTAACAAGGGTATGGAAATGTGGGGTTGAATAAACTAATTAGTTTTTTATCATTCTAGATGGATCAATTTCATAATAAATTTCACATCAAATGATGTAAAAAAAGTGCACTTTAATTGGGTGTCTATGACACTTGGATTGTTGCAAAAAGGTCTTTTCCTTTTTGCAACCACTACATCCATTGCTTTCTCAGTGTAGTGTGATGTCCAATGTGTAAATACATCCTGATGCTTAACTCCAACACTAAAAGGTGCTTTAACCACTCAAACCTTTGATCTTAGTAGGGGTGATAGAGTCGATGCTAAGAATTGAAACTCTAGGTCAAAGCTTCCCTATAGAACTCATGGGAGGTAATGAAGTCCCTCTCACAAGCCAAGATGCAATGAAATAAATGACACAATAGAAAGACTTTATGGTCACCTCAAGATCACCTAATACTATTTCAAGTTTTTGGGGAGAATTTTAAATGACATTCTTTCTATGCTTAATACTAGGCTCAAAGTGTGATGAGATGGAGCTTTTAATCTCAAAAGTTCCCTAAATGAGATGGATGGGAGAGCATACATGCACGTCTCTTTTTTCTAAAACACATAATCAATAAGTAAGTTTGAAAATAATTGAAGTGAGGTTAATTTAATTGCACCAAACTGAAAGTTTTTTATTAGATTCATTACTATCTCCAAGGCTTTAAGATGTACAAATGAAAATAATTATAAACCACCCAAAAATAAGTTGGTGCTTTTGATCTCAAAAGTTCCCTAAATGGGACATATGGGAGAGCATACACGCACAAATATTTATGTACTTAAAAAGTTTAGATTAAACAAATAATGAAAAAAAATTATAAAAAATTTAAGGTGTATTCAATTTTATAGCATTAAACTAAATGTGTGGTCGTGTTCTTTTAGCCCCTTGGCTTTAAGTTGTGAACTTTGAAAGAAATTACAAAAACTTAACCAATAAAACCCCCTCAAAAGTTTATTTAAACATCAAAATAAGGATTCATAGTTCATTTTATAAATTCAAATTAACTGTGAAAATACTAATTTTTATTGAAATGGTTTTCTCCAAATAGGTTCTACAAAGAAAAGGTCAGAACTTCGTTTAGCCTTGAAGCTTATTTATCAAATGAGACAAACAACTTTGAAGGGTTAAATTTGTCGACCTAAAGACAAAACCTAAAAAAATAAAACATGTTAGGTTATTAAAAATTTATCAAAAATATCTATAAAAAACTCAAAAAATAAAATAAACCTATGAAACATGTAAACAACAAGTTAAAAGTTTAAAAACAAGAAAACCGATCACAAAAATCATATAAACCTACAGTCAATAATTTAGTCATAACTTTTAAAATATACATTAATATTTCATGATTTTTTTAAAGTTATTTATATGTCTATGATGCACCTCTATAAAAAAATTTAGGTCAAAAAAATAAAAACAAAAAAGTTATTAGCTATGTACTAACTGTTTTTACCAGAAAAATAAAAAATAGAAAGTGACAGTCACTAAAAGACTTATAACTTATAAAATATAAAGATATTTTTTTTGAAATTTTCAAACAATATCAATAACATATATATATATATATAATATTTAAAAAATTTAGAAAAAACTAATAAGTAAATAAAAAGTTATTAATTCTTTATGGACCATTTTTATTCTAACAAAGCAAAAAGAATAAAAAAAGAATTAAAACTATGAATACAAAGAAATTCATGGGTTGCACACTCATGAATATAGTCCCACCGAGTGTGCCATTTTTGATCAAGGAATTTGACAAAGAGAAGAGGTTAGATCAAGTGTTAGTCCATAAAACCATGAAATCTACATACTAACATACTAACATCTCTAAGCCTATATCTTAGGGGGAGCTTACTGAACAAACAATGATTAAAAACCCAACTAAAATGCAAAGAAAAAAAATATTTACCTTCTTTGAGAGCTCTAAATGATTTTTTCATTGGCTTGATTTATTTATGCATAATAAGTCTTCATTAATGACATATGGCTAACATCATCTCCTCTATGCACCATTGTTGAATACTTGCCTTGATTGATATAACTTGGCTTGATTTCAACATTATAACACTAAGATTTTAGCTTCATGAATCTATTCCTACATTATAACTCTAATTTGATTGAGATCTCTAAATGAAGAGCTCTAAGCTTGATTTTATAAGCTTTCAAATCCTCTATAATAGGTTAAATCTGACCATAATTGAGTTTATTAACTTTGGTTGAGTTTGACATATTTTTAGAATATTCTTTTAGATATTTTTCAAAAGTGACAACTCACAAAAGTAATGAGTGTGTTCTAGAATGTTGTAAGATGCTCTTGAATTTCCTTGTTAGTGATTGATTTAATTGATTTATTAGCTCATAGGTGAACTCAATTAGTGTTTAAAATTGATTTATCTTGCTAATTGATTTTGATTAGGGTGTGCAAGTTAATTAATTCTTTTTATGCATTTGGTCATTTATTTGATTTTGATTAATTCAATGTGTGTATTTATCTTATTTAATTGATTTAATAGGTTAAATTGATTTAATGAAAGGTTATTATTGACCAAGTTTTGATCGTTCAGGTCAAAATTGAGCACCCCTATTTGAAAACTTAGTCACCTAAGTCTATACCTTTGGCTTAACCAGTATATAGATGTTATTTGGAAGAAGTGTTCTTTGAAAAAACCCACAATAAATATACAAGTCTAATTCTTTTGGGAAGTTTGGTTTTGGTCTTTTTCTAAGATTTTATATAGTAATCCTTTCGGGCCTTTTATTTTTGACTAAGTGTTATTTATTTTGGACTTTTCATTTGGCCAAGTGCTAAATTCTTTCAGACATTTTTTCCAAAACAACTTTTCTGAAGGGCACTTCAATTTTTTTGAAAGACACTTGAAACTTTTCTAAAAGGGTCTTTTTTAGATTTTTTGAAGGGCAATTTTCAACTTTTTTGAAAGAATTGTTTCAGACATTTTGTCCGAATTTTTTTTTTGAAGGGCACTTCAATGTTTTTGAAAGGCACTTGTAACTTTTTCGAAGGGGTCATTTCCAAAAGCCGAAGGGACACTTGAAATTTTTTTGAAGGGGTCTTTCTCAAATTGCCGAAGGGTCTTTTTATATTCTTGAAGGTCCACTTTAAAGAAACTCGAAGGAACATTTCAAAAAAATAAATGGTCCATTTTCAAAAGCTGAAAGGTCATTTGATATCCCAAAGAAGTTAATGAGGAAAAAAGAGCCAAATGAATTCTCTCGAGAGAAAATTCCAAAACAAAAGTTTGAAGGAATTTGTTCAAGAAAATTATCCACAAAAATGCTCAAAAGCAAAAAGTCTGAAGGATAAAAGTGCCAAAACAAAACAACCACGGGAAAAAAGAGTCAGGAATAATTTTTTTTTGAAAATATTGTTCGAGGGAAACAAGAAGACAAGAAGTCTGAAGGAAATAAAAGTTCAAAGAAAATACCTGAAGGATGATGGCCCACAAAATGTCAACTTTAAACTATGGAAAATAGTTGTTGGTGTCAAAAGGCTTAGCGAAAACCTGAAGGTGAGTATAAAGGTAACAAATAGCAATTGTAACTGAGGCATTTGGTTCAATTGTAACTTATTCATTTAGAACTGATTCATTTGGTGACATGGCATAACTCACCCACCTCTCAACCACATGCAAATTTAATTGTTTCTCTCAAGATGACATATGTCCAAGTGACCCTTGGAATTCCTTTGCTCGCTCCACTTCTCAAAGCTATAAATATGCATTCTCTTGGCTCATTTGAGCAGCCTCCAGTGGTTATTAGGAAAACTCCAGCTAGATTTGTACTCGAAATACTCTTGAAGAGATAATATAAGTTATTTTGACACTCACATGATGTACTATTGAGTGATGACTTATATCTTGTTGGTCTAGTCTACTGAAAGATTGTCTTTTCTAGCTTGTACTCTTGATGGTCTACCAATGTGTAAAAAAAGTGTCATTACAAGTCCTTGTTAGTATTATTTTCTAAGTGTATAGACATTTAGAAGTAGTATATGATTGTATTTATTCTTAGAATCTTCCATTGCTCTCTTAAATGTTGAATTCCTTCTTGAATCTAACATGTGAAACACTGATGTGAAAACACACAAGGATTTGTGATTTTTATGTGAGAAAGTTGTGTTGGTCTTTAAGTAGTGTATTCTCAATAAAATAGGAGGAGATAAACATTGGTGCATCATCTTTTTTTATTTTATTAGTTATTTTCTTGAACCCTTTTCATACACAAATTGATAGATTAGAGAGAGATTTAAAGGTGCATCAAGGGGAGCTAGCCCCTTATATAGAGATTCATCTCAACAAAACTATCATCTAAAGTAAGAGAGATGACTCCATTGTGCCACTTGAATGAGGAGAGCTGAGCATCTCGTCAAGGGCGTGAATCTAAGTGTCAACAATTATAAAGCTAAATTTGAGACTAATAGAAATTCTTGGGCTAGGTATTCAATGATTGGAAAGAATTGGTGTAAGGTTGGATATAAATCCATTGATGGCCAAATTTACATGTCTACATTTCTCATCTCAAGCATGAGAGAACTCTAGGCTATATAAAAAAAATTAGAATTTGGTGCCCAAATCCTCATGAGACACATGTTAGATTGATTGATGTGCCAAAATCATTACTCAGACTACCAATTTTTTAGGTCTATATGGTAAGCAAGTAGCTATCTTCAAGAAATGTGCTCATGAAGCATCATACCATGAATTACATTGGATTTCACAAGAACTTGACATCTTTCCACTTAATGTTTATTTTCAATCTCAAACTTCTTAATAGAGACACAAGCTCAAAATTAAGGAAGCTTACAAGGCCTATGGAGCATAACTTAGAGATAGAGTGCATTATTTGAGAGTGGGGGATAGATTTACTACTACACCCTTAACTTATAGTATATCTAGGGATATGTATGACTGACTTGTGACTCACACACCTCCATATTATCTTATTTTATTTCTCTATGTTATTAATATAGTCAACCTATGAAATAACCTTAGCTAAGTAGTCTATATATAGGAGGTATTGATTAGTCTTTTATCATCATATTAAGAATTTTGTTCTTCTTACATTATTGTAGATATTTCCCCCTCAAAGTGGTTTAGTCATAATATTTAAGGATTTTGATCTTTTGGTAATTATTATTGTGGATCTATTTATTATGCTCTTAATTTTATGATATATAATTCTATTATTGAAAATCATCTAAGTAATTTCATTACAAGTGGTATCATAGATTCAATTTGGGAATGTTTATGTGATACATTTTTTTCAGTTCTGTCATCTTAAGAACTAGAATGCCTAAAAAATAGAACTTGTGATCTAGGAGGAATTGATTTTTTTTATCATCATAATCGTAAGATTCATCTCTATGAGATGATCTCAATAGCATATTTTATCAATACACTTTTTTGGGCCAAATTTTTTCACCCTTGTGCATATTAGTAGTCATTGGACTCATCTTAGCAAGGTGATCATAGTGGTATCATTTATCAATACATGTTTTTTGGGTCATGACCCTCTTAGGGTTTGTGCATGGTAGGGCCTAACACTCATGGTCATAGAAAATGGCAAGAAATGACTAAAACTCATCACAAATATGACATGGAGTTAGAAACTTCTAATCTAAGTATTTCAAAGGTAGTTCAACAACTTAAGTCAGAGTTGCAAGGCATGGTGAAAAAAGATGATATTGATGTCATTAAATGGGGCTTCACATGTCTAATAATGGACCTAAATACAATCTAAGATAAAATACAACAAATCACAAGGAAAATGGACAATTTTTCAACTCATCAATTATGAAATAACCCTCTACCACTTTAGTTTGGTCCTTTTCTTTTGAACAATCATAACACCAATCATGATACAAATCCATTATTGTTAAAAGTGGACCTGTATAAGTTTGATGGTAAATATTCACTCACATGGACTACTCAAATTGAAAATTTATTTGATCTACATCAAAATCCCTATTCACAAAATGTTATTATGGCCTCTATATTTGAAACCTAAGCAATTTATTTGGTATCGTTGGTTGTCTACTCAAAATAAAAATAAGGGTCTCTTGGTTACCTAGTCTATATTTTCTAAAGATCTATAACTCCACTATCAAAAGAATGTCTCAGAAAACTACTTTATCCAACTAGCCAAGTTGTGCTTAATTGGGATAGTAAAGGATTACATTCATCAATTTTATAATCTCTCTTTATGTGTGGTAGACATCAATGATAAAAATCTAATTGACCTATTTCTGGGTGGCCTAAAATATAACATCTAATTGAAGGTTCTCATGTTTCATCCTAGTAATATATCTGAAGTCATACCAAGAGCATGTCTAGCTGAGGAAAAAGAGTTGATCAAATGAAGACCTTTTACTAATGTACATGAACGCACCTTCCCAACAACATCATTTCCACAACCTATCAGATTGACAGCTCAACAAGTTGAATAAAAGTGTGCAAAAGGCTTGTGTGTTGGATGCGATAGAAAATGGATCAAAGGACATCGATGTGTTGTAAATAAGTTTATTTACATTGAAGGCACCAATGAGGAGGAATAAGATTATGAGGCTTTAAGGGTAGTTTTGGAATAACTTGAGGATGAATCTAAAGATTCTCAGCCTACTATTTCTTATCATATACTTTCAGGAATTAGTACTTAAAATATTAAGATGGTGGGTTTATTGAAGAAATAGAAGGTGATTGTGTTAATTGAATCTATAAGTACACATAACTTCATCAATAATGAGTTGGTTACTCGCTTGAACTATTTCATTTACCTAGCTCTAAAATTTTAAGTCATGATTGCAGATGGTGGTATAATCAACTATGATGAAAAATGTCATAGCATTAAGCTTGCTATGGAAGACTACTTATTATATTCCCCCATGTTTGTTATTACTATAAGAGGAGCTACCATTATTTTGGGAGTGCAGTGGCTCACCAATTTGGACACTATTGAGATGAATTTCCAAGAATTATTCATGAGGTTCTATTCAGAAGGTAGGACCTTTGAACTACATGGATTACAAACTAAATATATACAACTAGTTAGTTCCCATCAAATGATGAAGATTCTTATAAAATGTTTTAAAGGATTTATGACACACTTATTTTCCATAAAGGTTCAACCAACCACGGAGTCTACACATCCTAATTTGTAAAGGGTGCTAGATAACCATTATATTGTTCTTGGTGACATGCCACAAGAACTTCCTCCTAGTCATGCCCATGATCATGCCATTCAACTCATTCTAGAAAGTACACCACCAACATAAGACCCTAAAAGTATCCCTATGCCTATAAGAGTGAAATTGAAAATATGGTACATGATATGTTAGAGGTAGGAATCATCCAACATAGTCAAAGAAAATATTCTTCCCCAATGATCATGGTAAGAAAGAAATATAATAGTTATAAGATGTACCCACACTATAGAAAACTCAACAAGTAAACCATCAAAGATAAGTTTACTATTCTAGTAATTGATGATTTATTAGATGAATTGCAAGGTGATGTTTATTTAACCAAGTTAGATCTTCACTCTAGGTATCATTAGATTCATATTCGTGATGAGGACATTCCTAAACAATATTTCAAAACTCATAAAAGCCATTATGAATTTATGATCATACCTTTTGGCCTCACAAATGGATAATCTCTCACAAATGCACCATCTACATTTCAAAGATTGATGAATACTATTTTTAGGCCATTTTTGAGAAAGTTTGTATTAGTGTTTTTGATGATATACTCATCTACAACAAAAATTGGGAAGACCATTTGAAACATGTGAAATAAGTACTTTAAATTATGGAACAACATAAAATTTATTCCAAACCTTCCAAATGTGCTTTTGGTGTCTAATAGGTGGAGTACTTGGGTCCTATTATTTCACATGAAATAGTGAAAGTTGATCCTAAAAAAATTCAAGAGATGATGGAGTGGTAGGTTCCTAAGACCCATAAAAGCCTTTGTGGATTTCTAGGGCTAATGGGTTACTATTACAGGTTTGTCAAAAATTTATGATAGCATTACAACCCCACTCACCTCTTTGTTGAATAAAGACTCCTTCTAGTGGACCAATTCAACTACCAAAGCATTTGAACAGTTGAAAATGGCTATGTGCACAACTCTAGTTTTGGATACTCCTAATTTTTCAAAAACTTTTATTGTGGAGTGTGATGCATTGGGATATGGCATGGGGGTTGTAATCATGTAAGAAGGTAGACCACTAAAATTTGAAATTTTCCAATTGAAGGAAAAAAATATGCCCAAACCAATCTATGAGAAAGAGATTATGGCTATTATGCATGCAATGAAACAATGGAGGCCTTATTTGAATGGTCATCACTTTTAGGTAAAGACTAATCATGATAGCCTCAAATATTTTTTAGAGTAATGATTTTCATCTAAAGAACAACAAAAATAGGTAACTAAAATGTTAGTATATGATTTTGAAATAATATATAAGAAAGGAAAAAAGAATGTGGTGGTAGATGTCATCTCTCGATAGGATGAATTAGTTGAGGCATTATTATATGCCATGACCATATGGTAGGTAGATTAGATAGAGGAAGCAAGATCTAAATGGGAGAATGAAAGTGATACCAAGGATTTGCTTCAAAATCTCCTATAAGTTTCTGACAAATATGAAAAATTTACACGAAAGGGGAACACATTATGGTATAAAGATATATTATACCTCTATAAGCATTCTCTCCTCAAACATAAAATCTTTAATAATTTCATGCCTCTCCACTTAGAGGTCATTATAAATTTTTAAAAACATATCATAAAATCTAGTAGGTTTAATTTTGGAAATGACTCAATGGGGATGTCCAAAAATATGTGGCTTAATGTATGGTAAGTCAATAAAATAAAGGTGAAACCATTAAGAACCCATGTATTTTTTAGCCTTTATCCATCCATAGCCACCATTGGGAGGAGGTTTCCATGTATTTAATTATGAGGTTACCACAGTCTGAAGGTAAAAATGTTATCATGGTAGTTGTGGATCAACTCACCAAGTATGCTCATTTTTTTCCTTATCATAACCATTTTTTGTTAGTAGTTTCTACTTTTATTAATATAGTTCATAATTACATGGTACTCCAAAGATCATTGTAAGTGACTGATATCCCATTTTTACTAGTAATTTTTGGACTAAATTATTTGAATGTTTGGACATATATTTGGCTCATAGCTCTTCCTATCATTCTCAATTTGATAGAAAAAGAGAAGTAGTCAATAAATGTCTAGTTATTGAGCATATCTTCATTGTTTTGTTTCTGACAAACAAGATAAATGGGTTCGTTAGCTACCAGTTATTGAATGGTGGTATAACACTTCTTTTCACACTTGTTACAAGATGTCTCTATTCATGGCATTATATGAGTATCACGCCCCATCCATCACTTCATATATGATAGTGCATACTAAGGTTTGAGCTATTGAATAACACATTCACCATCAATAGGAGGTGCTAGTTAGTTTACAAGATAATTTAGCAATAGCACAAAATAGAATGAAGCAACAAGTTGATCAACACCGTAGTGAGAGGCATTTTGTCATAGGTGATTAGGTCTTAATGTGTTTGTATCCATATAAGTATATGTCTCTAAATTAATATAAAAAGGATAAAAAGATATCACCTAAGTATTATGGCCCTTATCATATCTTACAAAAAAATGGTAGTGTGGCTTACAAGTTGGAATTACCTCCATTCACTCACATACATTTGGTATTCCATGTATCTTGCATAAAGAAGGTAATTGGACATAGATTTTCCACTCAAAATACTTTACCTAAATTGGATGAAGAAGGACAAGTCATTCTATAGCCTAAAGATATCCTTCACATGTGCTCTAAGTAACTACGAACTAGAGCCATTAAGGAGTATTTGATCAAATGAAAGAACTTGCATTCTAAAGATACAATATGGAAAGATGAAGCATTCCTACAATAATATCCTAGTTTGATTTAACATTGAGGATAATGTTGTTTTGAATGGGAGGGGCATGCTACGCCCTTAACCTATAGTGCATCTAGGGATATGTGTGGATGACTTGTGACTCACAAACCTTCATATTATCTTGTTACATTTATTTGTGTTTTTAATATGGTTGACCTATGGAATAACCTTGGCTAATTATATTATATATAGGATGTAGTAGTAATTCCTTTATCATGATATTGAGAATTATGTTCTTATTTCATTATTGTATAGGTTACCCCGTTAAAGTGGTTCAGTCATAATATTCAAGTATTCTATTCTTTTGGAAATTATTATTATGGATATATTTATTTTGATCTTGATTCTATGATATATAATTATATTATTACGAATCATCTAAGTAATTTCATTACATTTACAAAATAATTATTTCCATTATCCACTCTAGTTAAATTGAAGACAAAATTAAATCGATTCAAGATGTTAATTTAAAACTTACCAAGCTCTCAAGAATATTGTAAGATTTTGTGCAACAATATCAAGGAGTGTTTTCCATATAATCTTCTTCCCTAGCTCATGAATTAACACTCTTAAAGTTTCCTCATGTTATCCATTATAAGCTATCTAAAATGTAGGGACTGGATTGTGATAGAAATCTTACTCTGAATGATCTCTAGGAAGCAGTCATTGAGATGGCCTCTATAAAATACCATTCATTGATGGTATCCTTGTGAAATTTATTAGGTTTTTTAGGACAATATTAGACCAAATATTCACAAAGTCTATTCTAAGGCTATATTTTACAACTCCTGGGGAACCCTCATTAACTAGGGTAATATAAAATTCATCTTGAAGGTTTGATATCATGAGCTTATTACTAATTGGATGCCAATAAACCTTCTAAATGTTTCATATAAAGTCATTGATAGATCACTTGCCCTCAAATTGAGACATTTTCTTCCCTTTATTTTTAGATGTGAACAAATAAGGTTTATCCAACACAACTATATTCTAGATAATGTTATTGTAGTTTGGGAGGGTTTGGAATGGGCTAGAGTCTCAAGTCAAAAATTAATGTTTATAAAGATTGATTTTGAGAAATCTTAAGACAAGATTAGGTGGCCATTCATTATTTCTATGTTTCAATCTCTTCATTTTTGTCTATGGTTTGACTATATCGTTAATATGTTATTTAAAGACATCATATCTTGCATCACAATTAATGGAGTCCAATCACACCAATTTGGGTTGTTGAGGTGTATTGGTAAAGTTTGTATTTTCTCTCCCTCTCTCTACATGCTTGTTATGAAAGGTTTTGGCTACGTTTTGGCCAAATACTCTTTAAGAGGTTTGGTGAAAGACATTTCTTTCCCCCATTATTATCAACAAATCCTCAATGGGCATTTTTATAATGATTATTTTCTTACCCTTTTGGAGGAAGAAGACTTAGTCAAGAATGCCTTGACATTTTTTGCCTTATGTCAAGCTCATCTATTCATTGGAAAAAGATTAAATGCTATAGGAAATTTATCTCCCCCAAACCTCTTTGGTTGAAATGATATCAATGGAAATGGATTGATCTAGGTGTGCAATTTGAGTTTCTCAACATCTCCTTTGATTTTTGGGCCTCTTATTGTGAGATTTAGTCATATGTTATCAAAAGGTTGGAGAATAATATTGCCTATTGGATCACCATACCTCTTTCTTTAGCAGGTAACTTCCAAGTTTGCTACAAAGTGATGTCTGCTACCCATGTATACTATTATTATTTTTGGGCTCTTTTAAAATATGCATATGCTAATTTAGAGTAGTTATCGAGAGATTTTTTTGGGCTAACTCAGAAGGCTATAGGGTTTTTATAGGGTCTCTTAAGATATCTAATGTAGGCCCAAATAATTTTGGGGCCTTTATATCATTGGAATTAGGCTCTAAGGCTCTACCCTAAGTGTTAAGTGTATCATTATAAGCTTATAATGGAATGAGGCTTGGAAGGTTCTATTAATATATTACATTACCCAAAGAACCCCTCTTAACAATAAGGCATGTAATGGTCTTGGTTTACATAATGTTATTCTTTCTCATGTGCTAGTTCAAATTAGTGGCACTTTTATGGCTAAAAGTTTATGTAAAGATAGGTTAAAACTCAAACCCAACCTCATTTGGGTAGGGTATGGTTTAATAAATGGAATCACTCTTAATTTTCATTCTCTTTGGCGGTCTTCCATTCTTAATGTTCATAAATGTTCCCTTTGCCATGGTCCCCCAAATTAAGAGTCTTTGAATTTTTCAAAATGGAATTAGGACTATTAATGACATCTTATACAATATTTATCAAGAGTGGCTCTCATGGGATATGCTTAGAGTTAAATAACAAGTCCAAGTTGAGGATGGAAAGTTTAACTATAAAATGTAAAACTCTACACCGGATGTTTGTCTTCACAATATTGGAGTTTCAATTAGATTCCTATGGTGGGAAGACCAGCATTGGCCCATGGATACTCCTTTTTATGATAAAAACCCTAGAATTGGTATCATCTTTTTTCTCCTTAGTATATCCATAGTAAAATTCTCAACCAGTGGTGGAAGTTAACGCCTCTAGATTTTGTTTGGGCTACAAGGTTTGTAAATCTTTGAAAAGCCCATATTGAACCCATAACAACTCATTTTCTCTAGTGAATTCCCTACTATGGACTTCTAATTGGAGACTAACTCAAGCAAATGGGGGTTTCAAATCCCACTTGCCCCACTTGTTATCAGGGTAATACCTTTAAACACATTTTTTGGTTCTAACCCCATGCTAAATCGACATTGAAATGGATTCATACCCTTTTTCAATCTTTCCTTCCAAAATTATATACTTGGAAAATGTTTCTTATTTTGGACTCAACCATGTTACGTGTAATATACTTCATACTTTAGTATATATTTCATGTTGATATTATTTTTCATATATGGAAAACTATAAATTATGCTATTTTTAATAATGAAGCTATGGAAAGAGATATTTTAGTTACTAATAAAGTTATTATCATATCCAATTTATTTATTCAAATCCATGTCCATGCATAAAATGTATTCATATAGGTGGAAAACTTCCAAACTCTCTTGGAACACTTAAGGATAACTCTATATGTTATCATTCGGGTGCCTCCAGATTCTCTATGTGGCCATTCTCCCTCTTAGAGTTGGGACCAAGGTTTTTATCATCATTGATCTTGGATTAGGTGAAGCTCCTCTTCTCATTATTTATTACCTTCATCTCCTCATGGGGGTGGCATGTTTTATCATCTCAAACATACTAGTCAAAATGGTTGGGGTTATCCTCCCTAAGACAAGTTTCCTTTCTTAGATTTTTCTATTTTCCCCTCTTGATAGGTTGAGGATTTTGGAGATACATTATAATTGATGTTTGGGAGCTTGTACCAGACACAAAAATACTCTAGGCATCAATGGATGGGGGAACAAGCTTGATAGTCCCCTTCCTTTACCTCCTTTAGCTGCCATTTTCATCAATTCTACCTATTTATTGGCCTTGGTCCTTTTGTTTGTTAGTTGTTGTTTTTGTCACCTTTTTTTATTGAGAAACACTTTTATTATGGATTTTATTATCGTATAGCTTTAATTTTGACATTATGGTATAATTTGTTGCCTCAAGGCTCTTTTAGATCAATGTGATGTGTACTCTTAGATGTGCCTTTTTCTACCCTTTTTTTGTATGATCAATATTGTGCTATTTTGGTTTTATTAATAAATCTACACTTTTAAATCCAAAAAAATACCATTATAATGATTATAAACAAAATTTAATAAAAATAAATTATAAATATTTATACATAATTTTGAAAAAAATTAAGAGAAATTAGAAGATATTGTAAGATATTTTAGCTATTAACATTTCATGTTATATTATATAATTTATCATGAGGATGAAAAAACATATATAGAAAATGGATACTAAAATTATTTATATAGACAATTTTAATTAAGTAAAAAATATTTATTGAAAACATTTCGGAAAATAATAAACTTGAAATTAACATGTTTTTTTATAGTTATTGAGGGAAAGGGCCCTCACCTATGCAAAGGAGGAATAAAAAAACATAAAATAGGTGATGTTTTGGTTAAGGTGGAGACATCCAACCAAGATCAAGTCCCAAAGGGAGAGATGCACAAAATTAAATGTCAAACCTCAAGAACAAGAAGAACCCAAAACTACATAAAGAGTAGCCAAAAAGAGATGAGAAAATTACCTACAAGGGTGAGAGAGATTTCAAACATGTGGACTTGTAAGTAGGACCCACACTATCATCATCTTCCCTATTACATTTTTTATGCCTAAAAACACCTCCCAAACTAACGACATCCACCATCAACTGTAGATATCCCTACATGAGTTGAGAAACCATAAACTTGGAGTCGTTCAAACAACCATCATCAGTTAACTTGGTAGTCTCTTCATCCATGGAATCCACCACTCCCTTACTAGAGTATAAGTCCACAAGGAGATATACTATATATTTTAAGGGCTTAGAGTCAAATCTACCAATGAAATGAATCAGGGAGGGAAAATATTCAAGGAGAGATATATAGGGATGAAATTTGAAGATCCCTCCATTAGTGCCTTCATAGTTTCATGTAATTTCATAAACCAAAATTCTAATTCCTGAAATAAAATTAAGGGGACCATACCCAAACATTAAAAGCCAAAAAATTGAAGGAACAGGCTAGTTACCTCTAGGAATTAGTTCAACCATCTGACCAAGCCACCCCTAAATATCCTTCTAAATTATAGTCTTTACCATAGTCTTGACCACCTCAGTATTCTTGACCATATGAATTATATTGTTGGTAATAAAAGATGCCACATCTACGTTCATTTTCTTCTTCCATACTACATGTAAGTATTCTTCTCCAATTATGGCCCTGATGGCCTCCATAACTTCCACATTCAACATCCAAAAGATTAGCCTTAGATGATGACTAGAAATGATGACATGAAATGGCATCTCATGTTTCTCTACTTAAAAAGAGATAATATACATAATAAAAGTGCTTATAAATCATAATTCATCATCACTTCTACAATGCATACAAAACTCAGGTGAGAGTGATTGAACCAATGCCACTAACTATAATGAGCATAAATATTAGAGCATATGTATTGGCCATCATGTCAGATTGATGATCATACAATATAATGAATGCCCATTTAAGAAGGAGGATCCAATATACCACACCAAATCACCAAGTGTGATGTAATGATTGACCTATGGTGTATACAATGTTTTTGATTTGTTTTGAATCATTATGAAATAAAATATCCATCAGGTCTAATCTTGACCACCTTCCATATTCGTTATCGACCATGACTTCTTCCAATTAGTTACTCTCTAGTTGGCAAGAAAATCAACCTACTTGATAACGTCCCTAAAGTAATGAGAAATAGACCATGACACCATTTCATCTAAAAGGGTCCTAGCAATTTTGAGGATGTTTTTGAGCCACCATGACTTATCTTGGTAATTTTGGATAACATCCATAATGATTTTGGAATCACCTTCGATCACTAGATGCTCAATACCACATTGACGAGATAATTAGATGCCCCAGATAACTCCTTAAGATTTAGACTCATTATTTATTCCATCCTAAATACTGGATAATGAGGCACAAATAAGAGATCTATTGCAATCCTAAATACTGCACCCAACACCTGAACCTATGAAATTCCCACATGCTACACCATCAAGGTTTAATTTGAATAAACATGTAGGAGGGGGGTCCAAGGCGAGGCTAGGATTTATATCTACATAATCTTGAATAATTAATGGTAGGAGTTTGATTTTCATCCAATTTTGTTAAATCTTCATGTCCCAAGAGGACACTTTGGTAGGATTTATAATATAGTGAGAAGAAACAACCTTAGAGATAGTAGTTTCTAATTTTATAAATAAGTCTAAAATTTTTGTCATATTATCACTAAAAATGTGGCTATTTCATTTCTTCCAAATAATCTAAATGAGGATGGCTGAGATGGCTAACCAAAGGGTCCTCAAAACATATCCCTCATATCCAATATTCTAGGAGGATAAAAAATGGAATATTGATGGAGGGTGAGCCCATTGCCAACATAGTTTATTACACAACCACTCCAAACATGCATAGGTGAAGTGATAGAAAAATGGTGATCAATGGATTATTCCTCTTTAAAACACAAGATGTATCTAGAATTCCCACACCCTCCCATTTTCTTGAGATGATCATGTGTTAGAATCTTATATTAGGTTAAAATCCAAGTAAAATTTTCAGCTTTTGGAAGTCCCTTGTTATTCAAACATAAAAGATTAAATCTAGGGTAGTGATCTTCCTCGACCCCTGCAAGATGATATCCCAAATTAAGTTTATATTTTCTTAAGCTTGAGCTTGTCCAACATAGAGAGTTCTTATTATTATTGAGGAACACCTTACGATTTTTCAAAATGAATTTCAATAAGGTATTTTCATTGAATAAGATGGGTGCATTTTCAAGGTTCTTCCATTTTCCAACTGCAACAAATTAAGGCCTTTTAATATCCAATTAGTCCCAAACATTCTCCATAGGCCATAGATAGATAAATTATAGATTCATATAGCTTCTTTAATTTATATAATGTTTTATGGCTAGTCCATGAGTCATCCTAAAAACCAACCTTCCTACCATTATTAATAACCCCAGAGATGTGATTGGTAATGAGGGGATGATAATGGAGAAGAAAGTTCCAAATATGAGAGATAGTAGGTAGAGAAGCTATGGATAGGATAGCCATCAGATCCATGCCTCTAAAACATTTAGGTTAGATTATTTTACTATAGAGAGAATGTGGGTCAGAAAACACACTTTACACCATCTTTGCACCCAAATATCTATTATGAATATCTATGATTCTAATACCAGTTCCAACCAATTTTTTGGAGCAACAAAGTTTATTCTAGCTGACCAAATGCAATTTCATGGTCACCTCACTACCCTACCAAAGAAAGGCTCTGCATATTGATTGATGAGATTACCAAATTTCTCTAAAGGCCTCAATAAAAATAAGAGGTAGATTAGCATGCCACTAAGAACCAATTTTATTAGAATAATTCTACCAACAAAGGATAAAAATTTCCCTTTCCACATGGACAACTTATCCCTAAGAGAAGTCAAAAAATTATCCCAGAGGCTAAATTAACCTTGGACAGTGAAGAGGGGAATACCCAAATATTTGGCCAAAAAATGGCCAATTTTAAATTTTAAACATTATACGAAACTAAGGTGTTTTCGTTTTGCAATGTTCATGAAATAAATTTCAGATTTGAGATCATTAGCCTATTGGCCCATGGCCAATGCATAATCATCAAGTATTGATATGGAAGGGGATGCATTCCTGATTGAAGATTTGTTAAATATAAAAGTGTCATCCATAAATTGTTGATGATATAAATTATCAACACATTCCATTATGGTTAATCCCTTTATTAAATTTGAATCTTTAATAACCTGAATAGATCTATTAAGGGCCTTTGCCATCAAAATGAACAAAAAGGGAGAAATAAGGTTCCCTTTTCTAATACCCCTTGTAGAATCAAAAAAGCCAACTAGACTTATGTTAGTGATAAAAAAGAACTTGGTGGTGGATATACAACTAAATATCCATTTGCACCATTCTTTATTGAAACCAAAGTGCTCTAGAACTTTCATTAGGAATCACCAACTGAATTTTTCATATGATTTGCTAATTTTTAGTTTGATGGGCATGCATTTTTGAGTTCAAATAGTGCATGAGCCCATGAACAATAATGATTCCATCCTAGATGTAATGGCCTTGGACAAAACCACCCTACTCTTGGGAGATAAGAAGTGGTAAAAAAGACTTCAATCTAAAATGGATTGCTTTAGAAATGATTTTGTAGATGGTATTGCATAATGCAATGGGTCTAAAATCAGTAAAAGACATATGGAAAGCCTCTTTTGGAATTAAGGAGATAAATGTGTAATTTTTATATGTACTTACCTTTTTTAAATTTTCTTGGAATATTCCACTACTATTTTTACTTTTTCCCCAACAATGATTCAAAAGGTTTGGAAAAAGGCTATAGGAAAACCATAAGGACCTAGAGCTTTGTCTTTATTCATAGAAAAACTACCTTCCTAACTTCTTATTGGGTGAAAGGGGCTATTAGAAGGTCATTTTGTTATCTCATGACTAGTTGGGGAATGTTAGTGAGGATCATTTCCTAAGATCTCAAATCTTAAGCTTTAGGACAGGCTAAAAGGGTTGAAAAACATGACTATTTCCTTTTTGATATCAAAATTGAGCTCCAAGGGGTACCATTTCCATCCAAAATTTTAGATATTCTATTATTACATCTTTTGGCCTTTGTGGAATTGTGAAAAAAATTGGTGTTCTGGTCACCTTATTTTAACCAAGTTTCTCTCAATTTCTATTTCCAATACATTTCTTCTCTGATATGTAATTCTTGAAGTTCTGCCAAGAGTGAACACTCTTCTACATACATCTCTACATTCATCCCAAAACTCATGATCATCTTATTGAAAGAGTGCATATCTTCTTCCACTCTTTTGGTTTCCTTCAAAATATTTTTGAAATGGGTCTTATTCCAATGTTTGAAATAGTTTTTGATGAAAATGATCTTTTTAGCTAAGGCATACATACAATTACCGTTTTAGGAAAAAATATCCAATAGTACTTAACAGTTTCAAAAATGGTTGGATCTGTTATCCACATTAATTCAAATTTGAAAGGGCATAAGGGAGCTATTTGATCTTCTAAAAATTTTAGAGTATATTATCATGCTTACTAGTTCTATAAATAGTTTTCATCTTTTTCCTATTTTTGTCCTTTATGGATTTATCCCACATTGGTTAGTTAGGCTTACTTCTTGTATTTCCTTGCCTACTTATGCAAGGTATCTCCATTATACTAAGTGTAATTCTCTAGATATTTTATGATTTGCCTTGTCTTTGTATTTCATCTTTTACAAGCTTATTGTGATGCTCTTGTTGTCAATGTTTTAGATTTTTGGCTTCGAATGATCTTGCTGTCATTCCTTTCATGGTATCAAATATTTGAAGAATTATTGTCATCTATTAATAAGCTATCTATTTATTTTGAAGAACCTCCATTTATTTTTTGGATCCATTTTCATTTTCTTGATCAAACTGGGAGATTCCTTTATAGTGCCTTCTTAGGGATCAGACACTTAATAGGTGATAGACAGTTGTAATCCAATTTTTGTATCGTCTTAACACATATGTTTTATTCATTATTTGTTTTTAATAGTTGTATTTTTACCTTAAGATGAAGTATATTTCACTTGCAAGTGCATAGGGTGACTGGTGGATTATTTTTTCACTTTTGTTGGATTTGTTACATTTGGGGTGAACTTTCATTTCTAATGAGTGGTTATAAGGCTAGGTTCACTGTCATTTTGGTAACAAAAATTGTCTTGTAGTGCATTTGTTATTAATTTTGACCCATTGATGGGAAATTAGTAAAGCCAATAAATTTTGAACCGTAACTTAAAATCGAGTTTAGTTTTTTAAAAAATTGTATAGTTTTCAATTTTATATCCATTGGTGTCATTTATTTTTAAAACCATAGTACTTTTATAAAGTGCCAAAATGGGGGGGGCGGGCTCAATACAAATCTTTTGGGGGGTTGTCTCGGTACCAATTTATGCACCCTTTTGCACCCTTTTGCTCTTTGGTGATTTACAACATGGCTTCTTCTTCTGGTTTAGATCAATGTGATACTTTAAATACACATAATTGCCATACATGGAGACCTAGAATGTAAACAATCATTAAATTCAAAGGATTATGGTCCCTAATGAATGAATTTCAACCATAATTCACTAGAGAATATGAAAAATTTCAGCTCCAATGCAAATTTTATGAGTGTATGAGTTTGATAGGGGATCATATGAGTGATAGTATTTTGTTTCATTTGGATGGATGTGACTTTCCATTCAAAATATGGGCTAAAATAAAGGGTTTACTTGGGAAAATAGGTCACATGAGAGACATGAAACTTGAAGTCAAGATTACTTCTCTTAATCTTGAAGATTTTCCCTCTATTGTAGACTATCTCACTAAGTTTAAACACTTGTTGACATAATTGAAGGGGAGTGGATGAGATAATAAATATGAAGAATGTGTGCATTTGATAATATCCAATTTGAAAGGCCCTTTCCAAATCTTTTCTTCAACCTTTTTCTCTAGCATGGATGCCTTAAATGTCACATTTAGAATGCTTGATTTAGATTTGGTTTTTGAAAGACCTACTAGGGAAGAATCCAAATTATATCACCTTGAGTCTTCTACCTCTCAAAAGGAATCAGTAGCATCTAATCCTAAGAGTAAGGGAAAATTAAAGATTAAATTCAATAACACTCATCATCCATCTCAAAGTGAACATAGCCCCAATAAATCTAAACCCAAATCATCTTACAAATCCAAGAATAAGTCTAGCATTTCATGCTCCTTTTGTGGTGGGGTGGGGGGTTGGTGGGGCTGGTCATGAAGAATCTAGGTGTTTTAAGAGAATGTAAACCTTGTAGGATGTAATAAAAAAAACAAGATTTATATCTCCACTCCACCCAATAAACATGGAAAATCACTTAATGTTGTTGGGAGATTTCAATCACCTATTTCAGACAATCGGGTCATAGATTTTGGTGTTTCTCACCACATGAATTCTTCCAAGGAGTCATTTGTATCTCTTGGTTTGAGTTCTACTTCCAACATTGAGATTGGAGATTCTTCATTTATTTATGTTGAGGGAAAGGGTAACATAAAACTTGATGGTGGATACATCAATGATGTACTATATGTTCTTGACATCATTACAATTTTTTTTGTTTATCATACTTGTCATTATGGTTAGAGCAAGACAATGACTTTCACACCACAAGGGGGTTAAAGTTAAAGAATTGATAAAGACTCATACACTTATTGTACAGGGTGTTGTTGATCATAGTTATTAACTCTATTACTTTGAGGGTTTTGATGATACTCCTCCTATATGGACATGTTTGGTTTATCATGTAAATTTTGATAGCATGCTTTGGCATGAGAGATTTGGATAAATTAATTATAGATATTTTAAGGAGTTGAGCACTCATGGTATGGTTAATTTTATTTATACATTTTCATGTCTTGATAGAGTTTTCCCTTATTGTGCATTATAAAATTAACACCAAGATCCATTTCCTAAGGGTATGTCCAAGAGAGCTTCTTCACCATTTGATCTTATCCATAGTGATTTGATGGTATTTCCTACTCCTTTCAATAGAGTTAATTATTCACTTAATTTTATTGATAATTTATAGAGGTGTACTTGGGTTTATTTTCTCAAGTACAAGAGTGATGTTTTTTCACATTTCAACATATTTTAAGGCTTTGGTTAAGAAATGATCTTCTAGTTGCATCAATAAGCTTCTCACTGATAATGGATGGGATTACTTCAGTAGAGAGTTCTCTATTTTTTTGGTAAATTATTGTATTGTTCACCAACATTCTCTTCCACATACTCCAAAATATAATGACTTAGAGGAATGGAAGAACTAAACTTTGAAGGAGATGGCTAACTGCATGATGCATTCACAGGGTTTACCTCCCATTTATTGGGTAAAAGTAGTTATTTGTGTGAATTACATTCAAAATAAAACACCACACAAAACACTTGAACATTTGACTCTAGAGGAGGCTTGACCTAGAACTAACCCTAATGTCTCATTTTTTAGAGTCTTTGGGATCCATGCTTTGGATTTTGTACCAAAGATTAAAAAGAAGGCCTTGGATAAGAAGAACAAACCCTTATCTTTGTAGGGTATTATGAGGACATGAGAGCTTATAAATTTTGGATCCTGATACTCATGATGTTATTTTTCAAACACATGTTCAAGTTGATAAGCACTTCACTTATCATAATTAGTCATCATCTTCCATGCCTTCTTATTTTTATGATTCCTCACCTCATCTTGAGGATTCTTTATTTGATGAGCCTACTTAGGAGACCCCTAAAGAGGTTATGGATGCTGAGGATCCTATTCCCACTAATGTTATCACTATGCCTATGTGATATCATACTATAGTTTTTAAGGCCACATATTTTATACAGGGTCTTCCACCCACTAGACATCATTATGCACATTCTATAGGTAGTGGAATTTTTGTTAGACATTCTCTAGGGATCCACAATCTTTTTCATAGGCTCATGGGATACAGGAGTGGGATGATGTGATGAAATATGAGTATTATTATTTGATAAAGAATAATACTTAGGATTTGGTCTCTCTTCCTATGGGAATAAATTTGGTTAGGTGCAAGTGGATATACTGCACCAAGTGTGCATTTGATGGGTCCATTGACAAGTATAAGTCTCATCTTGTGGCAAAGGGTTTCTTTTAAGAGGAAGGTATTGATTTCTCTAAGACATTTTCACCCATTACCAAGATGGATTCTATGTGCCTTGTACTTTCTCTTGCTACATCACAGGGTTAAATAGTAGACTAGATGGATGCTAAGTGTACCTTCTTACATGGAGATTTGTAGGAAGAAATATACATGGAGTATCCTCTTGGGTTTGTTCATGATTCTTCTCTTATTTTTTGAATTTGGAGGTCTCTTTACAGTCTCAAACAAGTCCCTCAAGATTGGTCTGAAAATATGGATTAGTTTCTTCTCTGTATTGGATTTGTTTGCTACCACTCAAATCCCATAATATACATACAACATGATAGATAGGATAATGTTATACTGGTCTTTTGTGTTAATGATCTGATTCTCACAAGCATCTCCTATTCATAGATTTAGGCTATTCAATAGGCTCTTTCAACTTAGTTTGATATGACAGATCTTGATATTTTATACTTTTTCCTTAGTTTGCATATTTCTCAGTCAGATTTAGGGATTCATTTGTGTTAATAAAAGTACACTGTTGATCTTCAACATTTTTTCATGGCTGATTACAAGCCAAGTCCCTCTCCTTTTTGGTTTGGATTCACTCTCACTATCACATGTACTACTCCTCTTTGTGATCCTATGTTGTATAGGAATATGGTTTGGAGTCTTATGTATTTGACCCATACTCTCCTCGATATTTTATTTTTAGTTGGGATTGTATCTATATTTGCACATGCTCCTCATGATAGTCATTAACAAGCTACCAAGAGGATTTTATGATATCTATGAGGCACTACCTATTTTGGATTATACTACACCAGGGGTTCTATTCAGTTTGTTGGGTACATTAATTTAGATTGGGTGAGTTCTCTCAATAATAGGAATTCCACTTTTGGATACATATTTTATCTTAGTTCTTCTCTAGTTATTTGGGTGTGAAAGAAGCAGAAGGCAATTACACTTTCATCTATAGTGGCTAAGTATAGGGAAATTGTTACAACAAGTCAATAGGTTCTTTAGATTTATTAGTTATTGATAAAGTTTGGATTCACATAGGATTCACCTACCATAATTTAGTGTGACAACTAAAGTTCAATTCACATATCTCGTAACCCAATTGAGCACCAATAGACCAATCACATTGAGATACACATGCACTTCATTCATCATCACATTAAGGATGGAGTTATTTTCTTAGAGTACATTCCAACTCAGGATTAGGTTACAAACATATTTATGAATCCTTTTGTATCACCTCATTTCATTGAGTTGTGTGGCATGCTTTGGATTTTAGAATTTGTCCTTAGGTAGTGTTCATGAGGACATCTTCCTTCTTCATTTCAAGGATATATATTTTACATGAGTACCTAATCAAGCCTTGTTGTTGGGACTCATACTATGGATATGTTACTTTGTTTTTTCTCTATTTTTAGCCCCCATCTTCAATTGAGGTGGGTGTTATAATATATTCTCATGTTTTCTAGGTTATATAGATAGTTTTTGTCTTTTTCCTAGTTTTATCCTTTATATATTTATCCCACATTGATTAGTTAGGCTTGCTCCTTATATTTTCTTGTCTACTTATGTAAGGTCTCTCCATTGTACTAAGCAAGTAATTCTCTAGATATTATATGATTTTCCTTGTCTTTGCATTTCATCTTTTGAAAGCTTATTATGATGTTCTTGTTTTTAATACTTTGGATTTATGGATTGGAATGATCTTTCTCTCATTCCTTTCAAAAATTTCCATGTCTAGAGGAGGATGATCAAAACTTGACATAAGAAGGATGTGACTTTCAAAAATATTGGAAGAGTTTAACAATATAACATTTATCAAGAAGTGGTTTAATATTTCTATAATGTTTTTGAAACCTTTCCTTTGATTGGTCCAAGTTTAAAAACCTTTCTTTGGTTATACATTCACAATCCCCAAAGAGTTAACAAAGGAAGCAAAATATTTATTTGAAGACAAAGGTCTTCTCAAGCCCCCATGTTTATCTTCTAGGTGAGAATAACATTGAATCCCCCCATAGAGTGAACTTATCATTTGGGTGTGTGGTGATGATTTACAAGATTTCAGTCCAACATTGACATTTAAGCTCATGTATTTCAGTCCATAGATGTTGATGAATAAAAAAATAATGTCTGAGGAAAGATCCTTGATCTTACTCCACTAATAATTTATGTTGTCATACCTAATTCACTTCCAATTTTAAGGGATTACATAGGGTATCCAAGCCTCCCAATGTTTTGAATGCATCAATGAACCACCCCTTCCTATTCATCAAACTTGGCAAGGTCATATTGTGCTTATATTCCTTGATCAATTTAGTTTCTTGGATAAAGATAATGTTCAGGTGAAGTGGTGCCATCTACTGCTTTAATAAGAGTCTCTTCTTAGGAGGAATAATACCCTTAACATTCCAATAAATGAGTTTTATGGTGAAGTAGAAGGGATTTCCACCCCTCACACTTTAGGATAGAATTTGGTGATGGGTTTCCAATTCACCAGTAGCCCATGCTTCGCCATTAATTTTGAGTTTGGCTTTTGACCTCTTTTTCTTTCTTCCCCACAATTTGGTTCATCTAATGGATAAACCTATTTTGATAAATCCCTTCAATGTCTAGGGTTTCACCAATGATGACCACTTCCCTATACTATAGCAAAACCCCATTATTTTCTAAGGGAGAATTTACAAGTTATTCCAAACCTTGAATATCATTTTCAATCTTCTAATAAAATATATGTTGGTAAGATGAAAGAGTAGTCAAAATATTATAAGATTGAATTACCTAATTTTTTTAGTATTCAGCATAATTTTGGATTGAAGTGGGCTCCATGGGTGTACTAGATGGCTGATCAATGGGATTTAGGTTGGGAGTTGAATTAACATATTTTAGAACTAGTCTCCCTTATTTATTTTCAAAAAAAATCTGAAGATGGGGATTCCTTTACCTTCCAAATTTTATTGATCATCCCAAAGTTATTTTTTGGAAGAAGGGTGATGATTCTGAGGGTAATATTTTATTAAATGACTAGTTTTGTGACATCCATAATAATGGAAGGGTGATTTTTCTAGGTCAATGTTTTGAACCCATTCCCTTCCAAATGACTTGAGGATAATGGCCTCTAGAATTTACTCCTTTAGATACATAGTTATGAAAATTTTGGCATAGGCCACCATAGATCTGTCCATAGTGATAGGATCAATAGATATGAAAGTGATGAATTAAGTACGTGATCACTTTTAGACTCGCTTCCCCCAGTATTCAATTGGTAAAAGATAAAAGAAAATCCATACTAGCACTTTGTAAGGTATCTTCTTATGAGAATAAAATTTAGGTAACCAAGCCTATATAGTTAACCTTTCCATTCATAATTCAAGGGTCAAAGGAGAGAATATTATCCTTGTTTCCACCATTATGGTAGGAGACCAAGAAAAATCCATTAGTTAAAAATATGACAAGAAGATAAGTTCCCCAATTTTTCAAAACCTAGGCCTCCACTTCCCTAATCATAGGCCATTTACCCACTACTTTGAAAAGATGCCACATAGTTCCAAAAGATAGTTATTATTTTTCAAAGAGCCATCTTCAAAAATTAGTTCATGGCTGGGGCCAATGATTGGAACATGCCTGCCCAAAGGGGCCACCAAGGGACTAATGAAATCTTTTACCATAAATATTTCTTTGAGCTGGTCACTGATCACCATTAAAGTTGGGTCCCCTAGAGTGTAAAGGTGAGATCCATGTAGGGTTTTAACCCTATTTCCAAAAACTAGTAGCTCCTCCTTTGTATGATCCCAATCTACACCCTCAATCCTTTTGTGTGACCATGCCACCTCTTTTTTGCTCTCCATTAGATCATCATGTTCCTTCCTCCCTCATTTCTTGGTTGTATTCACTTATTCTCCCTCCTATCCTAATCTATTAACCTTCCATTGAGATATTGCTTCCTTAACCTACAAATTTTGAAAAAATAGGTTATATAAAACTTACATGTTATAATTATTAAATTGTAATGATTATTCTAAAAAACTTAAATACAAAAATATTAAATTGAAAGTTTTATCTTCAATTTTTTAACATTAGGCCATTAGGAGTGGCTGAAACTTAAGACTTTGTCTCTATTCAAAATTTGAAATGTTTCTCAATCTCTAAAATATTGAAGAAATAAAAAAAAATTAATAAAACTAAAAAATTAAAAAATGTATTATAACCCATTTTTCAATAAGAAAGTGACCCACAAAAAAAATAGGGCATTTCAACTCTTATTTTCAATGAGAACTGTTGGCCCCCAATTTTGACTAAGTTTGGGCTTGTTCATTAAATCACATATAAGTTAAGCACATGTGAGGATGATGTGTCACAAATGAACCAAAATACTCGAAATCACTTAACAATAATAGCACAAGTAATCAGAGTGCATGTGGAAGCATAATGGTCGATAGGGAACACAAAGCATGAGGATCAGGGAAGAGGTTATTCAAACCATAGAGTGTAAAAGGATGTGTAACCTGTTAAAATGACTATAATAGGCTAATTGGTAGCCAAGTTTAATACAAAAATGTTAATATAGAATATAATGCATATGGTGTGGCTATAGGAACCAATATTGTTAAGGACATTTATTTTAATATTAATCAGGGTTATTGATAGTAAGGTTGAACACTTATTCAAGAGTGCCTATTAATGAATGTAACTACAAGAGTGGCATTTGAGAATTATAAAAGTGAAATTTATTTCATTGTTGGAGATATAAATATATAGAATAATATAGAAGAGAATTTATGTGATGTAAGATTATCTTGTCATCATTTACCATTATAAGTTGTTGATAGGAATGCAAGTTGTTACCATGATGAATTAACCTTGTATCCATTACACCTTTAATGATGATCATAATATAGAATATATGATGTTTGTAAGCCATATAAAAAAACAAAGTACTAACATGCACATAAGAAAACCCTTCATTTTAAACTAACTCGATTGTGACATTGAGTCTCTCTATCTGCACCTTTGATGACCACACAAGGATCCCTTATATGATATGCTAACATGGCTAGAATTATTGTTATTATATGTGCTTGCGGCATAAAATCCTTGAGCATACATGATAAAATATACCAAAATTTTGGTTCCATTTTTGGGACAACACAATCAATTTTTTTGAAATGAAGATTAATGGAGATGATTTTTAGGATATCACGGGAAAATATTGAGCATTGGTTGGAGCAAAAAGAATGCAAATTTTCACTAGACTATCTAAATTTTGGTGTATAGTATCCTTATAACTAGGTATGGGATAATTTTCATTGCCCATTTTATGAGGTATTGTTTTGTGAGTTACCAATACACTTGCACACTAGCTTTTTGCATATGCTATGAAAATGAGAATAAATTATGGTCATAAATACCATTGGAAATAAAAGTGTATAGATAAGTTATAACATTTGGACATCATCTGGACTCACATAGTGGATGTATGATGGTAACTAACTATAAATAGTTACTTATTGGAGTTTAAATTTTTTACATGTACTAGCATCGAGGAAGCAAAATACCATTTTCTATGAGAACCTAGAGGATCATACGCCACATAACTCTGGTTGGAAATAAAACAATTATTGTAGATTTAGGCATACTAAACATGTTGATGGCTAACTAAGATCCTATTTATATGAGCTACATGGAAGGTAGAATATAAGGGGTATGATTCCCATGAATATATGAGAGAAGTAACTTCTAGCATGGAACAACTAAATGAGTGAGAGCTTAAAAGATGCAAGTATGACAAAGTTCAAAAAAAGAAAATCTACGTAAAGGACCCTAGGTAGAGTTGTGAGTTTTATTCAGGAGATGTAATCTATGTATAATGGTGAAGGTATGTGGATGACTCTCACATAAAGTAAGTGTGATCCATTGAGGATATTTAAAGTTCTAAGGAGATGGAAAACAAATTGGATGGATATATTGAAGTTATTTGGGAACCAAAAAGCATGCAGGGCCAGATGAAGGAAGTGCCCACTTTATATTACCTAAAGTGCATGATCATGCATCTCACTCACATACAAATAAATATAATCAAAATAGTGTTAGTGTACTAAAAATAACATAATTTATTATGTAATAGGTAAATAATAATGTTTTATAATAACTAGTTCCATATATTCCATCAGAACCTAACATAGTGGAGTCAATACCACTTTAGAGTTTAAAAATGTACAATATGTCATAGATAGGAAGAAACACTCCTCGTGAAGGTAGCACTGTGCAATTCAATACACTAACTACTATTGTAATAACACCTACTCAACAAATTCCATAGGATCAATCCTAAATAAATTCTATTATAATGCAACTTGGTGTAGGAACTAGTGGGACCACACCACCAAACAAAAGTATTTAGATGAACCTTGATGTAGGGAAAAGCTCAAATATAGTGACTGACCAAGAATCAACCACATTGACACTAGTCACACATACACCGGTCCCATAACAAATTTTAAATGAGATGTCCCTAAGCCTATCAACATACCATGGGGTAGAGGATGTTATGGAGCATGTTCACAAGTGTGAACTCATTTGGCATAAAAAATGTATCATGTTAGCAAATTTTAAGTCAAGTCAATTTTCAACTATGTTATCGGACCACACTCATACTCAGTATTAAAATATTGAACGTAATCAATATATTTTGGATTATGAATACCTTATAAGTGCCTTTCTCTGAGGCAATTTGATATAATAGAGTTTTAACAACAAAGCATCATTGCCTTGAACTAAATAAAGAAAGATTTGATGGAAAGTGTTCATGCTTAAAACATAAGGTTTAAAAATTTAATCTCCAATCTCTCATATGAGATCCACTTGGTGAAATGTGCATAATTTTTATTCAATGGGATATTAGCACCATTTAGACATGTTATTTCCATGAAGACATTTATAAATCTAGGTGAAGCCTTGGAGGCTATACTAAGAGCTAAGGCTATAGGAAGTATGGACACTAGAGTTAGACCATTTATGGATCTCAAATCACATCCATGGATTTGTAGTTATATAAGTTAATCTCCAGTAGTGCACATGATTTCAGAAGTGGCCTATGGTGCTTAAACTATGATATTGAGTGACATAATAAAAAAAAATTAAACATGATGGAGAGTTATGACACTTCTTGCATCTTATGAGGCCTATAACGAAGGCCATGATGCTAAAATTTTCCCTCCATTATAATGAAAAAATAAAAAAAAATCTCATTTTATTATAACTTTTGAGATTATCCTACCAATAGTACTAAAGATTTTTAGGTAATTAATTAATTTTGTGAGGTGTGAGATCATGATGTGCAAAAACTATAACTAGGTCATCTAGTGAAGGATATGGTATATATATATATATATATATATATATATATATATATATATATATAACAACTACATAGGGTGTGGGAAAAAATGAGGTGGTGGATGATTCCATTCATGCACATGTTACAAGTGTAGTTCAGTGGAACACTATCAATATAATTTCCCAACTATCCATACTTGTGGGTATTGCTATGGTGAACAAAATGTTGAAAAGTGTTTAGATCTCTATGCCAAGATCAAAAAGAAAGATAAGCCTTAAAATAATTATAGAATGATAAGGTTATAATGCCCCATTAATAACCAAGTTACTAAGGTACAAAGATAAAAGATCATTATGCTAAAAGTGAACATCACTACACGTAGTGGTACCACCATAAAACCAGTCTCCCCTGTAGAGAAGAATATACCTAGCTATGAGCCAAGATGAACTTAAAATAAAGTGACACACATTGAGACAACTTATAAAAAATATATTTATGGCTTGAACCATAAATTAGTGCTACAATAATCCATGGAGATGATATATATTTTATAATGTGAGCTTCACCATGCCCGTAACCTAGAGGTTGAATCAAAATCTAAATGCTATCAACAAATTAATGCTGAGAAAGAGGGGAATGATATTAGTAAGATATTATCCCTTATATTCACTAAAGGAATGATTCCATTATTAATTAATATATTGGTATAACATGAAATTATACTAGTCAAAGTTTTAATGCCCCATTTAAACCATGGTCATGAGTTAAAAGTAACATAAAACACCAAGTGCGACCAGGAGTTGATCATTAATGTAACTATTGATGGATGGATAATTTTTGATATCCTAATATATACATGCATGTAAATTAATATTCTAAAAAAATAATCATGGCATAATATAGGGAGTCTAAAATTAAAACCACCCCCTCTTGTTTTGTTGATGGCAAATAAGACTCGTGTGTAACCATTCAAAATCTTAAATAATGTTTTTTTTATATAGTGGGAATCATGTTTCATGCATAATTTGAAGTTATTGAGCCTTTTGAATCTGAATAATACCCATATTTACTTGGCCAACCATGGTGTTATGCCAATAACGTAGATATGTGGTTTAAAAAGCATCTCATGAGCTTCATGAATGGTAAACAATGCATGGTCATACCTTTAGATGTTGATCAAGTCCCACCCTTTTTATAAAGTTGGGATATTGATGAGATTAACCACATTTAAAATATCATATCATAAATAAATTAACATATATAATCAAATGTAGAATGAATTTTGGCTTAGGGTGATGCATAGTCCATTTCATAAACTCCCAGTGTCACATGGGATCAGTGGGTGTAGGAGTGATACCGATTCAATAGCTGGTAATATGGTACTATGAATACAAATAAAAAAACCTTAACCATGAAATGTACTTAATATTCCAAGCATAAATCCACTACATCATGAAACAAGATCTGGGTTTTGTGAACCACCTAAAGAATGAAGCATGTCTTCCAATTGAGCAAAGGTAAACTTGTTGCACTTCCTTAGTATGATGGATCTGAATACCATACATTGTTCCTTGATTTATGGAGGGATGCAATCCATAATAAAATGAGTGCTTAACTACTTTGGTCTACACTCTTAGATTAATGTTGCGTAATGATGGGTAACACATAAGATAAACCACCCCATGTTGGTCAAGGTTAATGAGGCTATTTTTTCTCAATTCACTTGCCACAACTCCAAGAATGGACTAAAATATTGTGGTGGGTATTTTTATCTAAGATAAAATTCATGTGGATGTGAGGAATTTCGGATAAATGATATGCCATGCATCCCATTTAAGATATGAGTGCATGTTTTATATGGATCCTTGAAGACTTGGGCTCACACTTGGTATGTCATAAATAAGAGACATCGAGAAATTGTGTATTTAATGGCATTGAGGGATAAATTCATCCATGCCTTTTCCTTTTTCTTGGTAATAGTAGACTTATTAGAGTATTTACATTAGATTCATCATGTGATCCTAGAAGATGATGTTATCATGGAAGAATAGGTGAAAAATTTACATTGATAAAGAATTTTCACTTCCAAAATTATTCAAAGAATGTACTATTAATAGTTACTCCAAGTAAGATGATGAAGAGGTCTGGATGTTTCATGCATATAAAGGGAAATTTGTTGACCAAGTGGATGAGGTAATTCTTTATGAGAATATAAACCATTTGAGGGTAAAAACATCTTATGGATAGCACATGGTGGTGTAACAAACAAACAAGGAAAAATTATACTAAGAGCTTCTTAAGACTACCAAAGTAAACATTGGGATTACAGAGGGACCAAAAATCACCACTATTGGTGATTGATGGATTGATGAGGAGGTGGATCATATTGTGGAACTATTATGTGAATATTAGGATATATTCCCATGTAGTTATAAATAAATGAAAGGTGTACACTCCTCACTTGGGAAAATGAAGAACAAGTTAGTTGAGGGAACTAGACTTGTGAATATATGTCTAGATATCATGAATCCGAACTTGTGTACCAAAGTAAAATAAGAGATAGATAATAATCTATATACATGTGTCATGTATCACATATAATAATCTAAATGGGTTGAACCCATGGTAATAAGTATTCATAAGGATGGGCACATTTAGATATGCATGTATTTTTGGTTTTTCAATGTTGTATTTTTCATGGATCCATTCCCTTCTTCCTTTATTAAAGATATTCTTAAAGGAGTAGGCAAGTGTGAATTTTACACATTGACATATATATTTTCTATTTATTGATAGGTTAAGATTGAAGAGGAGGATAAACCAAAAAACACCTTTTCAACTGAGTTGGGATCATTTTCTTATAATATAATGCATTTTGGGCTCAAGAATGTACTAGGTGTGTTCTCATGCATAATCATTTCCACCTTTAAATATTTCATCCATCGATTTATCTAAGTCTATCTTGATGAATGGATTATATTTGGGCTAGTCAAGGAACATCATGGTAATCTACACTTGATGTTTGAATAATGTTAACAATTGTAAATATCTCTAAACTTAAGAAAATGTGTCTTTGTAACACCCTTTTGCACATAGCTTAACCACATTATATGTAAGGAAGGTATTATATTCGATCTAACCAAGGTATCTATAATTTTGAAATTAGATGCACCAAATACTTAATGAGATGTGCACACATTCTTAGGGCATACATACTATTACAAAAATATTAATTTGTAACTATGCCAAGATCGTTGCATCTCTCAAAGAATTATTGTGATGTGATAAACCATTTTATTGGAGTGAGCACCAATAAAACACTTTCAAAATCTTGAAGTAAAAATTAGCTAATGCACAAAGATTCTAAATTTTGAATTGGATCAACCCCTTTTATGTTCATGTGGATGCATTTTGGATATCCATTAGCATAATATCTACTCAGCATGGTGATGAAAATATTGACCACCCCATCTTTTTTTCTAGTTATAAGTTAGCTTTATTCGATAAAAACTACACAACCATTAAGCATGAAACAATCACTATGGTCTATGCATTGAAAACAAATCTAGTACCTACTTGAAACACTATTTTTTCACTAACCATGAAACACTCAAGTATATTATAAATAAACCAGTGCTTCATTGAATAATTTTCCATTAGATCATGTTATTTAAATAAGTCTATCCCTCAATGGTAGTGAATCCAGGTAAACATAATTCAGGACTTGATCATCTATCCTGAATCACATTTTGTGAATACATGTAACCAATTAAATATGGCATGCCTGATGTAATATTGCAAAAAATTCAATGTGTTTTATAGGAATTCATTAATATTTTAACTTTCCTCACTTCCAATAATGCCCTTACTGATCTATCCACTAAAATAAAGAGACAATTAGTAGTTTGTTGCCCCCATATCAACTAATTGGGGATGAACTTTAAAAGGTGAGAAATGATTAAGTCCTTCATAGATGTGTTATAGAACATAATCACATGAATGTTATGATGGAATCACATGATGTAATTTTAGGAGGTCATTATGCTAGTGAATATACTATGGATAATATCTTATTCTTAGGCCTATGGTGGCCTACCTTATTTCAAGATGCCCGGGACTACTATAATGGGTGTGTTATGTGTCAATAGATCAACAAGCCTAATTAGTGTGATGATATTCCATTTATCTTGATTAATATGTAATATACCTTTTCAAAATGGGCCATTAAATTTTTAGGACCAATCTCTTCCACTACACAAAAGACTAATGCCCGCTATATCATCACTACTATTGACTACCTCACTAGATGGGTTGAATTAATGCCAATGAAGAAATTTAAGTAGAAAAATAGTACATTTTCCATGGGATAATATCATTATTATATATGTATGTCTAGTTGGTATTAAAAGTGATGAAATAAAACACTTCCTAAATGAAACTATGCATCTTGTATAATTCATGATTGTCCATCACAAGACTACTCCATATCATCCCCAAGACAATGAAATTATTGAGGCCCTTAAAAAAGTTCTTGGTACCACTCTAACCAAATTTTGTGATGTTAGGCACAAGGAATACCTAGATGAGTGTTTCCATCATCCTTTTTCAACATTCCATCATCCTTCCTCTAGATCAATTAGAAATTATAACATATTTATTTGAAACATTCCAGTACTAACAATATTTATTTGAGAAAGAAAATAATACCAATGCACAATAAACCTTTCTCAATATTTCATCACCCATTCATTCACCTATTCCATCACCCACACATTCACCCTTATTAGTTCTACCACCAACTCCACCATCTACACCTAATTATAGTCCAATGCCTACCCTAGAAAAGGATTCTTTCAATGCATAAAAGTGTGTAGAGGTAGAGCACCCTTAAATAGAAGACACACATGGAAAAGATTAGAATAATGTCCTACTAAATAAAACCACAATGGAACATGGCTTACTCAACATACAATATTATGAGCAAGTTATATATATAGGGGTCAATTCCACACTAAATATTTAGGTAAAGATGGATATAATAGAGTCAACCTAAGGAAGGTGCAAGTGGTGTATGATCAAAAGGAAGTGAAACCCAATTACCAAGAAGAAGAAGTTTGGAAAGATAGATCCAAATGTACAAGAGATTGTGACATCAAAATAAGGAGATAAAAAAGGGAAAAAGGTAGTAAGAGAATTAGAGTCCTAGATATAATGTTCCCCAACTCTTAAATCTGATGGTGGCGAAGAGATATCTTGTGAAAAGTATGAGAAGGTACAAGATAATGATATTAATTTATAGAGATCAATGAAGACAAAGAGTTATACTATAAGAACACATAAACATACGTCCTTTATGTTTGACACCCACACATATGAAACCTTGATCAAATTACCAGTTGGTACTATTCAAGAGAAATATCTAGGCAAAGTAAAGGGAGAGAGAGAAATAATAATTATTGACCCCACCAAGCTCAACAAGGTCAAGGTAGGTAGCATGATACTAAAATTGGTGGATAAATTTACCCAAATAAATATGGTGAAATTTTATACTATCAATATCCAATGGCAACATTTGGTACAAATGAACAATCAACATGCACAAGCTAAAGAGAGGTTGACCACTATGGAATTGAAAATGTTAGAATTATGCCAACACATTATGAAATTGGAACTTAGCCTTATGGATTAAAGGGTTAAGGAGTATAGATAAGCTAATTTTGATGGTAGGTAAAATGTTAGATATAGGAAAGGGACCTCAAATGAGTGCCTAGGGAGAGATACAAAAATGACAAATCAAGTTTTTTGAACAAATACAAAATTGTGAGGATCACATGTGTAAATTTTTGAAAAGGTAGAAGTAGCAAAACAAATGTTTATGAACTTCACATGCCAAATGTTTGTGATCAATGCACACAATTTTTTTGATAACCAAAATGAGGATGGGTTGTTAGCTCAAGTGTATACCAAGAAAGACAAATCTAAAAGGACCCAACTCTTATAGGAAATAGAATAAATTGGGAAGTATATAGGCTTAAAAAATCAAGAGTTGGAAGGTCATTTTATAGTTTTATAATGTATAAAAATCAAATAATAAATTACATTGGAAGAGACACTCAAATAAAACATTGATAACATCATCTCAATCAAGTTATAAGCTACAATTTAACAATTCTCAGTGTTTAAATAAATAACTACATAGGTGGCTGACATTTATGATGATGTTCAAGCCACGCTTACAAGGTGGGGAAATTTTGAAACATAGTTGCAAAAGAATGAATCTAAATTTTATATTACTATTAATTATATTGAAGGATCATCTAAGGGTGGATAATCAGAATAGTGTGGGGTGATGTTGGCCCCAAATTCTGACTAAGTCTGCACTTGTGAACTACATTGTGTAAAAGTAGATAAAAATAGTGTGCAAGGATGAGGTGGTATAGATGAACCAAAATACTTGGGAGTGATTAAAAAAAATGGACTAGGTAATAAAAGCACATGTGGAATCATAATTTTTATAAGGTAACATAGAATGCAAGGATTTGGGAAGAAGTTATGCAGGCTAAAAAACATAGAAGGATGAACAACCAGTTAAAATTACTTAAATGAGTTAGCTAGTAGTTGGGTTTAAGACAAAACTATTAAGATAAAATATAGCATATTATGGAATGGATATAAGATCCAATCCTAATAAGGACATTTATTTTACTAGTAATCAAGGTTACTAATAGTGAATGTAACCACAAGAGTGGTGCTTAGGAATTATAAAATCCCATTTTGTTACATTGCTATATATATATATATATATATATATATATGAATACATAAGATAATAAATATGTTGTAAGACTATTTTATCATAATTATCCCTTGTAATTTATTGATAAGATACAAAATTTTACCATGATGACTTAACCTCGTATCAATTACTCCTTTAATGATTATCATAGTCTAGAATCATTCATGTTTGTAAACCTTATAAAAACACACATTATTAACATGCGCACAAGAGAACTACTCATTGTCAAATAACCTGTATTTTACCCATAATCTCTCTATCTATGCCTTAGGTGAGCATGTAAGATTCCCTTGCATGATATGCCAGTGCATCTAGACTTAGTGTTAGGATATACATTTGTGGCACATAATTGTTGAGTGTTCACAAGGAAATATCCTAATAAAAAGATGTCTCATTATAAATTAAATTATTACAAACATGAATTTGTGTAATAATTTAATGAAAATAAGAGGATGAAATAATTTTAAGGGAGATTTTATGTGATGGAAAAAGGAGAGTGTGAAATTTTATTTTACCAAATAAAATCTTATAAATAATTTAATTTTATTTAAAAAGAAAAAAGATGAATATATCTCTTAAAAATTACAATAACTTCAAAATTTTATATTATAAAAAAAAATTAAGTATAAATTTTTTATAAAATTATTATGTTTTATATTATAAAACAAATTTAAGTATAAATTTATATTAAAATTATTATATAGTACATATTGAGAAAATTTAGGAACCCTTGCTATTAGACTACTTATAACGTATAATTTTTTTAAGATCATATAACTTGGAAATACGATGTAGGAGCATCTAGTTAATCAAGCAATCTTTCATTTCCAAAAAAGAAATCATTAGTATTTATGGCCTTCTAACAGTCAAAGACATACTAAATGAACTTAATCAAACTTTAATAGGTTTATGAAAGGGAGGAGTGATTTTAGGTCATGATAGATAGTTTTTTGTCTTATGATAAAACCATTGACTAACATATGTCTGTATTAACCGATAGTTATGATAATACCATGATAGTTTCAAAACTACCACAAGTTTTATGTAACTACTGCTCAGTAGGAAGAAACAGTTTCAATTATAGAAATTAACCATGCCTAGTAATGGCCCAAATCATTCAAATGTTCATTTGGAGTGTTTTCAAACTATAAGGGGATCCCAAGAATAAAACCACAAGGCACAACAAAGGAGGGAAGGCATTAAAGTATGGATAATGAAGTTAGAGGAGATATTTCAAGTGAGTATAGGAATTTGAGGAGTAAGCTTAGATGAGCATATATTAATGTTATCAAGGGAGGAGTTGTGTAACATTATTCCCTTGTGTTCTAGTCATAAGAATATTTTTTCAATATATATGTGTTGTAATATCTACACTTACCAAAGAAAGATCAATAAAAGAGTGTGTTTTAGTATCCAATCATATGCTTTATGCCTATTTATTTTATAAGGATACATGGTCTAAGGTTATCCTTCATTAGACCCCTTAACTATGATTGCATCAATTGGTATTAGATCAAAGTAAAAACTTTGGGATAAGTGGGAGAGTGTTATCATTTTTGTGTGGATGGGTAGAGAATTAATTTTTGAAAGTGTGTTTTAGAGTGGTGTGTACCCTACATAACTTTACAAAAAATATATTTCAGCAATAGATTGAGGTTGAGAGAGAGTCTAGATGCCTCCGAGAATATTGGGAATAGATGGAGTAGTGAATTTTGATATGGTAGGAAGGTTGGATGAGATTGTATATATGTTAAGGGTTATGCAAACAATAATATCTATTATTAAAGAGGATGGAAGAAGTGGATTCATCTCAAAGATGATGTAAGTTATGTAAAAAATAAATAGTTGGGAATGAAAGATGTTAGAGTAGTATCTAAGTAGTAAGGTAAAGGAGAAGATAGAAATTTTAAATCCATTTTAAACATTGGTAGAGGAGCCAAGATGAAAGTTCCAAGATTTTTGAAAAAAATATACTTCAAGGATATGATTGATTTGTTCAATTAGATGGATGAGTATTTTGAATTTGATGAAGTGGGTAACCAAAATAAGGTAAATGTGGATTGGACCAAGTTGAAAGGTCATGTAACCCTATGATAGAATGAGGTATAAATAGAGAGGAATTGAAGGGGTAAATACAAGATTACCCATTAGGAAAGGATGGTTATAAAGATAAAATGATCTACCTATGGATTATTAGCAATATTTATTGAAGAGGCTCCAAAAGTTGAGGCAAAAGGAGCCACATATGAAGGAGTACATAAGGGAATTATATATTATTAAAATTTGGGTTGATCATAATGAGATGGACCCAGATAAGGTGGTGTAGACACCCACGTTTTTAAATTAACTCATTCAAAACATGCATTTTACATAAACTTACTTATTTAGACTATTGTTGATGAATAAATGGCTTAATAGCATGCCCTTTTCTATGTCATGATCTCTCACTCTTATTATTTTTATTTTCATGTCTTTTATATTTCTATTTTTTTTCTCATATCCACCATGGTGATCCCCAATTTCCATTCCAAATATTTATCTTCGAGTTTTGTGTCTTTTATACAAGGCCATATTATAGGGCAAGGCCATATTGTGGCAGTGTTTGGATAGTGTGAACTTGTCCTAGCATAAATTTCAAATGATTTTATAATTTATATATTGTTAATGATCCATTTTATGACCTTTAGTCTCTTTGAAGTCGGCCTCCTCACATTCCAATGAGCCTCAAATTTGAATTCAAAAAATCTCTATAAGCAAGGGTCATGTCAAGAGCTAAAGGTTAATTCTCTATCATCATAAAAGTTATAAAAAAATTTATATCTAATTATTATTACATAATTATTTATTTATCTATAAAGTTCAAAGTTTAATATATCATTTGCATGATTGTGTCAAGGGTATTCATAAGTGCAAGAGCATATAGCTTTATATTCATGATTGCACATACATACCTATGAGATAAAACTACATCAACTTGAGGGCCATTTGGGATATGTATGCAATGCTCAGTCACAAGGGGTTTTTGAGACCAACTCAACCATCCTAACTAACCTAGTTTCCCCCCTCTTATTATCTAATTTATAACTAGTATATGTGTAGGATTTAGGTTTTTTTTGTTATGTAGGTCTTCTATAAGACAATAAAGAACACCCATTTTAGTAGTAAAATTTAGGGGATCACACAAACCCAAATTAGGATACTAGGAATAAAATCAACTATGATGTATCTGCAATAGCTGGACAAGGCTATAGTGTACCCTTATCTACCTCCTATAGACTTGTCCTGACAAACTATGAATTATTATTTTTTGCATAACTCTGTATATAAATAAATTTCACATATTTATATTTAAAATCATCTTATATATTCACATCTATTTATGTCTTAGTAAGGTTTGCAAATCATTAGGACTGTTACTATTTTTATCAAGTTTCAGATTTTTATAAATTTTTTAGGATACTATATATTGACTATTTTTATTTATCAGATCAGTACACATTAGAATTCTAATTATAATAGTTCAAAACCAATTAATTTAAGTATTATTAAATTAAAAGGGTTAAATATTTTGGTGAGCTCACATTTTATTTAGAACATTTCTTTTTGTTTTCTTGATTTTTTTCCCTCTAATTTCATCAAATTTGTATGAATGCCTAAAACTAAAATAAAATAAACATTCGACTTTGGATATACATTAGAAATAAAATGATTCAAATTATTCAACCTTGGATTTTATCCAACATTTAATAAGTTTGTCTTATCACCTTAGATAAATCTAACATTAAAGCTCTTTCTTTCGACCTTAGGTTGAAATTTATTTGATTTCTATACACAAATATATTTCACATTTATTTTTCCCTTTATTTTTCATTTACTTTGGCTTGTTTTAGAAACTATGTTCCTATCATTTTAAAACTAATTAGTGACTATCATGAAGGGATATGTAATGTTTAATTTACAAATCTCATGATGTGAGGGGTTTACCCTAATACTCAGAGCCATAATACAACACTAAGCATGTAATTTAGTTTCCCTGTACCTCATGGTATATCACAAACACATAGTTTCCCTTGTTTACACCAATATTAATTTTATTTTATTTTTTTAATTTGTGGTGCACCTGAGAAGGCTATATTTCCCAAGTAATTTTTTCTCATATTATATTCAAAACTAGGGTTAGTGGGTCACAAGCATGGTTCTACCTCTATATTTATAGCTCTAAAACATCGGGTTGACACTAATAAAAACATGAACAAGTATAATTGAGATCTTAAAAATCATTCAAACCCTTTCCTAAATAACCCTCATACCCTTATTTTTTATTGTTATGTATTCATAATTATTAGCTTTGCTTGATTCA
Organism: Torreya grandis; assembly: GCA_037957365.1. Taxonomy (NCBI): domain Eukaryota; kingdom Viridiplantae; phylum Streptophyta; class Pinopsida; order Cupressales; family Taxaceae; genus Torreya; species Torreya grandis. The sequence goes on along the minus strand of JARHVA010004809.1, from coordinate 234,347 downwards.
TATTATATTATATTCATCATCATTAACTTTTTTATACATACTATATTTCTTGTTTTCAATAAGAATTTCATTTTTTGCATATATCATGCATAGTCAAATTCAAAATATTTATGGTGTACATCCTCTTGATCTATTGTTCTCTACTCATACTATGGCTTGTGTTTATGATCCTGAATGGAGAGTTCATACTAAACAAACACTTAGAGAAGATGATATTAGTAATGTTTATGATGATGAATATAAATTTTTTGACCCTTGGGTATAAGGGCCCATTATATTAAATAGAATTATATATTCCCATTTGGAATCTCATATAGCTTCCTTTTTTGTCACACATCTAGATTCCCTTTCATAATCTCCTATTTATTCCTCTATGGTTTTACCTCTAGATTCCCTTTTAGAATCTCATGTAGATTAAGTTTTGGTCACATGTCTAGATTCCCTTTTATAATCTATTATATATTCCCCTTTGGTCACACTTCTAGATTCCCTTTCATAATATCTTATAGATTCCTTTTTGGTCACAACTCTCGACTCTATTTTAGAATCTCTAATAGATTCTCATTGGTCACACCTCTAAAATCCTCTTCAGAGGTCTCTTTATCTTTCCATTTATATTTAACTTTGGTCATATATCCAAATCCCTATTTTTTCCCTTCTATAATTTCCTATTTGGATTTACCTTTAGTAATACATTTTCATTCCTATTTATGCTCTTTTCTATTTCCCTTTGTAAATATACCTTTGATCATACCTCTAGTGTACCCTTTGGGTCCTTCCCTAGTTTCTAATTTGAATTTACCTATTGACACACCCATGGATTCCTCTATGTAATCTCCCATAAATACTATTTTTGAATTTTCCTTTGATCTTCCTTTAGTGTAAGCTATGGATGTCCCATTAGAGAACACAAATCATCATAATAATGACTTTATAATATTTCTTAAACTATAACCTAATCTCAACATGGAAGAATCCTAATCTTATACACCTAATTTTTCTCTCCATTTTGATACTGAATTATATTGTATTTGCACTTATAAATTGAACTCACATAATATATGCATAAATAAGGATATTGAGTCTATAATAAATAACAATTATTATTTTTCATTACAAAAATGATAATGTTATTATTTTAAATGATCAAAATGAAAACTATAGTGATCATGATGAGGACTAGTATGATGATGACTATTATGAATATAGTGATGATGAACATGATTCTATTAATCCTATTCTAGATTCTCATTTACTTTCCCCTCATGTTCATACTATGTTACATAATGAGTCAAATGATAAAGTGGCTAGTACTAATGTTATTGCATATCATGATGATTTTTCTATTTCCCCATTGAAAATAAAAATGTGTGAACATGTTAATCAACATAATATTATTACTTATATTATATTATAATTTAATATGCCTTTGAAAACTAAAATACATAAAATAATAAGGAACCTCATCAAGCACAAAAGAAGCCTATCATTCCTCTTCTTTCTCTTATTCACAATAGTGTACCAATGGCTAAAATTAATAATATAATGGAACCCTTAAATGAGGCCCTTAATAACCTCAACATGACTTCTAAAAAATTAATATCCTAATTACATGGTGTAGGTACTTTTAAAGACAATGTGCACTAACTATATTTAGAAATTAAAGTGTATCACATTTGGGTCGATTTTAACATTCTTCATGGTAATACTACTGTGTGTAATATTTTGTACACACCTTAATCCTCTAAATTCAAAATCCATACTTTTTCCACATTTGATGTAAGAGGAGATACTTATTTACATCTTAGATATTTTTGATAAAATATGAATGGTTATAATGGTATTCAACTATCATTACAACTATTTCCTAAAAGCCTATAGGGATGTCATTTTGCATGGTTTTATTCCCCTCATAGTGGATATTTAACTACCTAATTAGAACTAAACGAGGAATTGTTAATATAATATATTTAAAATAAAGGACCTCGGGGCACATATGAAAAGTTACCCTCTTTGCACCAAGGTAAGTCCAAACAAGTTTATGATTATATCCTAAGATTTAATATAGCTATGTAATGACTAATTTATCAATCAACTACTTATGAAGTTCAATAAATATTTTCTAGAGGGTTAGTTTATCCACTAAAATAGAAGTTACTTTATTACACTTGTTAATCATTTATTATTATTTGTTATGAGGCCTTAGCATTGGAAGAGGAAATAGGCCTTGTTCAAACATCAAATAAAATTAATTAAGACATCAATTTACATAAGTAAAATCCAAATACCTAAATCCATTTGAAACATATTGACACACACTTTTATAAAAAAATATAAGGACTATATTATAATAATTCTTCTAAAAGTGAATACACTAAACCACTTCCTAGAAAATGAACTAACATTCATGGTAATCATTCCAAGCATAAGGTCCAATCCAATAATGTTAAATTATTACATAAAGGAAAAGCATTTGTTTCCAATCATATTAATCATGATAGTTCCTTTACATCAATCAAAGTGAAACCTTGTAAAAACATATCCAAAGATAGTCCACATGATATTTTAAATACATTTTTAGATAAAAAGTTAATCAAATTATGCCCTAATTATTATCATTTACTTCATCATTTGACAAAAATGAAAGGCCAACCCTTTTTTACTTATCATTACATTAATAGACATCATTATAATAATTTATATGCATTAAAAAATGTAAATGAACTTATAATTAAACACATTATGTCAATTTGAACATTTAATAAAAAATTACACAAATTGCTACCTATACCTCCAAAATTTCCAAACACTAAATACATTTCTCAAAAAATTCCTATACAAGATACAATGGCTACCAAAAATTTCATTAATGATAATAACCAAACCAATAACATTAATAATAACACTCATATTTATAATATTAATAATTCCCAAATATGTGCACATGAGATTCTTATAAATACTAAAATATTATTTATCTAGTACCTTGGTCTTCTACACTAGGGATGTACCTTTTAGTTCTAGACTTACCCACTACCAAAAGGCTTGCATTCACTATCTCTTTATGCCTAATTACTTATCTCTTAGTCAAACCATTTTTATTTTTATGACCAGGCCTTCTATACTGTGCAAAAATATATAAACCATGATTATTATGCTTCACTTCTAGTTTTGGACCCATTAATAATAACACTCATATTTATAATACTAATAATTCCCAAATATGTGCACATGAGGTTCTTATAAATACTAAAATCTTATTTATCTAGTACCTTGATCTTGTACACTAGGGATATAACTTTTAGTTCTAGACTTACCCACTACCAAAAGGTTTGCATTCACTATCTCTTTATGCCTAATTACTTATCTCTTAGTCAAACCATTGTTATTTTTATGACCAGGCCTTCTATACTATGAAAAAATACATAAACCATGATTATTATCCTTCACTTCCAGTTTTGGACCTATACATATTCTTTAATTTCCTAGACACATGCATCCCAAACAAACACCTGCATTGATGCAAATGCCCACTTTTCCTACAAAGTGTCCAGTGCCCAAAATTAATCCAATTTTCAAAATAAAAATATCCTAAATTTTGGCCTAAGTGATTTAATGTAAGATATTTATAAAAGGGATTGGTATATATATACAATATGAACTCTCATTTATTCCTCACCTATCAATCACTTGGAATTAGCATGCAACTCATAAGGCCATATACCAAAAATCACTCAATCAAACATTCAAGTGAGAAAACCTACCTTGTTCATCCCTATTTATATATTATTCATAGGATCAATATTTACATAGGTCTATATCATTCCAAGAGTAGTTTATAAAAAATATTTTATAAGTTACAATCTAGTCATTACATTTTTTTGATTATCACACATTACATCCTTATGCACACATAATCTAACACGTAGGGGATAAATACATAAGTTTGAGGCTCTCTTCAAAGTATTGGCTATATAGGAAGTTTCATTTGATAGAGGGGTCCTTAGAGCACATCGACACCATGAGCCCACTAACCCATTTTTACCATAGTCACTCCAAGGCTTAATCATTTTACAAAGAGCAATTACTTGTGTGTGTGATCTGTATACATAAAAATAAAGGTGACAGAAAAAAGAGAAGGATCTATTTGATTTCATACATATCCATTAATTATTACATACATGACACCTATGTCAAAGTCAGACACCTGCATTGACATAATCTTCTAAATCTGATAGAAGCATTTGAGGCCACAAAAAGAATATTTACAAAATATGATGATTGTTTTAGGATCACCTAGTCCACTTCTAACTTGTTCTAGATCATACCTGCATATGCATAGTAAAAAAAAAGTATCATTTGTTTTCCAAATTATTTTAATATCTATAATTAATTGTAATTTACTATTTTTATCAGTCTTAGTTATATAAATTCATAATACTATTTATCTAAGTTTTTATATTAATTGGCCTACTCATTAGATTAATTCACCATATTTGTGTAAAATTTAATATATTACCCATTTAACCCTAGATGCATAACACATATCTAAATTTAGGGCTAAACATTTGATGAACCCAACCTTTCATCTCTAAACCTTAGATTGACCTAGGGTTTTTTATAATATGTTCTTTGATTATTGTAAATTGCTTTGTCAAATACTAAATTTTTCATTTATAAGTAATGGAAAACCTTAAATTAAAAAAAAAAATCATTTTAAAATGGAATATAAATATGCAAGTCACTCATCTCAATAACAACAAGAGATTAAATCAGTAAATATGCCAAGGCTAAGGCATCCTCCCCTAGTGATGGTGAATCTTTAGGTGGTACTACAATTGATTACATATCAATCACCCTAGTTTTTAGCACATCATCGATTCATACATATAATGGGGGCATGATTATGTGTTTACACCACTGTTCCTCAAAATAAATCTTACTATTACTAAATACTCCATGGGAAACATTGACACTTCAACTCAGTTATAGATTTCAATGCCTATAACAATTCAAATAATGGGTACACCTCCTTTGGTGACTTCTTAAACTTAAAACCTTAGTGATAAAAATGTGCAAGATATTATCCAAATTATAAAACTTTTACAAGCTAAGGTTACAATATTAAGTAATTTTTTTTGAATTCACCTTATGCTATTGATTCACAAGAGGTGTCACATAACCCTCTTGTAATTTAGATATATTTACACCCATTTCCAATTGATTTTTTTACACTTAAGTTTAAATTTTATGATGGAAAGGGTGATCTTGAACAACATCTTTGATCATTTTATATGGAATGCATTGATTATACCTAAAATGATAAAATTTTGACTAAACTATTCCCAAGGAGCCTCAAAGACTATGCTCTAAGGTGGTTCTATGATTTAATAATCTAATCATTAAAAGCATTCAAGCCTTTTGTGGATCAATTTTTGGAACTTTCCTCTATCAACATTAATAAAAATATATATTATTCCCAAATTGAAAAAATCAAACAAGGAATCAATGGATCTATAAATGAATATGTCTTGAGGTACAAGATAATGTTATCCAAAATGACAAAACAAATAGAAGATAAAGAGCTTCAAAACATCTTTAAACAAATTTTTCTTGCCCCATTACACGATTCCATTAGTTTAAAAAAGTTGAAATATTTTGATGAATTATGCCATATTGTCCAAGATCATGAAATGAAACTTATTTCATTGAACAAACTTAAGTATGTATCCAACACATCAACTACATCTAATACCAAGTTTCATATCTGACCAAACTACAAAGTGAAACATATAGAACCTAACTAATAAATGAATATAGTTGTTTGATTTATCCAATGCACCAAGGAGATAATTTACATGATTACCTGAGTCTCTAGATTTGCTACTTAAGAAGCTTGTAGATTTTCATCTCATATATATCCTTCCTCCCATAGAGTTTGATATGAGTAGACCTCTACCTCATGGATATGATTTCAATGCTTATTTTGACTATCACCATGACCCTGGGCATTTTACTAACCAATGTTATACCTTAAAACATAATATCCAAGACCTTATTGATAACCAATACCTTATATTTGATAATCCTACCAAATATTTAAGGTCACAACATATTGACCATTAGAACCAAAATATGTTTAGTGATACATTAAAAGATCATTCTTATAATAATATGGAAGAAGAAATGACATATAATGTAAATCCTCATCAACCACACTATAGGAAACCATTATATGGGATTAGTGGTACGTACACATGACATATACCTCATATGGTTCATAAACCATCTATTACTTTCAATGACATTAAGATTGTGGATGATGAATCAAATATTCATTCATTATTTATTAGAACATACCTTGATCACCAGCGTATTCATACTATTATGATTGAAATGGTGCTAGAGAAATGTTTGCACCATGTGATTACTTGCACATTTGAGATATACACATGATGATTTACACCCTTCAACCAAAGTTTTTAGAGCATTATATGGGACCTCACAATAGGTTCTTGGTGAGATTAAATTACTTTTATAGGTTATCCTAGCACATGTGGTCACTACCTTCTTAGTTATACCATACATGTGAGTATTTTATATATTATTCAAACAACCTTAGATACATAAACTTTTTGTAGTGCCTTCCATAATTTATGGGTGTATTAAATACATTCATACCAACATATTAATCATGGTTCTTAGAATTTCATATGTATATCGACTTAAATACGAGATTTTTTTTTCAAGATAACTAATTATCAAACCTAGTAAGGTTAATCCTCTGCAAAATGGTAAGAATTAGGAAATCCCCTTTCCTAGGTGGCCCACAATTAAGAAACCATTGCATCATAGACACACAGTGGATTCTATGAATCCTCATCTAATAATATATATTACACTCAGTTATCTAGAGTAACTAAACATGTTTATATTATTGCTACTTTAAATACACTAAAAAACACAAAATTAAGGGTTCCACAAACCCATACTCCTTCTATTACCTCTTTGAGACCATAGAGTCTTATGACACATACTTAGAGCATTACAAAGCCTACAATGCCAGCTATTACAACTATACATGCTCCTTATAAATAACACTAATTTGATATACCATATCTAGTGTTTAGAGCACTTACATATGAGCATTCCTTAGATGGGATAATTAGCTAGACTTTTCCTTTTACAAACAAATCAAAAGCAATCAAAAATTTCAAAAAGATAAAAAAATTCAAATAATTAAAAAATACCAAAAACTTTCAACGTGTTCCTAGTTGTAGTATTTATTATGCATATGTTGTTTATTTCATATTAGTAGATAACATATCATTATTTTCCTATATACACATATGTTTCATGATTCACTTGAGTGTGATACATGCATACCAAGATACATGATATATGCACATATAGATGTTGGGCCTTCCTTATACTCATATCCTAATTATGTTGGTGCATCTTCTTTTCTAATCAAGATACACCAAATTTATATTATTATATGATAACTTTCCTTTATCATGTTTGAGTTTATATACTTACACATGCATATATCCATTCTTACACTCGATATGTTAGTTACTTAGCATTGCTTATAAACACACATATATTTAGGAAATTGTATGCTGGGTTCATGATGGTTGCTTAAATTTTTCCTAATTTTCCATTTTAGCACTTCATTGAGTGTGTTCCTTGTTATTATCTTGCCTTGCATTGGATGTTTGAGAAATTGAATATGCTCCATTGAATATGGACCTCGTGCCTTATTTTCCTTTTTAGACATTTTAATATGTCATTTATATGCTTTGTGGACATTTGACTAAATGATTTACTTTGATTGTGTGGCATTTAAACCCTTGTATGATGTCTCCTCGGACCATTTATATTTTTATTTAATTTTGAGTGCTATTGTGTGTGTGTGTGTGTGTGTGTGTGTGTGTGTGTGTGTGTGTGTGTGTGTGTGTGTGTGTGTGTGTGTGTGTGTGTGTGTGTTTGATTTCCTATTGAGCTTGTACTATTACTCTCTAGACATTTCTATGATTTGCATCATGCATATTAAGACTTAATGTGATCACATATTACATGCTTCAATGCTATATATATCTATACATGTTCTTCCTATATGCTACATGATCCATAAACAATTTGTATAGTTATCTTATCCTTTTGAGGTAAGGTAACTACCAACTTCTACTTATCCTCAAATTGTAAGGGTGGAAATGTCATATAGGCATCACTCCCACATTTTTATAGTTCTAGATTATAGTAGTGGGATGTAAAAAAGGCATGAACAACACACTTATTCAGTATTCCACATATCCAGATTATAGTGGATGCATGTTATGGAAAACATTTTCTCCACATTTACACAATTTATTAGATTATCTAGATTCAATGGGGGAATGTCATATAAACATGTTTTCCATACTTGAACAAATTTCAAATTCACCATATTTCATAGTTATATGATTTAGTTATATATGTGTGGCATAATTCTATACATTGGTATCATTATTATACCCAAATTTTAGCTTGAGATATATATTAAGTGCATATGCCATGAAAATGACACCTAAAATTAAAAAATCAAATCAATTTCCATATTTCAAATACTATTATGGAAGGTTATCATACCCAAGATGGACTATTATTGAGACAATCTACTGTAGTGTTTGGTTCACCTTTGGAAGGTTAAGTTGATTAAATCACTCAATCTTACCAAACGTATAATTTAGATTTGATTTAATTATCTAAATATAACATAATTATAGGTTGGATTAATTAAATCATCTAGCCTTACAAGATATATATTGTGAGTTGATTAAATCATTCACACTCACTAGATCATGCACCTATTTGGGTTAAATGATTGAGATGAAATAAGATAAATGGGTGTGTGGTAACTCAACTTTACACCAAGGTTGGGGGAATGTATCCTCCAATCTCTCTCTCTATATGCACTTACGAGTTTAGAATTATCTCAATCCCAGGTTCAATGCTTCATAATAAGGCATCCTTTCAAATCAAATTACCAATAGGTAAGATGGTTGTATTGACACATAGGTGTACTTTTAACCTTTCTCTTCTTACTTTCAAGAATTTTAAATTATTTAAAGTTTTTATTTAATATACTGATTATATATTGTAACATGCTCTTTGTTGTAGATCAGTCACTAAATAATCACTCAATTTGGGCTCATGAAAATACAATGTGTGATATACACACACATGTATTTATTTATTTATTTTAAACAATAAATTTAATTACTAGATTAAATCGGGGAAATTGTAGATACTAAAATCTGATTTATGTAGTACCTTGGTCTTGTACACTTAGTAAATACTTAGCATGGATACACCTTTCATTTATAGACTTGATCACTACTAAAATACCCATGTTGACTATCTCTTTGTGCGTAATTGATTATCTCTTAATCCAACCATGTTATTTTGATGACCAAACCTTCTATATTATGAAAAATATCTCAACTTGATTATTATCCTTCATTGCTAGTTCTTGGCATGTACCCTTTTTTTAGTTTCCTAGACAAACACCTACATCGACTAAATGTCCACTTTTCCTATAAAGTGTCTAGTGCCCAAAAATCATCCAATTTATAGAAGAAACATATCCTAAAGTTCAATCTAAGTGATTTAGTGTGATATATTTATAAAATGGATTGGTATATATACAATATCAACCCTCATTCATTCCTCACCTAGAAATCACCAGGAAATCACATACAACTCATAAAAAATATACCAAGAAGCACTCAATCAAGCATTCAAGTGGGAAAACCTTAATTATTCATTCCTATTTATATATCAATCATAATATTAGTATTTTCATAAATCTAAAAGATTCTAATCATATTTCATGATATACCTTCTCTTTTTTACGAGAAGAGCTCAAAAAAATCATGGTCACTACATGTCTTTTATTATCACACATTGCATCCTTGTGTACACACAAGATAAAAGGTAAGGGATTAATAAATAAGTTTGAGGCTCTTTTCAGAGTATAGGCTATGTAGGTAGTACCCATTGATAGAGGGGTACTTAGGTAAAATCAACACCGTGATCTCGCTAACCCATTTTTCTCACAAACACTCCAATGGTGAAGAGATAAGGTTTGATAATCAGACAAAGAGGGATAGTGTATGGGCAAAATTGATATACATAAAAATAAAGGTGATATAAAAATCTAAAGGTTCCAATTGGCTGCATCTATATCTAGTTATTAATTTATACCAGATGCTTACATCAAAGATAGACTCTTGTGTCAATGTAATTATCTAAATTTGATGCAAGTGTTTGAGGCCACAAAAATAATATTTCTAGAATATGAAGACTATTCCAAGATTACCTTCTAGTCCACTTCCAACCTATTCTAGATTAGACATAGATATGCATAGTAAACCAACTGAGTATCATTTATTTTCCAATTCATTGTAATACCTATCAATAGTTTTACTTTACTATTTTTAGTAGTATTCATTGTATAAATTTAGAATACTATTTTTCTAATGTTTCTATTTATTGGCCTAATAATTATATTATTTCACCTCATTTGTGTAAAAACTAATCTAATGCACCTTTAACTTTAGATATCTAATACATATCTAAATTTAGGGTTAAACAGTTCCTAAAGTACAGATAATGTAAAACCTAAACGAACCAACCAAGTAACCTACATAAATATGGGTTCCTAAATCAAAGTAACTAAAAATTTAACACCATGAAATACATAATAAACCTAATCCTAATTGTGCAAACAATCAATTAAATGATTATTCAACATTCCTTTTTCCATCAAATTGGAAATTATCTTAAGGAATATCTTTCAAAACACGAGAATACAAATACATATGCATAAATAAAATTACCATTTATCTATGTCTCAAAATTTAGTCAAACATAACATATGTGTCAATAAATAATAAGCACATGTTCCTAAATAGATTAGGCATAATTAGTATCAATGTCTATATCTTTATCATTTATTAGTGTTGTTCAAGATGTCAAGGCACTACCTGCATCTCATGACCTCAATCTATACCTCCACCAATCATAAGCCTCAAACACTTCCAACCACTCTCAAATAGTTGTGTGCTCATTATAAAGTTGAACATACTTTGTAAAAATAGTCAAACATAAATCAAATGTCCCCACAATCAGAAGCATCTAGTGTCAAGTAAACTCAGCTCAGAGTTGGTCTTATTCAATACTAATGCATCACACTCCACTATCATTGCATATAACCTATTATATGATTGCATATATGTAGTTTTCATAATAGTAACTATATCAAACATTGGTGCATGTGGCCCCACCACATCTACCCTCTCCATAATTCCTTATGACACAACATTATTGGGCACATGTCATGTCAACACACATAATTTTGACTCTATGATAAGTGACCAATAATCATCACCTCTTACATAAATCACATAAATGATATCAAATACCACAATCAACCAAAAAGTATCCTACTAAATTACACAACACATATACATACCACCTACTACCCTAAGAGTATTTAGAATAGATACTACTAGATTTACTCTTAATGTAAATAGCAATAAGCATAGTCACCTATGCTAGGTCCACTAATATGTATACTCATCTATGAATCCTACATTATATATATATATATATATATATATATATATATATATATATATATATATATATATATATATATATATATATATATATATATATATATGGGATCACCAATACTCCATCCCTCTCATCATATAGAACTTAAGCTAACTCGTCATCTAAATTTCAAGCTTGTTCCCCCTCTCAAGAAAGGACCCTAAAAAAATGGCCAAATCACTGGTGCTAGGGTTATTCTCTAAACTAATCCAAAGTAGAGTCTCACTCGATCCATCTAAAATTGATCATACATAATATAAAATTGATCATAGATCCAATAACTCACTCAAATCTACCATTCTCAATTGTATTCTCCCTCCAACCCTCAAATCCATGGTATGACCTCCTTATTATGTCACCAAATGTCATTCAATCCAACACATAATGAAAATCCATGGTATTACCTCAGTTAACACATGTTGTTCTCACCCATATACTTTCATATATATGTGGTTATTCCCATCTAGCTAATGGCAACCCAACATGCCTAATATCTATTATATCCTCATAATCCCAACAATACAATAATGTCATTGAACCCAATATTCCACCATAACCCTCCCAAGTAAATATATACAAATACCTTTATATGTGAGACAACATGGTATGACCCCATGAATATATGGTTCCATTATCCTCTATATGCTAAACAATTATAATCATCTTATATAAAATGGATATACATACCCCACCAATAATAACAAAGGTAACTAATAATACACAAATAAATTTTTGCAACCAAGAAACTCTTGAAATAATGATATCTAGAAATAATATTATGGTATCCCTATAACATACTATCTACCCCTAACAATTCTAGTCATGTACCTATGAGCATCATAAACACTAACTATTGTATCTACCACTACTCAAATACCAACAATCAATAATTGTATAATACACCAGACCTCCTCCAAAGTCATCATCATCTCACCCATGGGCAACCAAAAGGTACATGTATCTAAATCCCACCTATATACCAAATCCATAATCATATGAATATCATATGTCACTAGGTCTAAAAAACTTATATTTCCAAATCATACAACATTATTAATGGCAATCTCCTCATCTGATAAATGAAAACCATGAATAATCTAGAAAATGTGTCCTCGATAGAACTATTGATCTCTAAGATCACTTTACAATCATAAACATAAATGATTTTTTTTTAAATTTATCCAAATGATCATAAAAGATAATAATAAAAAATTAAATTCTAAAATTGGACACCACTACACTGTGCTATACATTAGTGCAGATGATGCCGCATTTCTCAAACACTACCATAAAAGAGTCCCTATTATATCGAATAGAGTCACATTAGTATTGGATGAACTAGTGATGGTAGGATAGTACCATGTAACAGTAAAATCACAACAAAAATATGAAAAAATAATTAAAATTTAAAATATCACATTACTAAAGATTGGTTACTCACTAGATATGTCTTGATATTTGCCTCCATTGCCACTCGTACTCACTCAAATCATGTTGGCATTGTTGGTCTCATTTGAGGCATTTTCAATCTATCCTCTCAAATTATCAAACTCTTTACTATTTGGTTATAATACAAAAGAATATGAAAAAATATTTTAACTGCCCTATTTATATTTTTCTATCATTCTAAGGTTGTACCTTATCATCTTGGCATTTATTTCTAATCACTATAATCCATAATCAAAATTGTGATATCTAGAATAATATTTATCCAAATTTAATATCATAATATTCATTAGAATCTTGATGGTATAATTTTCCACATCATATTAATTACAATATTCATCAAGGCATCCCCATATTTTCATGTGGTCTACATAGCACCTTTTCAATCACTCTCATTCACCCTAATGCTTCAACACATACTCTCACCGATCACTCAATATTTTTTTATTTTGATCTTATTCTAATTTAAACACAAATGATTCATTATTATCATCCTTTGACTCCAAATTGAGGTAAAACATAAAATATCATACACTCACATATTTTTAACACTCACACGATAATACAAACTAAATTATATATTACATGTAAAAATTAAGCAAAATTTAGCAATACTATGATGTCAAGGAAAGTTTTATAGCATAAACTCACAAACTATGGGGGCATTATTCTAATTCATGCACTTCCCTAATCTATGTTGAAAGTTTTTCAAAATATCACCACTTCAATAAGCAAAGTTTTGTAAAAGTTTCAAAATAGAAGAACAAATCTCAAATTACAAGTTAAAAATTCAAATTTCAAATCAACACAAATATAGGGGACATGATTAATCATGCTCATGTTTTTATATGGAATTTTCAAAATATATATTTTAAAATTTTAAAAGTTTAAAAATTGAATCTAGATGCATTTGTAATGGTGTGATTCATTTGGTGGAAATTGGACCACATTACGTATAGTAACATTGAATGTCTATGCCTATGATTTTTTCAAACCCATTGTGTGGTTCCCATTTGTTTTTCTTTATCTCCTATTAGAGTCTAGTGACACTCAATGGTTTATCACTCTATCATTACTCACAACATTTTTCACAAGTGAAAGCATATCCTTGTTTAGTTCAAATGCTTCACTTGTTGAGACTTGATCACTCTAAAAAAAATCATAGGTTCTAGCTCCATGATTTGGTATGTTTATTTTCTAGGGACACCTAATGGCCTACCACTCATCCTACTATCACTATAAAGATTATTTTTTCTCCATAGATAAGAGAAAACAAGATTTAATGCACCATATCTCCAATTACAGGCAAGGAAATAATCAGATCATAAACCTTTTTAGGTGTATACTTTCTTTACTCTCTCTCTTCAAATTTTAAAATTTAAGTTAAGACTTTAATTTTTTTAAATATGAACAATGATTGATTTTTGCATCATTGCAAGTGTTTACATCAAGACATTGCACATAACTAGGATTCACATCAAAAGGCAAAGTGTCTATACAAACTCCATTTTTTGTTTTACTTTAGTCATTTCACTTCATTGCATCACTATTATAAAGTGGAGGAAATTTTAGACACCCAAATTTTAACACAAGTTCATCCAAAACATTCATTTTACATAACCTTACTTATTTAGATTAGTATTGATGAATAGACAACTTATTGGCATGTCATATTCTACATCATAAGCTTTCACTCTTCTTGTTTATATTTTCATGTCTTTTATATTTATATTTATATTTTAATATCCACCATGGGGATCCCAAATTTTCATTCCAAATATTTATCTTTGAGTTTTGACTCTTTTAGACAAGGCTACATTATAGGAAAAGGTTGTACTACAGCCTTGTACATATAGTGTGGATTATCCTAATGTAACTTGTGGATGATTTTTTGATTTATATATTGTTAACAGTAATTTTTATGACCATTTATCTCTTTCGAATCAGCCTCTTCACACACCAATGATCCTCAAAATTGAATTTTAAAAAAACTCTATATATGCAAAGGTCCTTTCAAGAGCTAGGGGCTAATTCTCAATCATCAAAAAAGATATAAAAAGTTATAGCTTAATATTACTATGTAATTATTGATTTATCTATAAATTTAAAAGTTTAATATATAATTTATATGTTTGTGTCAAGAGTATTCATATGCAAAATATCATCTAACATTACATTCATGATTGCACATACCTATCTAGGAGGGAAAATTGCATCGGATTGAGGCCCATTTAGGTTATTTTGGCAGTGCTCAGTCATAAAGGGGTTTTGAGTCTAAATTAGCCATACTTATCAACCCATTTTTTGCCCCTCTTTTTATCTAATGTTATCTAGTGTGTGTTCATGATCTATTTTTTATTTTTTTAATGTCTTCTATATGGAAACATAGAACATCCATTTCAACAATAAACCCTTTTAGGTGATCATACAAACCCAAATAAGGGATATAATCAATAAGGGCATGACCAAAATATCCAGACAAGGTTTTAGTGCATCCATGTCCACCTTCCATGTACTTGTCCACTATGAATTACTATTTTTGGTATAACTTTGTCTGTATATTAATTTCCTTCCACATACTTGTACACTATGAATTACTATTTTTGGTATAACTTTTTCTGTATATTAATTTCAGAGTTTTTACTTAGAGTGAGCTTACACACACACACATATATATTAGTGAGGTTTTTAATCCTTACACATTTTACTATTTTTAGCAAATTTCTGATTTATATAAATGTTTTAACTAACTATATATTGACTATTTTCATTATCAGACTAGGACATATTAGCATTTCAAATTTAATATTTTAATACCAATTAATTTTAAGTCTTCTTAAATTAAAAAGGGTTAAATAGGTGGCAAGATATGTCAATGGATATAGTTAAATATTTAATATGAACTGATCTTTGGAAGAATCATATTAATATGGTTTGAGGATAGAAGATAAATTATCTATGAGTAAAAGGTAGGTCTAATAATATTAAATGATAACCATTAAATGAATACAAGTAGTATTTGAATGAGGACAGGGATAATACTTATTAAGCTTCAAATCAATAAGAGGATGAGCTACCTTTGTAAGAGGAAGGAAAATATATGGATGACGATGAGGAAGAGGAATAATGTTCAATATAAGGTGTTCTAGTTACACATACTTTGGGTATAATAATTTTGAGTGTCCTCATACTCAATGTGATGGTTAAAAAGAGAAGGAATGATGGTAGTATGCAAATTTCACAAGAAGATGAAGAGTCGGTAGCATCACTCATGCATATGGAGGAACCAAAATAATGAGATAATTTACTATCACACAGAGTATTGAAAGTGGATAAATAAATATAATACCAAAGGAGACATTTTTAGAAACTAATGCAAAAAAAAAGGTAAACATTTCCATGTTTTTGTTGATAGTGGAAATTGTGGTAATTTAGTATCCATTGAAATGGTTAGCAAATTGAATTTGGTGTGTATACCACACCTAATTCCTTATAGAATGTGTTGGTTGATATATGGAAGTGGGGATATTATTAGGGAGTTTTGTGAAGTTGAAACCCAAATTGATATATATAGTAATAATATTTTGTGTGATGTCTTATCTATGGATGCATGCCATGTTTTATTGTGGAGGGCATAGAAATTTAATAGGGAGATGATATATGATGGGAGAGATAACACCATGAGTGTTAATATCAATGGAAAAAGGTACATCCTAATCTTTTGGACATAAAATAGGATGAGTATGAGCAAAATAATAATCTTTTGATGTATGTTGATGAACATGTCTTATTGGAATAAGTGATAGGAGATTTTTTCTTATTTGGGGTAGAGACAAAGAAGCTCAAAGAGTTGTCTATAATAGTTAAGAGGAATATGTAGCAGTATAATTTTAGATTTTATAACATAAAATAGGAAGGATATGATGAGGTATGGAATGGGATATCATCTTAAAGTTGTTGATGTTAGGAGGAGATAGTGTGGATTATGTTTGGTGGAGAAGGATGGCTTGTATTCTCACATGTTTGATGAAAACTATGGTTATACATTACATTAAGTAAGGACACACTATGGATATTCTCCCAAATTCAAAAGAGTGGTTCTACCACCTAACCTATATTAGTGAGTATTATGCTCACAAACTCTTAACCCAGGTGTCTTATGCAAAATCGTCCAGTTAGTCAATTAGTCTTTCATCACCCAAAAAGATAACTACTATGTTTTAAGAATTTTGACAATCGACTACATCCCACATGAACTCAATCAAAATTTAACAACATTATGGAAGTGAGAATAAGAGGTTTTAGATCATAATAAAAACTGTTATTTAATTTATGACAAGACCATCATGAGTAAGTGTGAATTATGTAATAACTATACATCACCAATAAAGATTTCTAAAAGAGTGTGTTTTGGTTTCTAGTCTCATATTATGTGTTTATGTATTGTATAAGGCTACACTATCTAAGGTTTACCTTAATTATATCCCCTAATTGTCATTTCATCAAAATAAAAATAATGCATGTTAAACATGCATCTTCAATCAATGAAATATGTAAAACTAGACATGAAATTTTAGTTCATATCTTCCATCTTTCACTTTTTAATTTTCAAATAAAATAATAAACACTAAACATGAAACTAAATATTCTTTGTGAATCTAAAATATAAATAAGATATATATCTTCACATAAAATAATATCTAAAATTTTCTTAGGCTTCTTTAATTTGTATTTAATTTATAAAATTTGTAGGTACTAGCTCTTTATAATATGAATAAATGGATTTTAATTAATTTGTAATATAAATATACATAAACATTTAATATACTTAAATAAATGTAAAACAATAAATTATTTAATAATTATTTTTTAAATAATATTAATTAAAATTAAAAGAGGTTTTAGAAATGTATCTCGAATATCAAGAGATTTGGAGATAGTTTTTAAAGCCATAAATTATAAATTGGGTTTTGTGACAAGACACTGAAAAGAGAATGAAGGACCTTTTTTGAACCACCAAGTTTTATTTTTGGCCCTAAAATTATATTAAATATAATACTAATAAGTGTCAATATGACACGTTATTTTGACAAAAGTGTTCATCATATTTAAGGCTCTAAAAACTTGCTTAGATTTTTTAAACTTCAGCCTGACCACCAAGAAAATGTACTTCTTCTTATTACCCTAATTGAGTGATAAGACCTCAAAATGGTAAATGAAAACAATGTAATTTTGGGCCTAAATAACACATAAAAATATCTAAGCTTCCTTAATATTTTTTAGGCTTTGTATAATATTAAATAATACTCCATTAACTATAATAATTAATCAACTAGGAAAACTAGTGTAATGTAATGAGTAGCTAATATGAGCTTAAATGATATAATGAATGCTCTCTAAATTTTTTCTTGATCTCTATGTAAATATTTTAAATGGTCAATATATTTATATGAATAATAAATGTTTGATTATTTTTAGATGATCTCTAGATGCCAAAACACACTAATATGATTATGTATCTATAGATGTAATGAATTTAAATTAGGACACTTTTGGTGCACAAACCAACATAAAACCATTGAAAAAGAGAACAAAATTGGACCCTAAAACATGGGTGCACTATAACATACGAAGACCACATATAACCCAACCATGTACTCACTAAAATTTTGGGCCCAAAAAACTCATTGAGTATGCTTTCAAGAAACCTACCACAAGAAATAAAACATCAGTAGATAAAAAGGAAGGCTAGAGAATAAGGGGAAATGATGATATACCATAAAATTTTCTAATAATTTCTAAATTAGAAAAATAACCAAAAAAATGTATACATACCCTAGCTTTCAATAATTTAAAAACTAATAAATGTGTAGGGACCATTTTTAGGTGTGTAAATAATAACCCATTTTGATGTGTGTGTGCACATATCAAAATAAAACATATATTATAGGGATATTGACTTTGAAGCTCTTAAAACAAACTTAAATATACCTATGAATCATGAAAAAAAAAATTATTTACACATTCATGGGTTGAATCCAAATAATAATAAAATTTGGAGAAATATTAAGAATTAAAAATAAAATAATATTTAATAATAAGTATGACATGTCTTGGATACAAACCAACCAAACCACACTTTAAATATGTGTCATAGAGTCATCAAGAATTGAAGTGAGGTACATTTTCTATGTTAACCTTTAATATTCATCATCATATATAGTATTGTTTAAACTAAATATTAACAATACTAAATGTACTAATATAGATGAATATAGATTTTGGTTTGCCCCTTGTGATTCAATAAGAGCATATAACAACAATAATTTAATATCAAGTAAACTTCTTGACATTTCCACTTTAGCATAATGGAATATCAACATTAGATGAAGAATGATATTCAATTTCAAATTAGGTTATGGTGTAAACTAATAATATATTATAAATAGATTATACCACATTATTATATTTTTTAATAAATTTTATATGGTTATATTTACTTTGATAAAGACTTCTTAGTGTTATTTATTAATCTCCCTAGAAATGTATGAGTAATGGTAAAATTACACATAATTTAATTATATGAAAATATCAATATTTTCATGTTGGTATACAAAAATATTAATATTATATAAGATAACTTTGTATAATTGATATATATGCTTAAAAATACCAAGTACAACAAGAGGATTTTAAGGATCCCACAACATTAACAGATCAATCTAATCATCAAAAATCATCTCAACAATAGCACATACAACTATAAGAATTCTAAAACTATCACCCTTCAGCAAAAACATTGTTGTAAAAATTTTACAAAAAATTATCCCTAACAATAGCCAACTAGTAAGAACATATTTCATTCTGAAACAAGATCCCCTAGAGCCTTTGGGAGATCCCTAGGGGGAATTCTAGTGAAACACCCCAAAAACATCCTTCTGATGAGATATATGTTTATGCAGTCGTATATGAAGGTGAAACAATGTTGTAATAGTTCTACCCCATTGTAAACTGAAGTAGAATCAACAATAGTTCTTTTAAAATTTAATTTAACTAAACTAAACCCCATCGTGAGGCAAATTTCAAATGGATCCACTCCATGGACTAAAAACCTATTTTGTAATAGAAACATTTGTAGATATTTTATAGATATTCCACTAGAACCCTTATTAGAAATTAGATAATGATTGAGCAAGGGTAATGGATTAGAACGATGGCAAAAAAGGGAATCATCAGTGAAGAACCAACCTAGATTAACAAATAATAGTGAATCAATTGAAACATAACAAACAAGTGGAAAAAGATTTAGGATTGGTTCTAGATAAGTACACCACACACATCTAGGGTCATCCCTATGGAGACATTTAGTATAACAAAAGGTGTCATTTAGCAAAAAAATAATAGGTGAAATTTTTGGTTTTAACCAAATCCCAAATCATGGGATTAACATGAATAAATAGGATATATACTCCATTTGGATCTCAATATTTGACAACCAAGCCCTTGGTAGTCTAGGAGTAGTATGGTATAGGACAAGAATCTTCAACCCATCATGACTCACCTTTGACCCTATTTTTACAAAAAAAACCACCAATAAAAGTATCCACACAGGGTAAGCAAAAGGTTAACTTAAGACTTTCCCACCTAGTAGGTTTTTCTAAAAATTGACAGTAAAAAAATACAACCAAGCTTCCTCCCTTTCCCAAAAAGAGAGGGAGATAACTTAACAACCATATGACTATATGAAACAAGCTCCCATAGGATAATAACAAGGTAAAAAAAGAGCATAAAGGGTAGATAGTAACAACCATCCTTCTGAATAGAGGAATCTCCCCTCAAGATGAAGCAGGTGCTTTTGGGTGTATCCATCATTCCTCTAAATAGAGATCCAACATGAGACAATGGATATATTAAGAATTATTATGCCTAGTCATTTTTTATGAATAATTCTATACATTTTTCATTTATTAAGAATATATATATATATATATATATATATATATAGTCATGCACACCTTAAAGTGGCCTTAAACATGCTAGGTTTTTTTTTTGGGATGAAAAAGACATGTTTATATAGTGTTTTGTTATTTTTTAATTTTTTCTAATCTATTTAATAATTTATAAATATTATTTTATTTACATTTATAAATTTTATCATGAATTCTAGTTTCCAAAAATTGTAATTAATTAACATGATTTTACCCAATAATATATGTGAAGTAATCATATTATGTAATCCATATTGATAAACATCATGTTTTAACACCATCATATAATAAAATTAGTTTACAAATATTTAAAAACTAACATATATCTTGAAATTTGAAGTGTATAAAGTAATGATAAAAGAAAATTAATATAAAATTAGGGTTTTTTACCCCAACATATATAAAACAAAAGTTAAAGTAAAAATATAAAATTTTCTCTTTATTACCTCTTACCTTCGTGAATAGAGGTATGGGAGAAAATTACAATGGGTGAGTGATGAGGATTGTTTTCACACAATTTGAATTGAGTTCAACCTATATCCACATCATCTAGTCAAACACTCTTAGTGAATACATTGAGACCTATATTTTTCCATTTTCCATTTATTTTTAAAATTTCCATATTTTCTCAGATAGGGGGAATTATTTTACCAATTTATAGAATTTCATGCTTCATACATAGATTGTATGATCTTTGGAAAAAACATCACACTTTAGGGAATAAATAATATGATTATAGGGGAAATTTATTGTTTTATGGGAAATTTTATGATTATAATAGGACCTATATGGTTCTAAGGATTTTTTATTTTTCTAGATTTAACATATGAAAATAAATGAGTGTTTATAAATATATAAATGATATAAATACTAATTGTGCCTCTATTTATTGAGATACAGGGTGCCATACACATACTAGAGTTTGAACATCATACATATTTATAGTATATATAAATAATAGGGTTTAATTATTAGAGTTTGCTCTAGGTTTAGTTAAAGTGACTACAAATGTCTAATGGTTACATGAGAAAAATGTGAATGCACACCAATAATGAGCTAATGTAATTAAATTAGAGAAAATTAGTTGAGTATTCATTAAGTGATAAATCTCCTCAAGTGAAGCATACATATAGGAGTGCCATGTAATTCTTCCATAAATGGTGGTCAAAGACCTCTTAGAATATAAGTGTAACTCCTCAATAAAATGTGGTCAAAGGAGCCTGAAATAGAAGTGTAACTCCTCCACAAAATGTGGTAAAAGGAGTTACATCCTAGTCTTATGGTAAACCTATGACACACTAACTCCAACTAAGCAAGCTTATCCCCAAATGTAGAAAAACCTCATGTGATAAAATATAATATTCTCAAATAAATAAATAAATATAGGAAAATAAATACTTTACTAACACCCCCCATATGAAAAAATTAGGTAAGTAGTGTAAAATAAAAATGGGTCCCAATAACTAGGCCTGATCAGGTACCCATGTACAAAGCAATCTCTCATAAAGCAGAGAAAGGAAAAAACTCCCCCCCAAAAGAGAGACATAGAATACGTGAAGAGGTTAGAAGGCCCCCCTAAAGATGATGTTGTCATTGATGTAGACTACACCCAAGAAGATATTATAGATGGATGAACTTGATCTCGATGAAGGGTTTAATAAAGATATCTATAACCTGCTCTAAAGATTGGAAAAATCTCAAGTTGATTACCTAACCATGCATAATCCCCCAAATAAAATGCATTTGAATCTCAATGTGTTTGGTCCACTAGTGCTAATTCAAATTCCTACATATTTGTATAGTAATTTGGTTGTCATAATAGATGATGGTGTGCTACCTAATAGGAATGCCAAACTTAGATAAAATCCCCTGAAACTAAATAGCCCCAATAGCTACATTAACAAATCCCCTATAATCTTCCTCTATGGAGGATATAGCAATAGTATTTTATTTCTTGATATACCAACTAATAGGAAAAAAACCCAAAGAAAAACTATAACCTGAAGTGGACTTGTAATTTTGAGTATGGCCAACCCAATCCAAATCTAAAAAACCAAGTCAACCTCTGTGCCAAATATATATTTAATCTTGAATATATAAGAGCCTTGAATGTATTGGAGTATCCACTTGGCTGATTTCTAATACATTTCATGGGGATCCTAAATAAATTGTGAAATAATGCCTACTGCATATGAAATATCAAGGTTGGTATGAGTTAGTAAATGAAGCTACCAACAAGTTGTCAATACCATGTGGAATCAACCAAATGTGTAGAAAATTCAGCCTCAAGCTCGAATCCTAATATAAAATCAGTTAAATATGGCTGACAATCATCCATGTAAAATTGAGCCAAAAAATCAAGAGCATACTTGGGTTGTGTAAGTGAAATCCCTAAATCAGACTATGAAATCTCGATGCCAAGAAAGTGATGTAGAATACCCAAGTCTATCATGTTAAATATGTCATGTAGATCTATCTTCAATTTTTTAATAGATGATGAGGAACTCTTGGTGATCAAAATATCATAAATATAAAGGACCAATATCAATAAGGAATCATACTAATGTAATAAGTATACATTAGGGTCTAAATGACACCTAGTGAAAATTGAAGTAAGGTGGAAGGAATATATCTTGGTGTAATAATCTTGAGGGGCTTGTTTGACGCCATAGATGGATTTAATAAGTCTACAAACTAAGGATGAATCCTGAACAAACCTAGGTGACTGGTCCATGTAGATCTCCTCCTTAAGGTCTTCATGAAGAAAGACACTTTTCACAGCCATCTGGTGCACATCCCAACCATGTGCTATAGGTATAGCTAGTATGATTCAGATCGAAGTCATCTTTGTAATAGGTGCAAAGGTCTATAAGTATTCGGTCAAAGATAATTATGAAAAAACCTTGGTGACCAATCATGCCTTGTAATCATTGATTGACCCATCTAGTACAAACTTGGTTTGATATATCCACCTACATCAAACCATATTCATTCCATTATTAAGTGAAATCAAATCCCAAGTGTGATTTTTTTATCAAGGATGAATATTCTTCCTACATAGAACTATCTTGATCAGGTATGCCTGAATCCTATTGGAATGTATATGGATCTAAAACTAAAGCAAATAAACCATGTGGACCACTCTAATAGTTTGATTAAGTATTTATGTCATCTACTAGATCCCTTACCCAAGTACATGCACTATAAAGTGTTTTCCTGGCCCAAAGGAGTATAGATATGGGTGAGTTATGTGTTGACTTATTATACTCTCAATCATGAATAAAGGTGGATGTGTATGACACCCCATCACTATCCTCACTATCATAACTATAAGAAGGAGAAAACCTTAGATTAGGAACCTAATTTGGATGATCTAAGTTAGAAGAAGAATCATCAGGTCTAAGTGAATCCAATTAAACATAAGAAGTTTCAATTGTTGAGTCTTTGGAACTCTCCTAAAAGTGAACACTTCTCTCTATGAACAACTCATGAATGGTTGGATGTATAAGTTAGTAACCCTTGATACCATATGGATAACCTATAAAGATGTAAATCTTGGACTAAGATTTCATAGCTTTACATATCTTATTAGATATATGTGTCATATCAAGAGATCCAAAAACCCTATAGTGCTTTCCTTCAGGTTTCCTTCCATGCCAAGCTTCAAGGGTGTTATGCCTTTTAAATTTTTGTGAGGAACCCTATTCTGAATATAACAATGGCTTCAGCCTAATACTAAGGTGTGAAGGATTTAGAGTGAATCATATAGTTAGTCATCTCTTTTAAGGATCTATTATTGCATTCTTCAACTTTGTTCTATGGAGGATTGTAAATGTTTGTTGCAAATCAATCCCTTCTATGGTTCAAAATTAATTAAATATGTTATTTACATATTCACCTCCATTTTTCATTTGAATAACCTTAATGGATTTATTATATTATTTCTTAACAAGTTCCTTAAATTCTTGAAAATATTCAAACACTTTAGACTTTTGCTTAAGGAAGTAGATGTATGTATATCTCAATAAATCACCAATGAAAGTGAAAATTTACTCAGCCTTTATACAAGATAGATTGAGAAATGGACCAAATACATCATTATGTACTAACTTAATGATTATGAATCCCTCCAAGCTTTGCCTTTGTCAAATTTTGTTTAAGGATGTTTTCCAAGAGAGAAACCCTCACAAAGTCCATTAGAGAATTGGAGTTAAGGAAAGCCTATGACCATGTCATTTTCATTGAGTTTTTCAAGGTAGTAGTAATTAAGGTGGCCAAACTGCTCATGCCATAATTTGATAACTCCATATAAATGAGTTATCAATGCAATCAGAGAAGAATCAGGTGTAAAATGTGAGAAGGTGTATAACCTGGCTTAGTGATTTTCCCTATCCATTGCCACTATAGAATCACTATGCAACTCCATGATGATAATTAAATCTGGTTAAAACTCACCCTCATGCCTTTACTAATATGAGTGATTTGATACACTAATAAGATATTGGTTGAAAGAGAAGGAACACTTAGAACATTATTGAATGTTCTTCCCTCCATTTCAATAGACCCTCTCCCTACAATTGGTGCAAAAGTTCCATCACCCAAACTAATAAAAGACACGCTACAAGGCTTTAAGGATGAAAACTCAACTATTTTAAGAGCCCATGTGGTGAGAATCACCCAAGTCAATAACCCATGAAGATGTTAAAGCTAAAAATTTTATAAGAGCCTTACCCTTTTCTTTTTATTCTGTTGCTCTTTGCCTTAGTATAATCTTGTGTAGATGAATTTTACTTGATGGACTCAAAAATGCCTATGTTATTATTCTCTAGGAGATGAGTTAGGTGATCTATTTGCTTCTTCATGTACTTTTTTTCATCATGCCCATTTTTATTATAGTAGGCAAACTTAACCTTATCTTTTTGAGGTTTTTTATTAGAAGAGGAGGCTTCACTATTGGTTTTGGCAGAGGTTTATTCTTTCTTCTTCTATTTATTTGAAGTTTTTGATTTCCCATTCCTAATAATTAGGGCTTGAGGTTTTTTAGACTTTAATGTGCCCATATAGATCAACTTGTCTTTCTATCTATTTAAGTAGACAATGAAAGCATCTAAAGAGGGCATTTTCCACGTAGTGACCAAATCACTTTTAATGGCATGGAAAGTAGATACAAAGATTAAATAGTTCAGACCTAGTTTAGAGAGTATATAAAGAATAATTTGGTCATGTTCTTTATTTATCTCACATTATTTCAATTGTAATCTCAAGGACTTAAACTTAGTGAAGAAATCCTAAAGGGTGTCAAAGTTGCAAGGACTTAGGCTAATGATATCATTCTCAAGCTCATGACCTCTCATCACATCTTGCTCCCCAAATAGTTTACCTAGAATGGTCCATACATCATGAGGTTATTTGTTAGGCTCTAAGTGAAATAAGAGATCAAGTGTTACAACAAGACATAATATCCCATAGGCTTCATCACTATGATTATACTACTTAACTTTATCTACATCTATGCTAGGTTTAGTTTCATTACCCATGGTTATCCTATACAAACTCTTACTCCTTATAATGATTACCATCTTGATTTTCCATTCATGATAGTTAAATGGAGTTAGTGGTTGTATAAAAATTGAATCCATTTTAGTGATAAGTTGAGTTATAGTAGTAGTATAAGTTGTAGTTGTAAAAATGAAATTTGAATCAGAATGCAAAGAGAGACACAAGAAAAGTACACCCCCTTAACTATCAATAGGAAATACCCCCTCCCCAAATGTTGAAAATGCACACTTAAAATATGTTAGACTTAGTCGATAGTGTGTCTAGAGAAATCAATATAAGTGTCAAAAAGATGAGATTTTTAGATGAAAGAAGACATCAGACTCAGTTGATAATGTGTCCAAAGAAGCAAGTACAATAGTGAGAAAATGAAAGAGATAAATGATGATTTGAATGTGAGGGGATTTGGCCACCTACCAAACTGGGAGTCACCCTCTGGTCTTCAACTAGAAATAATATGAAGGGTGTTTAAAACAATATTCCCATCTTTTTTTTAAAAAATCACACAATATATTTTTTTTATTGAAAAAAATCAAAACAATCTCCATATTTTACAAACAAAACTCTCCATCCACCATTAATAAGGTCCCCCAAATAAAAAATCACCCCACCTTTGTATATCACTTGACTTAAATCAACCTTACATCATACTATAACTTAATTTAATGATTTTTAAAATCATAAAGCATGTTTTAACAAAGACTATAATATATTCAATGATAGTTTGAAAAACTTATTGAATTGATTTTTTTTAAGAATTCAAAACATTTATACTACCAAAAAACTTTTAAACTTGCTAAAACATTCATGAATCTATCAAAACAATTATAAAATTAGGAATACGATGAATTTAAAAGGAAGCAATTTTGAGTTGGGGAAAACTTAATAGAATGGTAAGAGGGGTGGCATGTGCATGGGAAACCAGAAGACTCTAGGTAAGATTTGAGGGAGGCATGATTACAACTTGAAGAAACCACATAGTATTCCAAAAATACACATGTTTACCACTCAAAATGACACCAAGAGAGAGCTATACCAGGTTGATGTGTTGAGGAATGGATCCTAGGTGATGTGGGTGTAGGTCTGAATCCACCAAAGATCTCATTTTAAGGGAGATCTGAGAGGTGGGTCAAAGTGAAATCTTGGAATGAAGCTCAAGTTCCAAAGAACATACAATAGGGTCAAGTATGGGCTGATTCATAGAACTAAGGTGTGATCTATAAAAATTAAGGATTTCAAGTATTGCCTAAGAGCAGGCCATGGGACCTAGAGAAGGTAGTGTAAACTCCAAATAGGTTGGAGAACCCTACTAGACACCAAACACAACACATACACCACAAAAAATAGTAAATTTTTTTAAAGGACCCCTATAATTTTTGATATTTTTAAAGCTCTTGAGATTTTTAAATCTCTCGTAAATTATTTCAAACCCTCTAAAACATTGCCTTACAATACAAGCATATAAACTAAAGATTTCAAATGAAATCTTAACAACAAAGAAAAACTAGAAAAACATTTAATGGATTGGCTTTGATACCATATCAGAGTTTGATCCAAGTATGGTTAAAGTGAGTACAAAGGTCCAATGGTCACATGAGACAAATGTGAGTTCACACTAATAATTAATTGAAGTAATGAAATCAGAGAACAAGTATTGCACAAAATAACCAAAATGGAGAAATCCTAATATTAATTATGTGATAAATCTCCTCAAGTGATGCATACATATATGAGTTATAAGTAACTCCTCCATAAATTTTTGTTAAATACCCCCTAAAATACAAGTGTAACTCCTCCACAAAAGGTGGTTAAAGTATCCTATAATAAAAGTGTAACTCCTAAACAAAAGGTGGCAAAAGGAGTTACATCCTAGTATTTCAGTCAAACCTATGACACACTAACTCCATCTAATCAAGCATATCCCCAAATGTATAAAAACTACATGTGAGAAAATATAATATTCCCAAATAAATAAATCTATGAAAATAAATACCTACACTAACATAAATGAACTAGAATATAATAATCTAGATGCAGTTGGATTAGAACATGTTACATGCAAACACATGATCTAATATGATCTAACTATTCTTATTGGTTTGGTGGAGTGGTAGAATAATGGTATTTTTAAACTCTATCTACTGACATAAGAGATCCTAAAGTGACCTTGGAGGATATATGGAATATAGATAGGTTACTATTTTAACCTTTTAGGACTTAGCGAATGTAATCCTATGTTTGTTAAATAACTAAGTAGATTAAATCAGGGTAATAATATGTAATAAATACATCCACTAATTTGTTACTAAATCGACTAGATTTGACCTTTATAAAAATAATAATAAATAGTGCAAGTAAGAACTTAGCTGGAATATAGCTAAGATGGATGATCTAGAGGTTAAAAACCAAAGTAAAAATTGGTTTGAGTGTCATAAATAGGATCTTAATGTCATAACCCCTTATAGATAGTATCACCCTAATTGGACATTAGCACCATTATTGGAAATATGTTGGTAGTGTCCTTAAATTAATCATAATTTCCTCTATGCAAGATTGTCGCAGGCTTCTTGGTACACCTGTGTCTATATCTCTAAGGTATATTCCTACGTAAATGAGTTTTGAAACCCTGTATATTTCTTGTTATGACTAATTCTATGAGAAAACCCTAATCCTTCATTTTTCTAGGACATCTAATTGGTACAATCTAATTTTTTTTATTAGTGAGGTAGGCTAGACATCCTCAACACCTAGCTATGATGAGAGTTGCCTACATACCAATACTTTGAGGAGGTATCAAGCCTAGTGTAGTTTTCCACACCTAAGTGTTGGTACAAGTGAAAGTGAACTTATGATGATAGTGGAGTTGAGTGCCTTGAATGTTCTTGAGATTGGAAATCTATGTAATCTGAGCTTAGGACAACTGTAGATGGTAGTATACAGAATTAGGGTAGAATAGGGATTGATAACCTTCATTATGCATAATTTGTTCTGAGTTTGAATATATATTTTGCATCTGATTTCCATCTAGTGGTTAGAAGGATAAAAGTCATGTATTTATATTGTTTTATTATTTATGTGGGTGCTAAAAGAGGTATAGGTTGACCCTAGGAGGGTTTGGATTTGAAAATAGATATATTTGTGAAAAAGAGAGGGAAAGGACATTAGTGAAATTATTGGGACACTAGTGCAATGTGGTGCTAGTGTCATTATTATGGTGCTAATGTCCAAGTGGTATAACACTAGGCACGAAGGGCCAGGATCAAGAAATGAGGGTTTGGGACTACCTTAGGGATGACTATGGATGCTACTGGCCCACAAAAAGGCTAGATAATTGTGATAATAGGCTCTAGGATAGTTTTAGGGCTAATCTAGGGATAGACAATCTCAATTATCACTCTTAACACTCAAATACCATTTTTAGGTGATTACATTCCCCCCCCCTTTCATTATAGAAAGTATCAAAGAGTAATGACTAGGATAAAGGAAAAAATAAGTGTACATGGACTTACCTAAAGGGTGAAGCTCATGAAGCTTGATTTGAGTATGTGAATCATGCTCTGATGTGGGTCCTTCAAGTGAAATATGCATATATTAGTCCTTACTTAAACGATATCAAAAGCAAAGACTAAACTAAGTAAAGAAGTAAAATTGAGTAAAATTAGGTAAATATATAAGAGAGAGGAAAGGAATGAATACACCTCACTGGGTGTGCAAAATAATGCATAAACCTGGTGACAACTTGTGTGTGCATATATATAATGATCAATCAATGAATAGATTTGACTGAGCTGATGGATTTATCAAACCTCATGTGTGGGTAGCTCAAGAACTCAATTTGGTTTTTATTCCATCATTTCCCACCCCTAATTGGTGGATCATGACATGTGAATATCTTGGATTGGAGTGATGGTGTGTCCAACCCTCTCATGTAGGTGGATCAAGAACTCAAGTAGAATATGACTCCATCATTGCCTAACTCTGTGTAATAGATGTTATCACACAAATTTTCACCCTTGGAATGTAGTTCAAGCGTTAAAAATTTGGAAAAACATGGAGATAATCCTAGGATATGGGTGGCATAATGTTAGATTGAATCTCTAGGTTAAAGGGATAGCTCATCTTGATGTATCACTTAGGCTCACAAACTAATCTACCAACCTCCTAGGAAAAGAGAGAGAAAACTAATCTAATAGAGGTGATGAAATAAATAAATTGACCACTACCAACCAATTAAAAATGCACATCAACCATCAGACTAACTTGAAACAAACTCTACTCCAAATCTGCCTCTATATATCAGTATTTCATATGAAGGTTGTGAAAGATGCTTGGGTTAAGAAGACTAGTCAAGAGGTCATGAAATGACACTAATGTATAGACAACTCACTAAACCTTTCACACTTCACTTAGACAGTTCACAATGCCTATAAAGAAGTTTTAAACTAAATATGAATGAAAGAAAAGGACAAACATGTCAAAGAAACAAAGCTAGTCACTTGATAAAATCAACTAGTCATGTACACACATTGAAACTAGTCAAATGAGGAGGTAACACCAGAAATTTTCTAAAGGGCTTTGTCATACCTAGGTGGAAGATATAAACATAGCCTATCATGTCTAAATATATAGAGAACATGAGATAAGAAAGAGAGAAGGGGTGTAGGAGAGAGAGGTGATAAGTGTCCAAAAGAGAGTTAAAAATAAGAATGAGTTATAAAACTATCCATTAAGTCCTCAATGCCATTTGTTACTCATTTTTAGATTCCTTCATCTCCCAAGTTGCAAGGGGTCTTCATTTTTATTGACATTTTCCAATTGATCTTTAAAATTTATCTTTGCCTTGGCTTGTGATGGAAAAATTTCACACTTGATCACTAAATCCTCTTGAACTATCTATTGATCTAATCTTTTACCCCTTGCATTAGTTTAGGAGTCTTCATAATTGATGCTACAATGATGATTACAACTCCTAAGTGTCTTGAATTCCAATTGGCCTTATTATGCATACCTTTTCTTACAAGTGTCATGTCATATAAGGCCTGAAATAATTCATTTGGAAACCTCAAGAACTCACCAAGACCTCATTTTACACTAAAATATCTCATTTGACCTCAATTCTTTATAGCCCTGAAATCATGCAAACCTACTTGTGTAAAAGAATGTATGGATGGTAAAGGTAAAATAAAGGTAGTTTTGAGTACCCAGTATGGCCTTAAATCTCCATGACAAATTTCATAGATTGACACTAAGTGCAAGTGCACTTATTTTGCTATTCTCTCTCTTTAATTAGGCCTCCATGCTTAAAAATTAAGTTTTGGCTCGATAGGCATCCCACACATGTGAAACCTCTAGGAAGTGTTTGATTTAATTTACCCATTCCTTGACCATGATCCATGCCATTTTTAAATTTTTGAGACCTTGTATGAATATGTGAACCATGAAATGGTTAAAACCCTAGTCTAGGGACTTGTGCAATCATGAGTGGTAGTTGAGGTGGTTTACCAAGTAGTTTTTAGGTCATGAAGCTTGGAAATAGTTTGTTTAAGTTTGAAAAATTATCCTACAACTCAACATGCTGAAGATAGGTCTCTTGAAGTGTTTAATAGGTCTTCAAATAAGCCTTTTGGCTTGCAAAATAATGTATTTCTCCCTTCTTGGCCAACTTGATGGCTTGTCTGGTTCATATAACTCTATATGAGAGATGAATATGTGTGTGGATGGGTTTACAACCTCTTATCATGTTTTATAGAATTTTGTGTTTATTTTAGAGACCATCCCTTACCCTACCTCTTCATATTGAAGCCTATAACCTTGTATTGAGGCTAATTTCATACAGTTCTATACTTCGCATGTGCTAAATTTTTTCTAAGAAGGTGTTTAAAGGACCTATAGATGTCACCAAGGCCATTTCAAGGTTGAATCTATCTATTAGGGTCAATTGAAATTCATATTTCTCCCATTAGGTTCTTAATAGGGTTTAACAAGGGTTTTACATGTCTTCATCTCTTAAGGATTGTTCATAGAGAATGATCCTATCTCTCTTTCCTAATATTACAAGGTAGAAGTGGGGGAACCTATTCATCATACATAAATTCCACTCCATCCCATGCAAACTCTCCTCCAATATTTAATCAAAACTTTGTTCTTCACTCAAGCTCCTCACAAGGTTAAAGTAAGGTTTGAAGTAGCTTCAATTATTAGAGATCATTCATACAGGTGTGTGGGATATAAAGATTGAACTAGTGATAGAATTTTGAGTTAGGATACCTCTACCATCACCTCCAGTAACCTCTTACCTCCATGAACTCCTTCAAGGAGTTATGATCACTCAAAAATGAGCTTTCAAGATAGTATATTTTATAAGACCAAGGAGTTGATTTTTAGCCCAAAAGTATTCAAATTGTATTCCAATTGTTGTAAATTCTTTGGAAAATTATAAGACATCTTCCATAATATTATCCAATTCTCACTCAATCATATTAGTCATTTAGCTAGCCTATAACATGGTATGTTCTTCTCATGAGCTTTATTTGTAGTTTAAGTAGGCTCAACCCTAGAGGTCTACTTATAATGTTTATTGTTCATATCAAAGCACCCAAAAATTTTATAATAGTAATTTGATATTTCTCAAACCATGAAATGGTATCTATACTTCAATCCAACACAAACTTACATGATCTCCTTGAGAAGATACATATAGTCTTATGTGTGGCTTTTTAAGCCTGCTAAGCTTGAATTGGCTAAGAATTATTTATTTTATTATATGTAGAAGGGTTAAATACCTCATATAATTTAAATTTAATTTATCAAACTCTTATCATAGCATTCATGTTCCCATACAACCCTCAATAGGGCATCTTTTCCATGTCTGCACATACAAAACTATGTATATGGTTTTAGGCTTATTAAGCCTAGATAGGTCTATCATCATTAACATATTTTGTTGAGTTTGAGGATTATATGGAGTCAAAATATCATAAGATTACCATTCCAATTGATTTTATATCCTTTATACTTCTATGTCTCTTAAACCAAAAAGACACCTTTCACTCTAAGTAGGCCTGCGTATGGCAAATTGACTATGTATACAAGGTTGAAGTAAGCCTTGTTTAAACTTGTTATTTGACCTTAATTTGGGTATATTTTACCTCAAATTACCTTGAACACTTTTTAAATCCATATTATCTCCATTCCCACTGTTATGCATTATATATTTTCGTCTCCAAGCTTGGAAACAACCTACATTTCTCAAGTAGACATGTAGGTGATAAAGACTATGTGATTATAGGTGCTTGAGATGAATATGTCTTGTCTAATATTTAGTGCCTCAGGATTTCCATCTAACATGAAAATAATGTGAATGTTATGTTATATATTGAAAGGATATATAATCATTATCTCCACTCTTCACACCCTCATGACCTCTCATACCATTACCATTTTAGCAAGTTTTTATACACTTATCTCAAGGTTTCCATTTGATTTTCTCATCAAGATGGTTCAATAAAAATAAAAATGATTCATTAACTCATTTTTTCCATGATTTTCATGACTTATATTAAGAACTCACATCCTCACTCTTTTATTGTATGCTCTTTTCCTTCACACTACCTAGAAATAGGCCTGACTGTAGGTTTCATAGAGGTGTCTTAGGTATTGGTTTTTGATAGGGTCTTGAATGAGTCTTATATCTTTCAAAAATTATATATGGTATATATACTACATTTATATGAGCACTTAAGTCTCAAAAATCAAATTCTTAATGTATGTTTCAATAATTTCTCATAAGATATAGACCTATAGGGTTGTAGACTTGTAGGTCTACATTACTCATGTTTTAGGCTAGTATCTCAAGTATTGAGAACATCCATACATTTATTAACACCTTACTCATGATGTCATGACAATTAAACACATCTGAAAATGCAATATTAAAACCTTTCAAACCACTTTCATGCAAATAATCTTCTCACAGTTTCAAACCAAGGCATTGTATACTACTTAAGGAGGTAGGGTTGGAGTGAAGAAATGGAGAATAAATGATGGATATATAATTTAATTGAAAATATTTAAAACATTTATATATAATCCCATTCAATTCCTTCAACTATTGAAGACTTTGAAACAAACAAGACGCCATGATAGTCATTTTATCAACTTTGCAAAAGAAGAGTTATCTTGCCAATCAAAGGTTACACATGACAAGTAGGGATTGGAAAATAATTTAATATGTTTTAAAATTTCCCCTAAATATTATTCACTTGATCTCATGCATTCAAATTTCTTAAAACTTCCATTTCAAGGAGAGAAATTGAGCTTGTAGGGTTGACTAGCTTTTTTAGACAACCCTACCTTCTTAATGATTGTTCATAAAGGAAGGGGAATGGATATAAAAACCAATTCCAAAAATTTAAAGCTTAATATTAACCCTTAATTTTTTAAAAATATCAACCTCAAACTTTCTCTCTCTTGGCCACACAATGCACATGAAATTTGCCTTTACTAGCTTGTGAAGGAAGCGATGGAGTTCTTGACTGATTTTATAAAACTTTGAGACTTTAAAATTCATTACAAGCATGATTATGACTTTGATAATGTTAATAAACACTCTAAAGTAATTTTCACCTAAAAGTGGGTTCTTCAAGTCTGTACAAGTGCTTTAAACTACCTCTTTGGAGTGATTTTTTACAAGACTAAAGTATCTTGACATCTTTGACATAATGACAGTTATAAAAATCCTAAAAAAATTTGTAAAAATATATTTTTATGGATTATTTACTTTTTTCAGCCTTGGAATACATGGAAGTTAAAAAATCATCTTTTCTTTAATTTCATTTACCTCAAAGTTTATAAATCAACCTTAATCTCTTCAAATAAGTTTGACATGTTTACGCAAAGTGATTAAGACAATAATATGAAATTTAGAGGGCCCTAAGGACCTATTACACCTTTTTTACCAATCCCCATTATACCATGACATGACTATACCATTATAAGACCAAGATGCAACATTACCTTAACTTTGTCCAATAAACCTTAATCTTTGCTAATAAGGTTTTAAAAATACCTTTTGAAGACCATATAAATCATGACAAAGATTTTAGCAAGGTTAAAAATACATGACAATCAAGTTTTTAACTATAGGGGTTGACCTTTTGACTTTGGGGGTCAAAATTGGTTAACAAATTGGTAATTCATAAGGGTAGTATGCCTGTAATGCTTACTAGACTAGTAGCCTTGTCCTTCCATTAGGCAATGAAGTCACTTTTACTCAAACACATACCTAATCAGACCTTGACCAAGTCAAAATAAACTGATTTGACCTACAAACATAGATAAAACAATGACAACACACACAAAGCAAAGAAACAAGACACACACATGTGCTAACTAAGCACTTAGGGAAAATAAAACACAACATAAGCAACTAGTATGTACAAACAGCCTAAAAATAACTTCCTCCTCTTGGATTAAAGGTAAATCTTGTGATATCTTTTATTCCATGAGATAAAGAATACCATAAGGCAAGTTACCTCTTGGACCTTTCTCTTGTTATCTTTATCCTCTTGGTATGCTTTTAAATGAAGTATCAATATAAAACCAATAGTTTATAAAGATGAACTCATCATGTGCTTCCAAATACATTCCATATTGCTTAGTAACTACAAGCTCATCCAATGATGCTCTATCTAAATATGCTTGTTGGTTATCTATGACATCTTGAGTGACCTCATGTTTCTTATCATCTACTGAGAGCTCATCAAGTTCTTAAAAGAGTTTTTCATACTCACTTTAAGCTGCATCATGGTCCTCAATGGATGTATCTTGATGAACCTCTTCATGAGCATGATCTCTAATATGAAATGCACCTTTGCAAAGGGCTTTAACTTCTTTAAGTAAATTAATATACTGCTACCAATCATCTTTTATATCCTTACCTTGGTCAATTTGAATGAAGCCAACTTGAAAATCATATTCATCTTTCTCCTCAAGAGATATAGAGTTGTCAAGGACCTCAAAATTCTCTATGTAGTCATGATGTGATTAGGAAACAACTTCTTCAAGCTCAACTACTTGCTTATTGGAAACAATTTTAACTTCATCCAAGACTTCAATTTGTTGATGTAGAGAAACTTCAACATTAAGACTAGATGCAACATCAATAAGATTAGATGTAAATTTATCTCCTTCTTGAAGCATACCATCAAGACCATCTTCTAGAACCTCATATTTGAAAATTGATTTGCATTTCTCTTCCCAAAGTGGAGTACTAATGAAGATCACTTCCTTATACACACTTAAATCATCTTCATCACTTGTAACCTTAGCTTGATCTTCTTCATTTGCCTCCCATAAGATAGGTTCTTCCTTAATAAAGGATATGGTAGGAGGGTGATGATAATATTCATTAGTTTGAGAGGGAATATGAGATATGGTAGGCTTCTCATGAATAGGCTTGGGAATTGAGGGAGCCTTGTTACAACCTAAAATCTTGGGAATGGAAGATTCTTGTAGGAATGCTTGAAGAGAAATCAAGTTTAGTTTTTCTATGAGTGCCCCATTCTCCTCAACAACCACCTTACTCTCCTCATAGCCTTATTGAGGGTCTTTAATATCTGCAACTTGATCTTCAACTTTATCAACTAGGACCTTCTTGTCTTGAATGCCTTCTTGGATAAACCTCTAAGATGGAAAATATTTAGGTTCTTGAGGAAGGGGAAATGGGGCTTGAAAAGACACAATATCATCTTCTTTGGCTTTAATTTCCTTATCTAGGCAATCTTCCTCTTGTTTCTACCAAGACTTAACTACTTGGTTCCAAGTTTGGGCTTTGAAATTAGTAGGTTCTCTTGGAGATTGAATTGGCTCTCTTGGAGGATCTATTTGAGGAGGGTTAATGGCTTCATGAGGATATGGAGTATAATAAGGATGATAGGGAATTCAAGAGGATTCTTGAAACACTTGATCAAACTCATTTTTTTGTCTTTCCTAAATATCCATCCTCTCCAATACCAATGTACACAAATAATTTGTCACTAATGGATCATTAAATATAGATTTAAATCACCCAATCACTTCTTCATATAGAGAATTTGAACAAACCCTTATTTTACATGATAGTATCTTTTTCTCCATTTCATCTTGAAAACAAGGTTGTTCATATGCATTATCATATCCATATGGGGAAGGTGTAGGCTGATCATAAGATTGATATGGATCACAAGAAGGATAAGGATAATACTCTTGATATTAATGAGGATTACAAACTTGATAAGACTACTGAGGTATATAGTTGGGGTCATATCAAGGTTATTGATGGAATTGATAAAGGTAATTATACTATTGATAAGGATCATGACAATGTTGGTATGGCTCATAATAGGACTGATAAGAGTCATAGTGAGGTTGATAGACAATACCATAGGTTGAACATACCTCATCAACTTGCATGAAATTGAAATTCACTTTAAACTTAGCCATAAAAACTTCATGAAGATAATGAATTGAAAACAAAACTTAATTTGAACAAGTGATTGGGCTACTAGAACCAAAATATTGAGCACAAAGTCACCATTGATGTTTTGAATGCCTCTAAAGACTGATATGTAGAAGAATAACACCAACAATCATTCCGCTACTTTGAACCTTAGTCTCATCGAGTGTGCTAAAACTATTATCACCCAAATTTTCACCCATGGAAGGTAGTTCAAGCCTTCAAAATTTGGAGTAACACAAAGATAATCCTAGGCTATGGGTGGCCTAATGTTGGATTAAATCTCTAGGTTAAAGGGATATCTCACCTTGATGTATCACTTAAGCTCACAAACTAATCTACCAAATTTATAGGAAAAGATAGATAAAAATACTCTAATGGAGGTTTTACACCCAATAATTTGAGCACTACTAACTTGCTACAAATGTACATCAACCATAATACTAACCTAAAACAAACACTAATCCAAATCCACATCTCTACATCAGTATTTCACATGAAGGTTGTGAAATAAGCTTGGGTTAGGAGGACTAGTCAAGAGGTCATGAAATGACACTAATGTATAAACAACTCACTAAATATTTCACACTTAAATTGGACACTTCATAAGACCTGAAAATAAGTTTTAAAATGAATATGAATGCAAAAAAAAGACAAACATGTCAAGGTAGCAAAACTAGTCACTTGACAAGATCAATTAGTCATGCACACACATTGAAACTAGTCAAAGGGTGAGGTAAAACTAAAAATTCTCTAATTGATCAAAGGCTTGTAAATGGGTAGGGCTTCACCATATCTAGGTAGAGGATACATAAATAACCTATTAACATTGAATATATAAAGAAAGTGAGAGAAGAAAGAGAGAAGGGGTGTAAGAGAGAGAGGTGACAAGTGTCCAAAAGAGAGTTACAAACTAGAATAAGTTATGAAACTATCCATGAGGTCCTAAATTCCATGTGTTAATATATTTAATATTCCTTCATCTCCCAAGTGGTGAAGGGGTCTTCATCTTGCTTGACATCTTGCACTTGTTCTTCAAAACTACCCTTTGCCTTGGCTTATGATGGATAAATGGCACACTTGATCAATATTTCCTCTTTAATTTTCTATGGATCTAATCTTTGACACGTTGCATTGGTTTATGATTCTTCATAATTGATGTTACAATGATGTTTACAACTCCTAAATGTCTTCAATCCCACTTGGCCTTACTATGCCTACCTTTGATTATAAGTGTAAAATATTGGTTTAATCCTCAAAAAGGAAATATATCTCCATGAAAGGCATCCTGATATCATATCAGACCTAAATCAATTCATTTGGAAACTTTAATCACTCACCAAGTGATGTAGGAGCATCTAAAATAGCACCATGGAGGACTAGTTGCAAATGCAAATGAAATTCTAGCATGAAAATTCAAATTCTGGTTTTCCCTCCAAATTGTGTGAGATTTCAAAATTTCACCTTAAAAGTAAATGTAATGATCAAAAGGTGAAAGGTAAAAGTTAAAAAGTAATGGTTAGGCTATTGAGGAAATTAGGGGGAATTGGTTGAAACTATTTTCAACCTTAGAATATTGTTAAAACTTAAAAACAATATTTTGTTTTGCCTTAAGCCCAATTTGGGCATAGAAGTTAGAAGAAAAGTTCTTGAAAAGAGAGAAAAAGAAGAATTCATTAAGGAGAGAGGATGAAAAGAGAAGAGAGGATGAGAGGGGCGTAGAAGAGAAGAAGGATAGAGAGGAAAAGTCCTCTCATTCAAGGGGAAGAAGATAGAATGAAGGATAGAGAAAAGAATTAGTGAGGGAGGACCTCACTCAAGAGATGTTGAAGAAAAGAGAAGGAGCAAAGAATGTTTGAAGGAGCAGACAAGGCTTTGAAAGCCATGGAATTTGATATTGAAATTTAAGTCTTCCATTTGATCTAAGGAGAATGAATGTTTTGTTTCATGTTATGGTCTCTTTATGAAATTCTAGTAAACAGGCCTGTGTGTGTATATGTATGTGTGTGTGGATGATAGTTCACTTGAGAACATTTATAAAAATAAATGTAGACTAGTTACTTTATATGTTGAGAATGAGTTTAAACTGTATTATGTGACCAAGAAGTCTTAAGATCTTTGAATGTCAAAAGAAGCCTAAATAGGGCTAAACAGGATATTCAGACCTGTATACTTACAACCCACTGTCCAAGGTAAAATCCAGGTGAAAATGTTTGTATGGAGTTGAAAATGGTATGGAAATAGGTCCCTGAGGAAGGTATAAACTTAAGAAATGAATAAACAGGTTTAGAAACCCTTTTATGTCTTAAAATCTCCATCTGTTGGCTCTCGGGTCTGTGTTTGACAAAGTACAGGAAAAGGTAAGACATTTGCATGTTTTGCAAGGTAAATAGATTGATAAACTCATCCCTTGATATGAGTATGGAATGGGGAAATAATTTAAGGTATTTAAATGTTTATACATTACCCTAGAACCCTATTGATCATTGTGTTAGAGGAGAAACCCAAGAACCCTGTTGACTGTCATGAAAATATAGTCAAAGACAACGGAGTTGTTGAGCATTAGAAGGTACAAAAGGTTAACATGACCAAGGTGATTATTGGAGAAGGTGTAGGGTATCAAGACAGACCATATAAAACTTATTTTAACCCTTGAAATAGGGTAGAACACTCCCAGAAAAATTAATTAGCTCTCAGCCTGTGACTGTCCAAGGGAAAATCCTGAATTAGCTTCTAGCCCTCAAAATGAGTTTTAATGATTGAAACCTCTTGAAACTTTTCAATATGAACCATGAAGGTGTTATAAAACTTTTGGAAGTGGTCTTAAGGTGCTACAGTATGGATAAGTATGGAAAAGAACAATTGCCAAGTGAAACCTAGGTGCATGTGAAGGGAAGAGCATAGGCCAATATAGGAAAAGTAGATTTCTCCAAAGAAGTGCACTAAAAAATGATTGATTCACCTGTAACAAGATAATGGGTATCTGTAATGATGCTTGGTTTGGTTAGAAAGTCTTTACTTTACTCTGGACAAGAAGATTTGCACACAAGGAGGGCTAATTAGAACAGGGCATAAAGAAGGAAGTACAATTCTGTACAAAGCAAACTTAGAAGTTTTTTTATTATGTTATAGAATGGATTAATGGGTATCCAAAAATTATTTTACTTTCATGATTGAGATAATATATAAGGAGTTATGGCCAATAAATAGGGATAACAGGGCTACAAGGAATGAATGATCTAAATAGGTGTGTATCATTTTGTTGATGGTTGCAGAGCAGTGTAATATCAGTTTTCATTATTTGGTATCAGAGCTTGAAGCTCTTTGGAATTGGTAACTTGTTGTTAGTTGTGATTTCTAATGAGTTGTTACA
Source organism: Torreya grandis (assembly GCA_037957365.1). Classification (NCBI taxonomy): domain Eukaryota; kingdom Viridiplantae; phylum Streptophyta; class Pinopsida; order Cupressales; family Taxaceae; genus Torreya; species Torreya grandis. The sequence goes on along the minus strand of JARHVA010004809.1, from coordinate 192,829 downwards.
GGATTTTGGTAAACGGATCAACAGGACAAGCACTAGAAGACCCCGAGGAGAAAAGATATGAGTAATCTTTGCTATTTGAGTTAAGTTTATTGTGTTGAGAAGCAATCAAGTGAAGAATTTGTAGGTTCAGGCAGCCAAGCCATTAAGGCTTAAGAAGAGAAGAAGCCAAAGAAGGCTTAGTGAAGATCCAAGAAGAAGCTTGGATAGTTTGCCAAAAGACTAAGGTGAAATAGACTTAGGTGAGGTAAAGGATGGTGTTTGAAGCTTGGAGATCTCAAAATTAAGAGAGGACAGTGGATGCTCAAGAGGAAGATCCAAATTAAGGTAAGATTGGATTTGTGATTTGTAATTTGTTGAAGTGTTGTAGAGTTGCTGCAGGATTGAGAAAAGGATCAAAAGACTAGGATACAAAAGGCCTAGGTGAGATCAAGGAGATTGTCAAAAGATCAGTCAAGGAGAAAGGCTTGGGTGAGACAAGGGATCAAGAGACCAAGGTGGAAAAGACTTGGGTGAAGATATCAGAGATGGAAGTATTGTTGAAGGCACTGCAGAGTAGCAAGGTATATGAGGGCACCAAGAGGAAAGCAAGCATCAAAGGTATGAACAGTTTTGTAATTGATAAAGAGATTGATAATTTGAAGAGAGAGTTAGCTAAGATTAAAGATGAATATGAGTCTTGGATGCAGATGGATAAGCAAGCATGGGTATGGCCAATGAGGAAGAGGATGAAGTGGCCAATAGATTTCCTAGTGAAGAGGAGAAGAAGGCAAAAGAAGATTGCCATGAAGAGAGAAGCCCATAGAGGCTTGAAGAAAATAAGAAGGTTGCCAAGAGAGCAACAAAAAGAGAAAGAGGTTGAGAAGAAGGTTCTCATTGTGGAGAACAAGAGAAGAGAAGAAAGAAAAGATGAAGTGCCTGGAAGAGCACTTGAGAAGATGAGAGTGTTGATGAAGAGAGCACTCATAGGGACCTTGTGGTCTCTTGTTTTTATTTCTTATATTGTCTTTGAATGGATAATTTCAGGTATGATCAGCCTTATGAAGGTCAAGAGAAGGGCCTTGGAAAGTGAAGATATTGGTGCAAGAGAAGACACCAAATGCACAAGTGAATGTGCAAGAAAGAGAAGAGAGTTTGCTGCTGTTGATAAAGAAGAAGAGATGCATTGGTTAATGCATAAGAAAGGTGTTGATGATTCCATACAAGCAAGAGAAGAGATGGAAGATGAAGCTGAATTCCATGATGCCATTGAAGGCCAAGAAGAATAAAGAGATCAGCCAAGCATAAAGAAAGAAGAAAGCACAAATAATCAAGAAGTTATGCAAGTCAAAGAATTAATGGAGCAGCCCATTGAGGTAAAGGTGAGTTCAAAAACTGATTTGTCTTATAAGCATGAAACTATTGATATGCATGTTAGAGAATCAAAGAGAAAGGTGAAGTTTCCAATTAACCATGGATATGTGATGCCTAAATGGTGGATGAAGCAAACTCCCAAGCAAGAGGAGGTTCTGGTACAAGAGCAAGAATGCAAGATGCCTACATGGCTTGAGAAGAGAAATGGTAAGAAGGAGAAACAAGTATGGGTGCCTAAGAAGGCAAAGAGAAAAGATGTGAGTATTGAGACAGCAACACCAAGAAGTCAATGGAAGAGGATTGAAGGTAATTCCAACAGCCAAGAGAATGAAGGAGAGATGGTGAGTATGGAAGAAGAATTCCATGAAGACAGGATGCTTGAGAGGTATACCAAAGAGGTAAAAGGTAAACAATTGGTTTATGATGATGTGTTTGAATTATTTAATGATCCTTTCATGAGAAATGAGGAATGTAAAATGTCTATGAAAACTAATGTACAACAAGGAGAGAGTTCCAAGAGGATGGAAAATGAATTGAGGCAAGAACAAACAAGATGGATTCAAACAAAGATTGAAGAAAGCAAAGAGACAGAAGGTAAGGATACTGCAATTGTATTTGATAAGTATATTGAAGAAGTTGGTTTGCATGAAGACAAGCTAAGAAAAGATGAGATAAGAGGCAAAGGGCAAGTAATCCTTGCGAGTGATCAGCCCAAGTTTGATGAAGAGAATAGTGAGATAGATGAGAGCTCACTAAAAGAAGAGTTGAAGATGTTGGAGGAGTTGCTTGGTTATTCAATAAAGATGAATGAAGGTATAAGCCATGGTGAAGACACCATTGGGAAGAGTGAAACAACACAAGAACAAAGCAAATAGGTCAAGGCAATTCTGGTCAAGGAACAAGAATGGGAAGGCAGCCAAGAGGCTTCATGGCCTAAATATTTTGATTCTAAGGTGGCTTTGAATGTTTTGTATGCAGGTATGAAGGTTGCTGAAGTAAATGACATACATGAGTCCTTGGAGAAGCTCATGGAACAAGAAGAACAACAAGAAGATCTAGAAGATATGTATGAAGATGAAGAAGCATGGAAGCGGGAGATGGCAGCTGAGAAATAAATAAGGAGAAGAACATACCAGAAGAGGAAGAACAACGAGATGAAGGGCAAATACAATCAAAGACAAAGATAAGCATTGGTATTGGTAACAAGACCTTGGGATCCAGGAAAATAGTGAAGATTATTGCATGGATGAAGCATCCCATTTGAACTAAGGTTCAAATATTTTCTAGAGGGAGAGTATGATGCAGGAGCATCTACAATAGCACCATGGAGGACTAGTTGCAAATGCAAATGAAATTCTAGCATGAAAATTCAAATTCTGGTTTTCCCTCCAAATTGTGTGAGATTTCAAAATTTCACCTTAAAAGTAAATGTAATGATCAAAAGGTGAAAGGTAAAAAGTAATGGTTAGGCTGTTGAGGAAATCAGGGGGAATTGGTTGAAACTATTTTCAACCTTAGAATATTGTTAAAACTTAAAAACAATATTTTGTTTTGCCTTAAGCCCAATTTGGGCATAGAAGTTAGAAGAAAAGTTCTTGAAAAGAGAGAAAAAGAAGAATTCATTAAGGAGAGAGGATGAAAAGAGAAGAGAGGATGAGAGGGGCGTAGAAGAGAAGAAGGATAGAGAGGAAAAGTCCTCTCATTCAAGGGGAAGAAGATAGAATGAAGGATAGAGAAAAGAATTAGTGAGGGAGGACCTCACTCAAGAGATGTTGAAGAAAAGAGAAGGAGCAAAGAATGTTTGAAGGAGCAGACAAGGCTTTGAAATCCATGGAATTTGATATTGAAATGTAAGTCTTCCATTTGATCTAAGGATAATGAATGTTTTGTTTCATGTTATGGTCTCTTTATGAAATTCTGGTAAACAGGCCTGTGTGTGTATATGTATGTGTGTGTGGATGATAGTTCACTTGAGAAAATTTATAAAAATACATGTAAACTGGTTATTTTATATGTTGAGAATGATTTTAAACTGTATTATGTGACCAAGAAGTCTTAAGAGCTTTGAATGTCAAAAGAAGCCTAAACAGGCCTAAACAGGATATTCAGATCTGTATACTTACAGCCCACTGTCCAAGGTAAAATCCAGGTGAAAATGTTTGTATGGAGTTGAAAATGGTATGGAAATAGGTCCCTGAGGCAGGTATAAACTTAAGAAATGAAGAAACAGGTTTAGAAACCCTTTTATGTCTTAAAATCTCCAACTGTTGGCTCTCGGGTCTGTGTTTGACAAAGTACAAGAAAAGGTAAGACATTTGCATGTTTTGCAAGGCAAATAGATTGATAAACTCATCCCTTGATATGAGTATGGAATGGGGAAATAATTTAAGGTATTTAAATGTTTATACATTACCCTGGAACCCTGTTGATCATTGTGTTAGAGGAGAAACCCAAGAACCCTGTTGACTGTCATGAAAATACAGTCAAAGACAACAAAGTTGTTGAGCATTAGAAGGTACAGAAGGTTAACATGACCAAGGTGATTATTGGAGAAGGTGTAGGGTATCAAGATAGACCCTAGAAAACTGATTTTAACCCTTGAAATAGGGTATAACACTCCCAGAAAAATTAATTAGCTCTCGGCCTATGACTGTCCAAGGGAAAATCCTGAATTAGCTTCTAGCCCTCAAAATGAGTTTTAATGATTGAAACCTATTGAAACTTTGCAATATGAACCATGAAGGTGTTATAAAACTGTTGTAATTGGTATGAAGGTGCTACAATATGGAGAAGTATGGAAAAGAACAATTTCCAAGTGAAACCTAGGTGCATGTGAAGGGAAGAGCATAGGCCAATATAGGAAAAGTAGATTTCTCCAAATAAGTGCACTAAAAAATGATTGATTCACCTGTAACAAGATAATGGGTATCTATAATGATGCTTGTTTTGGTTATAAAGTCCGTACTTTACTCTGGACAAGAAGATTTGCACACAAGGAGGGCTAATTAGAACAGGGCATAAAGAAGGAAGTACAATTCTGTACAAAACAACCTTAGGATATTTTTTAGTATGTTATAGAAGGGATTAATGGGTATCCAGAAATGATTTTACTTTCATGATTGAGATAATATATAAGGAGTTATGTCCAATAAATAGGGATAACAGGGCTACAAGGAATGAATGATCTAAATAGGTGTGTATCAGTTTGTTGATGGTTACAGAGTAGTGTAAGATTAGTTTTCATCACCAAGACTTCATTTTGCACCAAAATCTCTCATTTGACCTCAATTCCTTGTAGCCCTGTAATCATGCAAACCTCTTTGTGTATAAGAATGCATGGATGGTAATGGTAAAATAAATATAGTTTTGAGTACCCATAATGTCTTTACAACTCCATACAAAATTTGATGGCTTGACACCAAGTTTAAGTGTATTTTTCTTCTTTTCTCTCTACTCAATTAGACCTCCATGCCTAAAAATTGAGTTTTAGATCCACGGGCCTCCCACATGTGTGAAACCTCCATGAAGTTTCTAATTTATTTTATCCATGACCTGACCATGCTCCATGCTAATTTTCAATTTTTGAGACCTTATACAGATATGTGAACCATGAAATGGTTAAAACCCTAGTTTAGGTACTTGTGTAGGCATCAGTGGTAGTTGAGGCGGTTTACCAAGTATTTTTAGGTGCTAAATCTTGGAAATAATCTATTTAGGCCTAAAACATCATCCTACAACTCAACATGTTGAAGATAAGTATCTTAAAGTGTTCAATAGGTCTGCATATAGGCCTTTTGGCTTGCAAAATAATGCATTTCTCCCTTCTTAGCCAACTTGATTTCTTGGTTGGTTCATATACCCCTGTATGAGACCTAAATATGTGTGTGTATGGTTGTATATGTTATAGGTATAATCACTAAGATGGCAGGTGGGGGGAGGGGGAGAATTAGTGAGCCCATATAATCCAAACTTCATTTCCACTCCTTTTAATCCCTTTAAACTCTTAACAAATAATATTAACATTCATGAAGCATACACATCATTTATATCAATGAACAAAAAGATAATCAAGATCATACACATAACATAAGGTCTATGTGGGAAACCCTCTTGGAGAATAAAATCCACTCTTAAGCATATAAGCACATGGACTACTTGTCCTATAAGATGATCACAAACAAGAGACTGGTCAAGTCCTTCTGACCATAATTTAGTGAAACAACTATTCCAAAAGGAACAACTACCCTTAAAAGTCATTTTAACCACTTGTTGGTCAAGTCCTAACCCAAAACCTTGGTCAAGTCCTTCTTACCTAAGGCCTTAAATGAAACACATGTTTCACAAGGAATAACTACCCCTAAGGAAGATCAAGTCCTTCTGACCCTTATATGATATGAACAGCTCTACCTTTGAATTGATGTCTTCAACACCTGATGATGGATCTATGATTTTATAACCTCTGAATAAACTCCCTCTCTATCTCATAAAAACCACTCACATAGGCATGCCATAATCTCTCTCCTTCTTCATTCAAATTATCCTCATATGCACACTCATACCTCTTTGCATATCCTTAAACTATAAGATAACTATTATTACATCAAAAATATTACCTATAGGTCATACACATAATCCTCAATCTGATATACTCATCAACCCATCCATTGGGCACACTACCTCTCATTTGTCCTTCACTTCTCAACTCTTCGCTCTCCACCACTAAGAAACCATCTCCTTTGGTTTCACTATATATAGAGTTTTCATGATAAAAAACTTCTTGATCAAAAATTATACTTGCCTTAAAACTTAAGGCTTATATCAAATAAATAAATGACTCAATAAAATTCTCAAATGTCAACCATAGCATTTATGGGTCACCCTTAAGTAGTAGCTCTTTCAATTAGGCTATACTAGCACTTACATGTCTCATGGGACCTAATCACTCCTTTAGCGCTACATCAAGAAAAAAAATAACATAGGACCACTCCCAAACACATGGGTCTACTCCACATGACCCCTTAAACATAATAAAATGATCACAGTCATCTCTACTCACCTCTGCATATGCTCAAACAACTCAAATAATGACCTTGTACATACCATGAACAAATAAATAGTCAACTTATTAAGAATTGTTCATACTCAATATAGATTTATCACACCTCTAAAATCCATAAAAATTATTCTCATGGAGTCTACAACACTCTCTAATATCTAAGTCATCATGAAACATCAAAACAACATCAACACAATCTCAATTATCCTTCTTGGGTCACTTACAATCCATGGTTAAACACATAGTCAACTTTGAAACTTCATAACTTTTAATGTACACACTTTTAAACCTTAAAATATATATCTATATGCATCTTTTATTCATCTATAAATTAATTTTTTACACCATGATCAAATTATACTTGTATCAAAAGATATGGCCCAAAAACCAGACACTAGTTTTTCCTTTGTTAAATTTAAATATTTGAATTCAAACGGTCACTTAAAATGCATCTCATGCCCATGCATATTAGATTAAAAAAAAACCATATATATTATTCAAACATTAACTCATAGTGTGCCACTACCCAAATTTTAAGCTTCAAGCAATTAACCTCATCTCGTGTATCCTGGCAATCTTTGACCACATATGCTCCGTCGATCTCTTTGAGATTGTCCTTGCTTTAATAATGCTAGAAAATTGTCACTTTAGCCTATTTTAATCAATACACTCCATTTATACTTATCTATATGAATTATTATGAGCTATTTTATCTCCATTTGGTCTTTTTCTTTACCCTTCACAAATTTGGCTAAGTATGGGGACCATTGCAATCTGCCTGGAAGTTCATCTTTGCTCTTTAATATCTTTTGCCTCGATCAATATCATGACCTGAAAATTGATCCATATGATCTAATAATATAGGATAATATATTAATTTATCAATATTCTCTTGAAACATTTTCATGTGAAAGATATAGAACCATTAATTTGTGCATTCATATTTTTTTGCCATAGAGCCAACTATGCCTAGAACTCCCTAGAAGGCCAACTTTTCACATGCATATATTTTTATGTGATTCATTTCATGACCTTAAATTTAGTGCATATAAACTAGGAACAAAAATAAACAAACCCATATGATCAAATCCTTATAAAACTACCACATGTATGAAATATAACTTCATCAATATGCTTCCTTAGTTTTTTCTTGCCACATGAAAATTTGGCTAAGTATGGGAAAACACTATCTAAGTACTTGGGAGGCAAACTTTGCACTTAAATATATTTTTTCATAGTTAGTTTCATGACCTAAGAGTTATCACATAATATATTATCTCATAGGTAATTTCATCCATTTATCAATCTACTCCTGAAATATTTATACGTATGAGATATGACATGATCAAACTACTTACTTGGCTCTCTTTTAACATAGAAAACACTATAAAAATGCATAGCAACCCAAATTTTGACACACATATATTTGTATACACTTAATCACATGACTTGAGACTTAGTAAATAGTAACTTGGGACTAATGTGATCATAACCATATAACCAACACCCCCTGACTCATCCACACGTGGCAATTATGTGTCATCAAATTGCCAACTCAAATTTTCTACCATTGAACCCAAAATGTCTAGATGAAAACTATGTACTACCAAATGAATTCCAATTATGCACAAAAGCACTAAATTTATCCTTAACCTTTGAGAGGACCTCTTTCAAAATATAAAAACTTTATACTCATCCTTAATCATCTCTAACCATATCAACATAGAAGATCAACCAAGCCAACTTCAAGCATACTAGGACAAGCACAGTGCACACTTTGTCATTGTTACTTATACTATCAATACACTTCATCCACTCACTTGGAAAACTCCATGACATCATTGAAAATTATCCAACAATCTCCCCCTTTGTCATTGATGTCAACACTCATCAAATAACTCACCTTCCTTCTCTCTCATCAAGCACTCTCACAAATAGAAATCTTCTCCTCATTTGACACAATGACAAAGTGGTCAAAAACTAATCTTGAGGACCTAAAAATAATACCAATAGGATAATACCATCTTATAAAGATAATATAAACTCCCCCTTATCTTGAGCCTACCTCTTCTTGCCTTGACAACTTCCTTTTGAAAAATACCAGCACTCTTCTTCAACTAAGCACTGCAACCAATGAAGAAAGAAAACAAAAAACATTAAAATCTGATGTAAATCATAAATAAACATGTAAGAGGGAATCCCCGTAAGATATTTGAGCCATTGCACCTCTTGATCATCTTTAGATCTCCACACACCATGAAGAACCACCATACAGGATTACTAGCCTTCTCTCTCAAACCATCTCAAGGACCACCAACAAAAATTCATGCCACTCACCAAATATAAAACATGATCTAAACCAATCCTAAGAACTCACCTTGAAATAATCATTCCCTTTTTTTTAAGAAACTAAACAAAAATCACTCTTCTCATTAGGCCTATCTACTCTCCTTATAACCCTACCTAGAACTTGTAGAGCCCACAATGTTCTATAGGCACAACTTCAAGAAAACTTCATATCTGGAACATTCTCATATGCCCCCTCAAGCACACCAAATTGTATCACCTATCTCATCCTCTGAAACATACTTATTTTAGCAAACATACTAGCTAATCGCGTCTCCATTTTGAAAAAAACTTGAATAAATTAAAATCCACAAACCTTCAGATCTTTATGAAGCTTGATTTTACAACCCATTTGGCCCGTTCAACCTATTAAGAATCATAAAAAATCAACTCATAATGCAAACCAATTTTTTAGTAGAGCCTAAAACCCTAAAACCTCAAAACAAAAAAGGTCAATAAACCTCCTTCTAGTCAACACCCACCTCTAAAACTTATTGTACACCTGGAGATAACCATTACACACTTTTGGACCAATATTTGGGCTTCCACATCTTTAGGAACCCAGACATCCTATAACCCATTTTAGGCTTGCTTGCCCTTAAGCCAAAACTAAGAAAACTGAGAGCACTAAAAAATCTTCAATTGGCACAAAAAGGATCATCAAGACACAAAACTACCTATAACTCATCACAAAAAAGTGCATAGACCTTTATAAGCATCAAAATATTCTTTATATTGCATTAATATCATTAGGCTACGTGGAAACACCCATTTTGGCCCTATAGACACTACATACACATTAACACTTGATTCTCTATTGAAAGGAGTCTCTTAAGAAGCATAGAGAGAGACACCCTACTTCACAATGTCCTAAAATAGTGTGAAACCAAGAATTTTCCACAAATCCTCATATTCCTTCTCCTCTTTGGTCATTTGATACTTTCATTTATTTTTATTCTTCTTAGGCTTAAGATAAGTAGCATGCTCAACCACTACAACATTATCCTTCTCTTCTAAGATTGAATTGACAATATATGGAGACAACAAAGATTCATGACATACCTTTTCATTTGAAGAATCTTCCTTACAGTTTAGAACCTCATCACTAGGAACTAACAAATGATATTATTTACATGAAACTTGCTCAACAATAATAAGATGTTCACTTAATCCATACATACCTCATAACTAGTATCAACTAGTACCTTAGTGTTTTCCTTGAGTTTGGTCTCTTCATTCTCAACATGAGCAGACTTTGGCACTCTTTAACTTTTGAATCATTCTCCACCATATCAAATAGATTATTTGGACTTTCAGACTCATCATGATTCATACTTATCACCTTTGGTTTCCATGAGTTAACTTGCCTTCTTCCTTACACTCTAAGAGCTTGATTGAACCTATTCTAACTTGTAGGCCTTTGCTTGCATAATCTAGCAATGTGATCTCTATTTTGATAGTCGAAGCACATCATACATTTTTCAAGAAGCTCATTCTATCTTACTATATTTGGATAAAATATTGTAATGTGTCCTATGTCATAACAACTGTAGCACTCAATATTTCTTAAAGGAAACTCAACTTGCCTTACCTTAAATGGATAATGTTTTTCAAGGTGTCCCACATCATGAAAATTAAAGCACTCAACCTTGCTCACACCTTTTGACTGATTACCCCCATCATAGTTCCAAGAAAATTCATTTATAATAGGTCTTTTGTATTCTCTAACCCTATGATCAAATTGAGTACATGTGTAATAGTAACCATTTAAACTTTCATACTTCATGGTATTTAGTTGTTTGATCTGATTTGTCTTCATTCTGCCAACACTTTCATTCCTTGTCTGAAGATTTATCTTCAAAGGCTGATCCACCTTGCTCTCATTAACATTCATGTCAAATTTAGAATCATCTTTGGGATCTTCATTAAAACCCAATCCAAATTTGTCATTAGTTGACTTTTGACTCTTTAGGAGATCATCTAGATCATTAGAACTTTTATCAATCTTGACGAATGATTTCACCTTGTTTACAAACTTCTCTAACTCATATTTCAAAGACATAATCTTAGAATCATACCTTGATCATTCTTCTTCTTTGGTTTTTAGACTTGTAGACATATATTCTAACTTAGATTTAAAAAACATGATAGCACCTTCATGCTCTCTAGAGTTTTCAACCAAGCTTGCCTAAAACACACTGAAATGCTCCTCATAATCCTTGATTTGTGACTTCATCTTCTTGTTATTATTATTCTAAATTTTTAATTCTTCAAAATCATTTGTCAATGTAGTCTCAGAGTCCACCTCATCTTTATCATCATTTGAATCATTCCATGTAGACTCTTTTTAATGTGAACAACTTCCTTCCTCAGCCATGAAGAGGGATTCATCCTCAACAGGACCGTCATCTTCATGATCACACTCTGAGTCACTGTCTTTACTCTCATCTTATGATTTTTAGTCTTTAATGGTGTAGAGACTCTTATTATTCTTGAAGAACTTCTTCTTGTCATCATACTTTTTGAAACCTTTCTTCCTCTAATCAAACTTGTGTGTCTTATTTTTTGCATCTTGGTCTTCATCATGCTTTCCATCATCATTCTTATTTTGATTACAAGGGAACTTATTAGCAAAATGTCCTACCTCTCCACAATTGAAGCATTTAAAAGGTAATTTACCCTTATACTTGCCTTAACCTATTTTTGATTTCCTTGTAAACAAAGTAATTATTTCATCCTCATCAATATCAAAAATGTCATCCTCCTTGGATTTCTTACCTTGGAACTTCTTCTTTGGCTTCATTTTTATTTTGAATGTTAGTTCCTTCTTTGGTGGTATATCATCATTTACTCTCATCTCATAGGCAGTAAGGATGCCATGTAATTGGTCCATCTTCAATTGAGTAAGATCATGACTTTCTTCTATAGTAGATACTTTTCGATCAAACTTGAGGGATAGAGACCTTAATACTTTTTAAACTATATTAGCATCTTCAAGGTTCTCTCTAAGACCTCTGATGATGTTCATAATCTCATCAACTCTCTACAAAAAGGATGCCACAAAATATTCTTCTTTCATTTTGAGACTTTTAAATTACCTTCTATGAGTCTGCCACTTAGCAAACTTAACCTTTGAATCTCCTTCATAAATGTTTTGTATTTTTTAAAATATCTCTTTTGCAGATTTATAATGGATTACCTTGGTGAACTCAATCTTTGTAAGACCACAAGTGATGGCTTACTTTAGAATTATTCTCAAACAACTTCTTATCTATATCACTAGATAGAGGAGTAGTAGGAGGAACATAAACATCCAAAAAATATTACCATACATCAAACCCTAGGGACATAATGTATGTCCTCATCCTTTCACTCTAAAAATTATAATTAGATCTATTGAACATTGGTGCTTTCTTGGAAGAGAAACCTCCTTGTATTTGATGACTATATATAAAGTCTTCATGATAAATAGCTTCTTGGTCAGCCATTAGACTTGAATTAAAACTTAAGGCTTCTCTCACATCAATACATGGCTTAATAAAATTCTTAGAGGTTGGCCATAACATCTATGGGTCACCCTTAAGCAGTAACTCTTTCAATTAGGCCATACTAGCCCTTATAGGTCTCATGGAGACCTATTCACTCCTTTAGCATTAAATAGAGAATAAAAAGAACATAAGACCAATATAAAACACATGGGTCCACTCCACATGACCCCTTATACATCATCAAATTATCATAGTCATCTCTACTCACCTCTGCATATGCTCAAATAACTCAAATAATGACCTTGCACATAGGAACACCATGAACAAACACATAGTCAACTTCTTAAGCATTTTTTATACTCAAGATAAATTTATCACACATAAAAAATCCATAAAAATTATTCTCTTGGAGTATAAAACACTCTCCAATATCTAAGTCATCATGAAACATCGAAATAACATCAACACAAGCTCAATTATCCTTCTCAGGTCACTTACAATCCATGGTCAAACACATAGTCAACTTTGAACCTTCATAAATTTGATTGTACACATTTTAAAAACTTAATATATATATATATATATATATATATATATATATATATATATATATATATATATATATATATATATATATATATATATATATATATATGTCCTTGGAGTCCTATACAAATTAATTTTTTAAACCATGAGCAAATTCTACCTGTCTAAAAAGATATGGCCCAAAAACTAAACACTGGTCTCTCCTTTTTTAATTCAAATATTTGAATTCAAATGGTTATAGTTAAACTTTGGTCACTTAAAATGGATCTCATGCCCTCAAATCTTAGATTAAATACACATCATCAATATTATTCAAACTTTAAATCATAGTGTACCACTTTCCAAATGTTAAACATTGAACAATTGACCTCATCACATGCATCCTAGCAATCTTTGATCATATACGCTCTATCGATCTCTTTGAGATTGTCCTTGCTTTAACAATGTTAGATAATTGTAATTTTGAACTATTTGACTTAGTACAATCCTTTGATCTTGATTTTTATGAATGCCTATGTTCCATTGGATCTCTATTTGGTCCTAGTCTTTACCCTTCACAAATTTGGCAAAGTATGGGGACCATTGCAATCTACCTAGAAGGCCATTTTTGCTCCTTGAATTTTTTTTCCTCGATCAATCTAACGACCTAAAACTTGAGCCATATGATATCCTCATATAGGATAATATATTCATGTATCAATATACTCCTATAACCTTTACATGTTTAACATATAATGACATTAATATTCTCATTCAGATTTTTTTGCAATAGAGCCAACTATGCCTAGAACTGCTTGGAAGGCCAATTTTGCACATGCATATCTTTTGATGTGCTTCATTGCATGACCTAAAATTTAGTGCATATCGACTAAGATTAAAAATAAACAAACCCATATGATCAAATACTTCTTAAATTTCCACAAATATGAAATACAACTTCATCAATATGCTTACTCAACTTTTTCTTGCTACATGCAAATTTGGCTATGGGAAAACATTGTCAAACTACCTGGGAGGCAAAATTTTCACTTGAATATATTTTGTCTCACTTAGTAACATGGCCTGAGATTTAGCACATAATATATTATATCATAGGGGAATTCATCCATATATCAAGTTACTCATGAAACTTTCATACGTATGAGATATGATGTCACCAAACTGCTTACTCAACTCTGTTTGAACCTAGAAAACATTATCAAAAATGCCTAGGAACCCAACTTTTCACACACATATCTTTGGATATGATTCATCACATGACTTGAGTGGAACATATAAAATTGGTACTAATGTGATCAAAACCATATGACCAACTCCCCTTGACTCATCCACATGTGGAAATTCTGATGTCATCAAACTAACAACTCATATTTTATGCCATTGGACCCAAAATGTCTAAATGAAAACTATAGACTACCAAATGAATTCCACTTATGAACACAATCACTCAATGCATCCTTGACCTTTGATAGGACTTTTTTCACAATCTCAATACTTTAGTTCATCCCTAATCATCTCTAAATAGTCAAACTATGAAGATCAACCAAGCCTACTTCAAACATACTAGGATAAGCACATTGCACACTTTATCATTGTCACTTAAACTATCAAGATAATTCATCCACTCACTTGGACACCTACATGACATCACCATGACATCATGAACAATTCTCCAATAAATTCCTCAAGTCACTCTCCTCATCATGACATCAATGATATTGGTACAACTAGTGACCTTCACTTTTACACATTAAATAAATATTAATCAATGAATATCTTACATTAATCAAAGATAATAAATTATGCAAATTGAACTTGTTACATAGATCTTATTTATTTTGATTGGTTTCATTCCTCATTTAAATTAGAGTGATCGTTATTTATTCATCCTTCATATACTTTATGTTATTAGACCTTCCTCCACATGGTTATCCATCATAGTCTCCCTCATTTGGATCATGTCTCTCCTCCCTTTGAAAACATAATGGTGCAATATGGACCCCAAGACACCATGTTTTCCAACCTTATATGGATTTTTTTCCATTTAACCTTGGGGTAATATGCCACTATTCTTCCTTATCATTTATGTATTTTATACCTTTTATCCGAGGTGCATAGTATTTTTTACCTCTTTTGGGGCATATCCATGTCTTGAACTAGATAATAATGGCTATGAAAATGTCCTACAATAACTTTTATTATCTCAATATTATTTCAAACTAAAACCTCTTGAAGGTACCAAAAAATAATCCATATTAGTATATTTTCACCCTAATCCATTACATGTATGTGGGATCCTCATCCCAAACCTAGATGGTCTTTACAAGGTTGTCATGTAGTATCTCTCTTCTCGAAGGCTCCAATATACAATATCTTCACATCTTTATCTATTGAGTTCTAGTGTGACCCATATTTTGAAATATGGCATCTCTCTATCCCTTAAAGAAAGGGGCATGATGATAGGATGAACCACTACCAAGTACTTATATTCTAAAAATTATAGGAGTGTTCATGTTGTTATCCCTCCTTCAAATACCTCATACACAAATCTATGCAAATATTTATATATATGGGTGAGCATGAAATGCCCTCAAACATGAAATGCCCTCCTCTATGTCATGTATTAGATGTTAGAGCATGTAGGTGTAATATACCCTCCTATATTTACCATATTAAAATATCTTAGTATATTATCCACGTATTTTCACATCTATTGTGCATCCTTTATAATTTTTAATTCATTATCACTCTTCTTACTTCATCCCCTATTTATATCCCCCCTTATACTACCCATGGGTAATTTTTCATTGGGTTTCCCTATGTATATCTAATATAACTTTTATTACTCTCAATGGTAGCTATAATAACCTAAAAGTGGTATTTGAGTGTTAATAGTGCTAACTGAGACTACATATTCCTAGATTAACCCTAGACCTATCCTAGAGCCTATTATTGCACTTATCCAGATTTCATGTGGACCACATGTATCCCTAGTCATCCTTAAGGTGGTCTTAGATCCTCATTTATTGATCCTAGCCCTTCATTACTAGTATTATGCCACTTGGACACTAGTGCTATAATAAGAACACTAGCACCACATGGTGCTAGTGTCCCAATAATGGTGTTAATGTCCTTTCCCTCTCTTTTCCACAAATATATATCTTTTCAAATCTAAACCCTCTTAGGTTTGGCCTAGACCTCTTCTAGCACCTGCATAAGCAACATAACAATATACATGCATGACTTTTACCTATATAACCACTAGATGGAAATGAGATGCAAAATACACATTCAAGCTTAGAACAAGTTGTGCACAGTTAAGGTTATCAATCCCTATTTTTTCTTACTTCAACATACTACCATTTATAGCTATCCTAAGCTCATTAACCAAATTTCTAGTCTTAATCAAATTCAAGGTACTTAAGGCCACTATCTTACTAGCCTCACTTACACTTACACCAATACTTATGTCAGGAGAAATACATTATCCTTGATCCCTCCTCTAATTATTGCTATATAAGAAACTCTCATCATAGTGGGGTGTTGAGGATGTCTACCCTACCCCACTAACAAACACACTTTTCATCTTGTACAAATTAGATGACCTAACAACATGAAAAATTAGGGTTTGATCATAAAATAAATCATAACAAGAAATATATAAGGTTTCAAAACTTATGCACATAGGAACAGACCTCAGAGATCCAGACATAGGTGTACCCAAATTCTCAAGACAGTCCTACATAGGGGACATTACTGCCAATATAAGGACACCACCACCATAATTCTAATAATGACACTACTATTCAATTAGGGTGTTATTATCCAGGAGGGTTTATAATACTAGGATCCTATTTATGACATTTAGACCAACTTCCACCTTAGTTTATAGCCTCCATACCATCTATCTTTTTTATTTTCTAGCTAAGTTCATACTTGCACTATTTATTACTATTTTTAGAAAGGTCAAAGCTAGTCAATTATATAATAAATCAGTGGCTATATTTATTACATATTATTACCCTAATTTAGTCTACTCAAATATTTAACAAACATAATATTTTCATTCACTAAGTCCTAAAAGGTTAAAACATTTGGTGAACCTGACTTACTTTGAACATTGTTCAAACCCTAACCCTAGATGCTCTTAGTGTTTGTATCATTTTTGTGTCTAAGCTTAGATATTAGTTATAAAATATCATATTTGTTTCAATATTTTATTTTTGGAATATTTATTAGATTAAATTTTTGTAAATGTTTAAAATATATAGTTTATTTTCATATTCCCCAAACTACAATGACAGAATTCAATAATTGATTTGATTTAAATTATAAAATATAATTATAAGAATTTATTTCTAAACATTAAAATATGCAAGATGACCTTATAAATATTATTTAAAAATAACTTCAAAAATAAAATAATGATCAATATTTTACTCCCCCAAATAATAAAATTGTTACACCTACATTAGGGCCAACTCAGCTAGCATAACAACCAATTTTAACTCAACAATTTTTTGTGATAACTTCATCTCTTATGATTAGTTCCTCCAATCTAGATGTACAATCTCTTAGGAATGAGGTTAATACTCTACATTTTACATCCCAATTTTCCTCTAGACTCATTAATCTATTAATTCTAGATTATGTCATTAATGATTGGTTAACTTAATATGTTAAGTGGCTAGATTATTAATATGCTAGTTTTTGGACAGTAGACGAGGAGAGATGGCTAGAGAATGAATTTGGTTTTGCACTACCTAGTTTTGTGTATTTAGGTAAGGTTTTTGAAATTATTTTTATATTTTCATAATTTGTAAGTGATATATGAAAAATAATTTCACAAACCCTACCTGAATACACAAAACTAGGTAGTGCAAAACCAAATTCCTTCTCTGCACAAATCTCCTCATTTACTGTCAAAAAACTAATATATTAATAATCCAACCACTTATAAATTTAATTTAAACAATCATTAACCATATAATCTATAAATTAATAGGTTAATGAGTCTAGAGAAAAATTAAGATGTAACATAAATTTTCACCTAATTCTAGTTAACCCTGGGGGGTTGTTACATTATGTTATCAGAAATGAGGATCAAAATCTTAGACTTAATGAGTCCACTAACATATTATTATTATTATTATTATTATTATTATTATTATTATTATTATTATTATTATTATTATTATTATTAGAAATAATAATTTCACATTAAAGGATAAATGGTGAGGGTATATCCAATTCCAATAATACCAACCCTTTAGTTGACCCAAATCAATTTTTTGCTGAACAAGATGCAAAGCTTGATCAAATTCTTGTAGTCATGAAAGAAACTAAGGACCAGATAGATACCCTTGAATAGGAAGTTTATGGAAATTTAGGGGAAAATAAACATAATGAACATGAAGATCATCCTTCTAAGCAAAAATTTCCTTAGGATCCTAGGCAAGAAGAGGTGCCTCAAGATGTGAGAGCACATGTAGCTATTGAGATTGCATGAGATATAAAGAAACTTAATCCACCCAAGTTTAGTGGAACCATTTTGGGAGATGGTGTAAAAGTGTGGCTAACTAAGATGGAGAAGTATTTTGAGATTAATAATTACTCTAAAGTTACAAAAGTAGGTTGGGGAGCTTATCAGTTGACTAGTGAAGTAGCAACGTGGTGGGCAAACAATAAATTAGAGATGAATCATGACTCTAATACCACCATGTGGGAATAGTTTTTGACCTTGTTTATATCATGATGGTTTACCAAACTCTATTTTGGTTAGAAGCTAATAGATTTTTATAATTTGAAGCAAGAAAACCTTTTAATGAATGAATACTAAGAGAAATTCACCAAGTTCCTAAAGTATGTTCCTCAATATTAGGTAGACAAAAGGTTTTACATCATGAAATTCATTAAGGTATTGAAATCCTAGATTAGATGTGAGGTATATCTGCATGGACCATCCACTATGGATCAAGTATTCAAAAAATTATTAAAGCAAGAGCAAAAACTAAAGTCACTTACTCAGGTTAGAGAGAAATTCAATAAAAAATTTAGAGGTCCTAAAATGACTTTCAAAAAGAAGAATTGGAAAAGGAGTGAAAACTCTAAAAATTAATTCAAGAATCAGAATACAAGGTTTAAAAATGATTCAGGGAATAGTAAACTAGGAAATGGTTTCAAGGGAGGCTTTAATAGAAATCAACAAACTGATAGGAAAGGAACACCTGGTGGATGCTTCATTATGGAGGTGATCATTATGCTAGGGAATGTAATCAAAGGAAATTAGATGGTAAGAATAAGGGTTTTGATCCACAATAATGATATTTTTAGTAGAGAATTCATGTAGCCATTGATAATCATCAAGTTTAATTTCAAGTTTCTCTTATTGAGATACTAAGTACTTTTTTTGGTCATCCAATTTTAATTTTGATTGACACAGAAGCTACATAATGTTTGATGTAGTAATATTTCACATATGTGGAGTTTTAAAACAATTTAATCATATGGTTTTATTTAGTTTTGTGCCTAGTTTCTATGCTCTAAGTTTTAGGTCATGTGATAAAGCACATCAAAAGATATACATGTGTAAAGTTGGTCTTCTAAATAGTTATTGACACAGTTGGCTATGTGGTAGAAAAATATGAGTGAGTATATTAATGGAATTATATCTCACACATGTGAATCTTTTAGGAGCTTCTTAATACATGGTTGGATTCATCTTTGAAATGAAAACATAAAATCTAAATTTCAAAACATGTATTTGATCATATATATAGATTTTGGAGGTGTGATCAATCTATATTGAGTATGAAAAATGATTAAAACGTTGACTATGTGTTCATTCATGGTTTTCCTTTGTACAAGGTCATTGTTTGGGTTGTTTGAGAATACATAAAGGTGAGTAGAGATAACTGTGACCATTTGAGGATATCAAAGGGGTCATGTGGAGTGGATATATGCAGTTGAAAGTGGTCACGTGTTATTTTTTTTTGCTTGATGAAGTGATAAATGGGTAAATAGGTCTCTATGAGACCTATAAGGGATACACGGGCCTAATTGAAAGGTGTAGCTACTTAAGGGTGACCCATGGATGCTATGGTTGACCTATGTGGATGGTATTAAGTTGTGTCTTGATGTGATGGATGCATTAAATGTTAAGGCATGCCTATTATCTGACCAAGATGGTGATGTTCATGAATGATCTATAAATAGTGAAACCAAATGTGATGGTTTCTAGACTTGTGAGAGGCTTTGGTGGGTATATATATATCATTAGCGTAAAGGAAATAAGAGAGGGTGTGTGCCCACTAGATGACTTAATGATTAGAGTAGATTGAAGACTATGTGTATGACCTATAGTTCATATTTTTGATGTTAGAATAATGCTCTTATAGATTGAAGATATGTGAAGAGGTCTGAGTGTACATATGAGGATGGTTTGAGTGAAGGAGAGAGATTGTGGCATGCCTATGTGAGAGGCCTATATGAGATAGAGAGGGAGTTTATGAAGGGGTTAAAAAATAATATATCCATAATTAGGTATTAAATACATTAGTTCTAAGGTGTAGATGTTCATTTCATAGGAGGGTCTAAAGGGCTTGATCTTCCTTAGGGGAAGTTGCTCCTTGTGAAATAGGTGTTTCACTAAAGGCCTTAGGTTAGAAATACTTGACCAAGGTTTTGGGTTAAAAGGATTTGACCAAGAGGTGGTTAGAAGGATTTGATCATCTTAGGGGTAGTTGCTCCTTGTGGAATAGTTATTTCACTAAAGTCTAGTCAGAAGGACTTGAACAATTTCTTGTTTGTGATCATCTTATAGGACAATTACTCCATGTTATTACAAGATTGAGAGTGGGTTTTATTCCCAAAGAGGGTTTCACACATAGACCTTGTGTTATGTGTATGATCTTGTTTATCTTTTTTTTCATTGCTATAAATGATGTGTATGCTTCATGAATGTTAATATTATTTGGTTAAGAGTTTGAATAGATTGAAAAGATTGAAATTGAAGTTTGGATTATTTGGGCTCACTAATTCACCCCCCCCCCCTCTCAATGATTGTACCTCTAATAATTGGTATCAGATCAAGTCTTTTGACAAAGTCTTGACAACTTAAAGGTGATCCAAGGTACAATATGGGTAGTCATTAAGGAGGTTTCTCTACTAAGCAAACACCAAGGTTTAATGGATCTAATTATGATTTTTGGAGTACAAAGATGAGGACATACATCATGTCCCTAGGGTTTAACATTTATAAATCTATTGTTTATGATTATTATACAACTACTATTCCTCCATTGAGTGTTGTAGATAATAAGTTGTTTGAGAACAATTCTAAGGCAATGAATGCTATCACTTGTGGTCTTTCAGAGACTGAATACACTAAGGTAATCCATTATACATCTACCAAGGAAATGTGGTTTAAATTAAATACTATTTATGAAGGAGACTCAAAAGTTAATTTGGTAAAGTTGTAGACTCGTCGAAGACAATTTGAGAGTCTCAAGATGAAGGAAGAAGATTCTGTGGCATCTTTTCTATAAAGAGTTGATGAGATTGTGAACATCATCAAAGGTCTTGGAGAGAACCTTGAAGAAACTACTATAGTTCAAAAGGTAATAAGGTCACTCCCTCCCAAGTTTGAACCTAAAGTATCTATTATAGAATAAAGTCATGATCTTACTTAGCTGAAGTTAGATGAATTGCATGGCATCCTTATTGACTATGAGATGAGGAAAAATGATGATATAACACCAAAGAAGGAAGTAGCATTCATGATAGAAATGAAGCCAAAGAAGAAATTCCAAGGGTTAGGCAAGTATAATGGTAAGATACCCTTCAAATGCTTCAATTTATGGTGAGATAGGACATTTTACTAATAATTACCCTCATAAGCATAAGAAGAATGATGATGAAGAGCATGATGAAGACCAAGATGTATACAAGAAGATATATAGGTTTGATAAGAGGAAGAAACATTTTTGAAAGTATGAAAATAAGAAGAAGTTATTCAAGAACAAGAAGAGTCTCTACACAAATAAAGACTATATCTCATCAGATGAGAGTAAAGACAGTGACTCAATGTGTGATCATGAAGATGATGGTCCTGTTGAAGATGAAACCCTCCTCATGGTTGAGGAAGGAAGTTGCTCACATCAAAAGGAGTCTACTTGGAGTGATTTAGATGATGATGAAGATGAGGTCAACTGTGAGACTACATTGACAAATGATTTTGAAGAAATGAAGATTGAGAAGAAGATTAAGTATAATATGAAGTCTCAACTCAAAGACTATGAGGAGAAATTCAGTGTGTATCAGGCAAGAATAAATGAAGACACTAAGGAGCATGAATATATAGTTAAGTATCTCAGTTGTTAATTGGAAATCTTGTTTAAAAAATTAAAAGCTAAAGAAGATGAATGTTCAAGGTATGTAATTGAAAATGAATCATTAAAATCTGAGTTAGAGAAGACATCTAGTAAGGTGAAGTCATTTATGAGATTTGAAAAGAGCTCAAGTGATCTAGATAATATATTGAATGATCAAATCATACAAGTGATATAAATGGTCTCAGAT
This sequence comes from Torreya grandis, assembly GCA_037957365.1. NCBI lineage: Eukaryota > Viridiplantae > Streptophyta > Pinopsida > Cupressales > Taxaceae > Torreya > Torreya grandis. Next base: position 170,464 of record JARHVA010004809.1, on the reverse strand, counting down.
ATAAAGAAGAACTAGAGAATGTAACTCAAAACAAGATGAATACTATTACAAATAAGGACAATCATACTTTGAATATAAAACATCAAATACAAAAGGTAGGTGTTGGGAAAATGAAGACAAATTAGATAAAATAACCAAATTCCATGAGGTATGTAAATTTTAATGGTCATTGATATACTTGTAATTGGTTTGGGCATAGAGATAGAGAATGAAAGAGACCTATTAGAAATGATTTTGCATGGAACTATGATGGGGGTCATCAGTAAAAAGGTGTGAGCAAAGTTAAGTGCTTCAACTGTCTTAATGAGACACTTTGCTAAACATTGTCTAAATAAGGAAAGACAAAGTAAGTCTTCTTTAAAAAAAGTAGTTTGTTTTAGTTGTCATGTCATTGGACACATTGATAGTTTTTGTCCCAAAATGGTAAGACAAGCTGAGTTTCCATCAAGGAGTATTGTTTGCTACAACTATGAAAAGATTAGTCACATTACTATATTATGCAAGTAAAGGCCTACACGATAGAATAAATTTTATTAGGCTCCTAGAGTGCAAGGTAGAAGGCAAGTTAACTCATAGAGACCAAAGGTGGTAAGTATGAGTCATGGTGAGACTGTAGGTCCAAGTAATCTATTTGATATGGTGGAGAATGCTATAGATGTTTAAGAGTGCCAAGGGATTTCATTTTATACTCATGTTGTGAATAAAGAGACAAAACTCAAAGATAAGACCAAGGTACTGGTTAAAGCTAGTTCTGAGGTAGGTATGGATCTAAGTGAACATTTTGTTATTGTTGAGCAAGCTTCATGTAAAGAACATTAGTTTTTAGTGTCTAGTGATGAGGTTTCAAACTTTAAGGAAGATTCTTTAGATGAAAATTTATGTCATAAAGATTTTTTATCTCCATGTATTATCAATTCAATCTTAAAAGAGAAGGAGAATGTTGTAGTGGTTGAGCATGTTGCTTCTCTTAAGCCTAAGAAGAAGAAGAACTAAAATTATCAGATGACCAAGGAAGAGAAGGAATATGAGGATTTGTGGATAATTCTTGGTTTAAAACTATTTTAGGACATTGTGAAGTAGGCTGTCTTGGCCTATGCTTCTTAAGAGACTCCTTTTAGTGGAGAAGAAAGTGTTGCTATGTATGCAGTGTCTACAGGGTTAAAATGGGTGTTTCTATGTGTCCTAATGAGATTAATGCAATGTCAAGAAGAGTTTGATGCTCATAAAGGTTTTTGAACTTCTTTGTGATGAGTTACATGTATTTTTATGTCTTGATGACCCTGTTTGTGCCAATTGAAGATTTTTGAGTGCTCTTAGTTTTCTTAGTTTTGGCTTAAGGACAAGCATGCCTAAAATGGGTTATACAATGTATGGATTACCAAAGATGTGGAAGCTCAAATATTGGTCTATAAGTGTGTAATGGTTGTCTCTATGTGTATAAGATGTTTCAAAGGTAGACATTGACTAGAAGGAGGTTTGTTGACTTTGTTTGTTTTGAGATTCTAAGGTTTTGGGTTTTATTAGAAAATTAGTTTGACTTATGAGTTGAGTTATGAGGCTTATTAATAGGTTGAATAGGCCAAATGGGTTGTCAAATCAAGCTTCACATAGATCTGAAGGTTTGTGGATTTCAAGTTATTCAAGTTTTTATCAAAATGGAGGCCTAATTGGCTACTAGGTTTATGAAGGAAGTACATTGTAGAGGATGAGATAGGTGATTAAAGTTGATGTGATTGAGGGGGATTATGAAAGTGCTCTAGATATTAATTTTTAGGTCTTGAATTTGTGTCTATAGAAAGTTGTGGGCTCTATAAGTTTTAGGGAGGGCTACAAGGAGACTAGACAAGCTTAATGAGAAGAGTTTTTTTTTTGTTCAGTTTCTCTAAAAGAATAAGGAATGAGTATTTCAATGTTATTTATCAAGATTGGTTTATATAATGTTTTTTATTTGGTGAGTGGCATGAAGTTATGTTGGTGGTCCTTGAGGTGGTTTGAGAGAGAAGGCTAGTAAGCCTATATGATGGTTCTTCATAGTGTGTAGAGATTTAAAGATGATTAAGAGGTGAAATTGATCAATAAAATTATGGGGAGTCCATCTCAAATGTTTTTTGGTGATTTTCATTATATTTTAGTATATTTATGTGTTCTTTCTTCATTGGTTGTAGTGCTTGGTTAAAGAGAGTGTTGGTATGGAGCAAGAGGAAGTTATCAAGGCAAGAAGATGTAGGCTCAAGGTAAGTGGGAGTTTGTAATATATTTATAAGATATTATTATTTTGTTGGTAATATTTTTATGTTATCAGGATTAGTTTATTCCTACTTTGTCATTGTGTCAAAGGGGGAGAATATTTCTATTATGAGAGTGCTTAAAGAGAGAGAAGGAAGGTGAGTTGTTTGATGGGTGTTGACATCAATGACAAAGGGGAAGATTATTATATAATTTTAAATGATGTCATGGAGGTATCAAATTGAGTGGATGAAGTGTCTTGATAGTCTAATTGACAATGATAAAGTGTGCAATGTGCTTATCCTAGTATGCTTGAAGTAGGTTTGGTTAATATTTAAAATTTGAATATTTAAAAATGATTAGGGATGAGTCTAAAGTATTGAGATTGTGAAATAGATAATATTAGAGATCAAGGATGCATTGAGTGCTTGTGTGCATAAGTGGAATTCATTTGGTAGTCCATAATTTTTATCTAGACATTTTGGGTCTAATGGTAGAAAATTTGAGTTGGCAGTTTGATGATGTCATAATTACCACATGTGGGTGAGTCAAGGGGAGTTGGTCATATGGTTGTGATAAAATTAGTCCCATGTTGCTATGTTCCAAGTCTAAATTCATGTAATGAATTGTAGCCAAAGATATGTGTGTGCAAAATTGGACTACCAAGTAGTTTGGCAGTGTTTTCTCATACTTTATCAAATTTGCATGTGGCAAGAAAAGTTGAGTAGGAATTTTTATGTAGTCATATTTTTCACATGTGGTAATTTCAAAATTATTTGATCCTATGGTTTTGTTCTATTTTTTACCTATTTTTTATGTGCTAAGTTTCAAGTCATGTGATTAAGTGCATCAAAATATATGCATGTACAAAGTTGACCTTCTAAACAGTTCTTGACATAATTGGCTTATTGGCAAAAAAGTTCAATTGAGTAGATTAATGGAATTATATCTCGCATGTGGAAAGGTTTTATAATATTCTTAATAAATTTTTGGATTCCTCTTTAAAATTAGAACATAAGGTCCAAATTTTAGAACATGTATTTGAGTGAAGCAAAAGATATAAAGGTGCAAAATTGAACTTATAGATAAATTGCAAAGGTTACCATAATTATTCAAATTTGCACAAGGTAAAGTTTGAGAAAATCTCAAAGAGATCGAGGTAGCGTGTTTGTTTCAAGATGTCAGGAAATAGAGAGATGAGGGCAAGTGTTTGAAGTTCAACGTTGAGCTGAGGTAAAGATCAGGCTTCTTCTAAGATCTAACAAAGAAAATGTTCATATATATATATATATATATATATATATATATATATATATATATATATATATATATATATATACAGATCAATGGTGCATATTGAGTGAGATGATTTAAAGGTGTCTAATTTTTAACATAGATAAATACCAAGATACATACAAGAGATTGATGGTGTGTATGTGGTCAAGATGTCAATATTACATGAGATAAGGTTAGTTGTTTGAAGTATAACATTTGGATAGTGGTGCACTATGAGTTAAAGTTTTAAAAAGATTGATGGTGCATATTTAATATAGGATTTGAGGGCATGAGATGCATTTTAAGTGATTGAATTTTAATTATGATGGTTTGAATTCAAATATTTGAATTTAACAAAGGAAAGACTAGTGTCTAGTTTTGGGGCCATATATTTTGATAAAAGCAAAATTTGCTCATGGTGTAAAAATAAAATTTGTAAAAGACTCAAAAGTGCATCTAGATATATAGATTTTAAGGTTTTAAAGTGTGTACAATCAAAGTTATGAAGGTTCAAAGTTGACTATGTGTTTGACTATGGACTATAAGTGACCCGAGAAGGATAATTGAGCTTGTATTAATGATGTTTCGATGTTTTATGATGACTTAGCTATTAAAGAGTTTTTTAGACTCCATGAGGATCATCTATATGGACTTTTTAGGTGTGACCAATATATATTTAGTATGAAAAATTCTTAATAAGTTTAATGTGTGTTCATTCATGGTGTTCCTATATATAAGGTCATTGTTTGAGTTGTTTGAGCATATGCAAAGGTGATTAGAGATGACTATGATCATTTGAGGATATCAAAGGGGTCATGTGGAGTGGACCTATGCATTTTAAAGTGGTTTTATGTTCTTGTTTTTTCTTGATGAAGTGATAAATGGGTGAATAGGTCTCTATGATACATATAAGGGCTACAAGGGCCTAATTAAAAGGTGTAGATGTTTAAGGGTGACCCATAGATGTTGTGGCCAACCTATGTGGATGGTATTTAGTTGTGTCTTGATATGATAGATGCCTTAAATTTTAAATCATGATTATTAGATGACTAATATTATGATGTTCATGAATGATTTATAAATGATGAAACCAAATTTGATGGTTTCTAGACTTGTGAGAGGATTTGGTGGCTATAGATAGCATTGGTGCATAGGAAAGATGAGAGGGTGTGTTATTAGTGGATGGATTAATGAGTAGAGAAGATTGAGGATAGTGTGTATGTTTTGTAGGTCATATTTTTGGTGTCATAATAATGCTCTTGCAGTTTGAGGATATGTGAAGAGGTCTGAGTGTGCAATGAGGATAGTTTGAGTGAAGGAGAGTGATTGTGGCATGCCTATGTGAGATGCATATATGAGATAGAAAGGGATTTTGTGTAGGGGTTAGAACATTAGAGATCCATCATCAGGTGTTGAATACATTAGTTCTAGGGTGGAGGTGTTAATTTCATAGGAGGGTTTAAAGGACTTGATATTCCTTAGGGGTAGTTGTTCCTTGTGAAACAAGTGTTTCACTAAAGGCCTTAGGTCATTAAGACTTGACCAAGGTTTTAAGTCAGAAAGGCTTGACCAATAGGTGGTCATAAGGACTTGATCATCTTATGGATAGTTTCTCCTTGTGGAATAATTGTTTCACTAAATTTTGGTCAAAAGGACTTGACGAGTCTTTTATTTGTGATCATCTTATAGGAAAAGTAGTCCATGTGCTTGTAGGCTTCAAAGTGGGTTTTATTCCCCAAGAGAATTTCCCATATAGACCTCATGTTATGTGTATGATCTTTTTTGTCTTTCTATTCATTGATATAAATTATGTGTATGCTTCATGAATGTTAATACTATTTGGTTAAGAGTTTGAATAGATTGAAAAAAATTCAATTAAAGTTTGGATTATCTAGGCTCACTGATCTACCCCCCTCTCAGTGATTGTACCTCTAAAAACATTATATATAATGTCATAATCATCTTTGAGATATTTGAATTCAAATTGAAGAGGCATGTACACATGGTCAATCTAATTATCATGGATATGGAAGCATACCAATAAAACAAATATGGTCAAGGATGTGAGCATATATCTCACCTAATGAAAAACACATATATCTTAATTCAATGTTAGAATATAAACACAAGTAAATAAATGAAACATATAAAAATGGGAAGTGACAATGCCTCCTCTAATATGAGATGTAGCTATACAAACTATCACACAACATGTTTAACTTCAAATTAAGAACCACAACATGATAGTGTTTAATATGAGGCTACATGAGAAGGATAATATATCTCATGAACGATGGGTGGGAAACATAGTAGGAAGACTATGTTGATAAAATATGTTTCCCCAAATAATTATAATGATAGGTGATGGGATTATTCCCCTATACTGAATACATGATTTATATTGTCCGTGTGCGCTCTATTATAATTTTTCTAATAAATGGCTATCCAATATATTTTATCTTTACATTTTATGTGTGTTTCTATGTGAATTTGTGTAAACTAATGTTTAAAATGTATGTGATCTAATATAATCACAAAGTGGACAATATTTTTATAATCAAAAAATAATAAGGAAGAGAATAATACATAGAAATAAACATCAAATTAATGTATATCACACATAAGGATCACATATCAATATCAATAAACTTTTAACCTAACCAAAATTAAACCACATATAATATTACAATAATTCAAGGTAATATAGTGCATCATACAAATAAAGAGTGTTCATGTTCCATAATGAGATATTGTTTAATAGAGCTAACCAATAATGTTAGGATTTTTTATAATTATTATAAAAAAATACAAGTGTAATAACTAATACCATTATCAGTATGCATATGATGTTCTAATACCCACAAATCTAAGGATGAAAAATTAGCATCATCATATTATTTTCTCACATTTATGTGAGTAACTATCATAATGATAAATGTATTTATTACATTGATTTAATTTATGATATTGTGATTATCTTAAAGAAAACATATGATGAACACATTATCATGGGAATATGCTTATGCACTTTCAATTTATGTGCCCTTTATTTAGGTAGGCATTGTAATAACTCTTATGGTTATTTTATGCATTCATAAAAATACATTCTTATTTTATTCTCTTATAAAAATAACATACCTTTGAATTGTAACCACTTGGCATTAAATTTCAAACATTCATTTATAATAGAAGGGATTTCTTGCATTTGATGTATCCATGGTTGATTGAGTAAATAATTATATGACCTAGATTACTTTTGGATCAATAAAAGAGGGTTGAAGGGTTCATCACTCTTTCATTCATAATTATAAAATATTACAAAAGAGTGTCTCTCAGATTACATCATAAAAAATGAGCTATGAATTATATGACCTAGTATTAGGCACCAGATAGAATAAGGTTTGAATTTTATTTAGTGCCTCTTTAATTGGTAAAAATAAAATAAATAATGGGTCAATTTTAATACCATCATATCTTATGATAATTTTATGAGTATATTCTAAATCATTTAGGTTAAGTCTAATACTATAAATAATTGTTTTAGTACATATATTTAGACTTGAAAAATTGTCAACCATTATGTCATCTTTTTCCAAGAGGGGGAGATAAGGAGAGGTCACCTTGTTATGGTGGTACATATCATGTGTGATAATATAGGTGGTGATTAATACATAAAATTTGTGTACTATTATATTATTAAAAATACAGGCATTAAAGGAAAAGGGAGTCTTACGAATAAGAGAATGTGGTGGTAACTATAAAACATTAGTGATAATATTAGAAATAATTTGATTACACATGTTAAAATAATTATCCCCACCCACCCTCATTTACCTCATGTATTTTCAATTTACATGTATGATTACTCTTATCAAAAATAATCCCTAATATGAACTATCAAATAGGATATCCCATCCAATAAATAAAATTTGAATAAATGCTTTATTTTCCTTGATTAAATCAACTAATCCAATAAAACCATCAAGTGGATGTTGTTTACGATCCATATGAATATTTTTATACTTTAATTTATCTAGAATATGTATATTTCTAATATCATTTGATTGATATTTTTGACATGATGTGTGAATTATCACACTTGATATTGTATGTGTTATCTAATTGAATTTCATCATTGCCAATATAATAATTTAACTTGGGTTTCGAATTGATGCATCTATTTGTATAATGCCCTATTATTATATGATAAATACAATAATAATTTACATCAAAATACTTAGGAAATGGTAATGAATTATCAAATTCTCTTGTTGGAGATAAAGTTATCATATTGCATTCAAGTATCCTCTTCGAGGCATTTTGTGGCCTCACATTGAGTCTAGTGAATTTCCTATAATCATTTTTTAGAGGTAACACAAATTTATTAGATGATTTATTTATAACATTGACCACCTTATTATCATCACTCTTATGTTGAAACACATAATCATTGCTTCTATTCTTAAAACTCGATCTATTTTGAAATGTCACACTATTTGAAGCATTTGACCCATATTTAAGCATATTTAGGTCTAAAATTTTGACTTTAAGGTCATTAATTACATGAAAAAATTAATAAAAATATTGATAAGGTTTTAAATACAATTAGTATTTATTAATTGATGGGAAATTTTTGATAAAAATAAATTGAATTGCATTATTTAACAATTGATAATTCATCTTAGTAACCATCATACTGAATTGGATCACATGTTCACCAATAGTTTAATTTGATTATGCTCTAACTTGGTAGAAGCTTATAAATGGTACATATTTTAGATAATTTTTGTTTAAGGGTGATTAACCTATAAAAAATATTCTAAAATGATGGAACAAGGAAGATCATGGTTAATACACTCATAAAAAACACTACTCACATCTTCATTATGGCTGAAAATAGTAAATAAAAAGCAACTAAAATGATAAAACAAGAGTTTTAATAAGAATGCATGTGAATATTGGTCAAAAATAACTCACATGACTATTGTTATAATATTTTTGAATTGGATATAGGCTATGTAGGTGTTCAATTTTCTCTGTGTATAATCTCCCTATCATAAACTAAATGGATGGATTCAGTGCTTCACATGTAACCTCTAAATCTACCCTAGGCATATTCAATAGAGAACCATTTGGTACATGTTACATTTAAAAATCCATTTTATTATATTGAATCCATCTTGGGATGATTTTTAGGTTCTATAAATTTTTGGGCTTGTGTACTATTAAATTTTGAGCATGCTTATATATACACTTTGATGTTTAATCAAGCATAATTATTTGATATATCTTATAAATTTTAATCAACCTATTTCACCACAAATGATTGAAATAGGATGAGATAAAATAAAGGGTTATCAACCTCAAGAAACCTCATTAAGGAGTTTTAGCTACATATCTTACATGAATAAAAATAAATCCAAAGTAGTTCTAATGTAGTGTAAATGTAAATTTGAGAGTGAGAGCTCTTTATCCTCTCTATAAGTGAAATGTAACTACATAGAATTTTCATAGTCTTTATTTTGAAAAAATAAATACCAAACACTTTGTATCAAATCTATAATCATAAACATAACAATGTAAAATGTGCATAGACTTATATTTCTCTTGATACTTCCTTTATATGTTTTTTTATGGGTTTGTGTGTGTGCGTACATGTGTGTGTGTGTGTATGCGTGCATGTGTGTGTGTGTGTGTGTGTGTGTGTGTGTGTGTGTGTGTGTGTGTGTGTGTGTGTGTGTGTGTGTGTGTGTGTGTGTGTGTGTGTGTGTGTGTGTGTGTGTGTGTGTGTGTGTGTGTGTGTGTGTGTGTGTGTGTGTGTGTGTGTGTGTGTGTGTGTGTGTGTGTGTGTCTGTGTGTGTGTGTGTCTTAATTTTGAATTAATAACCTTTTTGTGCATAAGTTGTCCAAGAAAACATGAAAGAATAAAAATCATGGGTCCAAAAATTAAAAAATGGGGAAAGAGGAAAAAATGTCCCTTAACAACAAACAAGACAAATTTGATAGTCTATTGAATCTACATGGGACACATTCAGAGGTTATAGATGAACCACCAAATCCATCCTAGGAAGAGAAAAGGTATAAAACAAAGGAAAGAAGAGGCCTATGATATAAACATAAATAGAGAAAGGATGAAAATATAATAAGCTTCTAATAATATAGGACAAAATGGAGAATAATAAAGAGGGGAAGAAAACATGAAAAAAATCCAATAAGACCTTTATTCATACCAATGATCCATATGCACAAAAAGACACTTAAAATATTGTAATAATAAGCCTTATACTAGAATTAAGTGTCTAAAAAATAGGCCTAATTTGATGTATGAATGTGTTGTGATTGTAAGAATGTGACAAAGTAAAAAATAAAAATTAAAGCACATACTCTGACTTACCTAAAAAGGAAGTACAAAATTCTTGAGTAAAATTCCATCAAACCTTGATTATTTTCCAAAATTTGGTATACCTTTAATCAATTCCCATTTCCAAAAAGTCATAAATGTCTTATCAAATCAATGAAGATATAGATATTTTTAAAAAATAAAATTGAAAAATGAGCATATGAATGAATCCACCTATTTTTATGCAAACAATGTCATAAGTAGTGTAAGCAAAACCTTTTAGTGTTCATTCCAAATAGAAATTTAAGAGAAAGTCCTAAAAAACACATTATTATTTTATATAATATAAGTAGGTATGCTATTTGGAAATATTTGGTGCCTCCACTTCAACTAGTTTCTCTCCATACCCTCAATTTCGAAAAATATTTTGCTCAACCTATGAGAACCACTTTAGACAATATTTGAAAAATATTTAAATTATATTTTTTCTCAATCTCTCTCAATTTTGAAAAATCATGAAAATATATAAACATATGCCCTATGTTTAGGTGATAAATCATAAAATATGTTCTTTCAATCACTTATTTCACAAAAAGATTTAAATTCACCATGCATCATTATAAAATATAGTCAAATCTTAATAATTCATTAAAAAAATCATACATAACACATGTATGAAACTATTTTAAAATATCATCATGTATGATTAATATTAAGATATATCAAGAATGAAGGCAAGCCAGATGCCACACTATGCATAGTAGGAGAGATGGAAAAATAATATCTATGTGAAACCATGATATAATATAAAAAATCATGTAAGGGTCAATAGGAGTGTGCATCCTCATATAAGGATGAAATAGTACCTGGAAAATAACTTGTTTAGATGTAGCCAAGTGGGGAATAGAGTGATGTCCCAAAGAATGTTTTGTGTGTGTGTGTGTGTGTGTGTGTGTGTGTGTGTGTGTGTGTGTGTGTGTGTGTGTGTGTGTGTGTGTGTGTGTGTGTGTGTGTGTGTGTGTGTGTGTGTGTGTGTGTGTGTGTGTGTCTATATATATATATATATATATATATATATATATATAATATTGAGGAGTTGATTGAGGGTACAATGCCCCTAATGCAAGGCAAAACACAACCAAGTAATATGTAACTAATATGGAAAATTATTGCAATAGACATATCATATGTGGCAACCAATCATGTGAATAAATGTATGTATGCCAATATCATGTCATGATATACAGGAGGTATAAGATTTATAGACACAAGGGTGTGAAAGGATCCATAGAAAATATGTATAAACTAAATATTAATGGATAAAATGATATGGGTATCATGCCCCCATAAGTATAAGAAACAACTATAGCATGGTAAGTGTAAAACTAGTAGGATTTACACATAAAATTAATATATATTAGGTGAATAAATTAGTAATAACATATGGGTATGGTTCCCTGATAGTAGATCCAAATATCATGTATAAAAATGATATAGGTGCATAATGCCCATTCTATTTTTCAAAGTATTTACTTCTAAGGTGGACAGGTAATAGATCCCTATACCAAGTCATTTTTAAGTAAGACATGGATCTATCCAATTTGGTTTTATATTAAATTTATGTTCTTTATCTATACATGTATTCTTTTGATTTTATTTTAGTAGCAAGTCACTAGTATTAAATTCTCTTGATTTAATATGTTTGTTGTGGGATTTCTTTAAGTGATTCTAGTAAAGTTAGAGGTGCTCAAGAGCATTTATGCGTTTTTCATTAAGAATTTATGATGGATGTAATTAGTTTTATCTATATTTATCATCATTGGTAATAAATTTAAAGTATATGTAGAGATAAGGAATATCAACTTTGATAGGAATCACTTCCTCTATATCATAGACAATAAAATAAGGAATTACCCTGACATTTGTCCTAACATTCATAAGATAATCCCATAATATTTATATAATATGATTACACCAATCTTCCCCATGTTTATAAAAAAAATTATTTAAGATGTGCACAATTGTCTTACTCATAGCTTTGGCTTTCCCATTCCACTAAGGGTAATATAGAGTAGAAAATGTATGCCAAATATTATACCTAGTGAAAATTTTCTTTACTTTATTATTATTGAATGATGAACCATTGTCCATAATGATCCCAAATGGAATGTTAAATCAATAAATAATATGTATCATTGTAAATATATAAATATCATTACTCATGGTAGATTCTAAAGGAATTTTATCTACCCTTTTTATAAAATACTCAGTAGTCGTAATAATGGACCTGTGACCTTATGATGATGGTGGAATTACTTTTCCAACTAGATCAAAACCCCAAGTATAAAATTGAAAAGATGATATAACAGGTTTTAACTATTTATATATTGGTGTGTTAAACTACTATTTCATTGACATTTCTCATAAAAAAATCTTTTTCTTAAAGCTCTTGTTACATTGAAGGTAAATAGTAACCCATTCATAATAATTTATATGGCATTTCCTTTCCACTGAAATGACCACCACATCTCTATCATGAACCTCTTGTAATGTAATTTTAGCTTATTCATACCCAATAAATCTAAGCAAATGACTATCAAAGGACCTATTCAAAATATTATCACCAATTAATGTTTTCATTTTTCATAAAAATTACATGAATAGTCTCATTTGATAAAAATAGATAAATATCGATGTACTACTCTAATATGTCAATATCATTGTAAATAAAAAATATATCTAACCCATATAGATATGGTAGTGAAAAGGTAAAATTTTTAATCTCCTAATGGTAAGTATGGTGTGATCATCTATAATATCGATGGGTAAAATTGAATAATCACTAGTCATATCATCACTATAGTGATTATGTTTTCCAAGAATATTTCCAATCTTAAAACAATAAAATTAAGTGATCAAACTATGTACAAGATCTAAAAAAGGAATTATTTTATCTTATTTAGTATGGTAATATCCTAACACTTTATTGATTATAATTTGAGAATCACGATAATATTTTATAGATTTTATTTTTAAAGTGCAAGTGGCATGTAAACTTATAATTAAAGCTTCACTCTACAATATTTTTGGCACATGCAAAGCTTAATCAATATGTTAGTGACATGGTTTGGCCCTAGGGTATAACCCATAAAGGTACATGTTGCATGTATTATTCACATTGGTACATAAAATAACTCGTCTTGAAAAGTGTCATTCATGGGAGTATGATCTAATAAAGGATCTATAGTGAGGCAATAAGAAATAACATGTCCTTTCACTAATTTATATTATATAAAATTAGGATTAAAATCCATGAGTAGAATGACCCATTTATTTATGCATCTGTATTGGTAAGGGTTAGACATAATTTATCTCCAAGGATAAATCTTGGAAGTAACATGAGTCTAAATGTTAAGCATGCAATGTCTAATGTTATGTGTATCAAACATAATAACTATGTTTAAATTTTATGTTAAGTTATAGTTTCACTCATAATGAACCAATGTGTGTTTTATGTAATAAATAGATCTCTTTTCATGCACACCATCATATTGTACTAAAAATTTACCTAGGGCATTTTCATTTATAGATGTGTAAAGTTACAGTGGTTTATAAGGATTGAGTGGAATAAAGATCGATGAGATGGCTAAATATTCTTGAATTTCATAAAAATACTTATGAAAGTGTTATTAACATTCACATTTTGTTTCTTTCCATAGTAATATATAAAATGATTGGGTTTTGTTTACTGATTGAGATATGAACTACTAGATGGACATAATTTTACCTTACAAACTATTGATAAGTTTGACCTCCCAAGTCAAACTATCATGCCTATAATTTGAAATTTTTATTTTAATGATTTTTTACCCTATTTATCATTATGTTCATCTTTTTATGTCCTTAGAATTGTCACGTCTAACCTTGTTTAGAAGAGTTTAAGTTAAATTTGATAAGTTTAAGGTTTTTTTCACCATAGCTATGTGTATTTATAATCAATCCATGCCCTGTTTAAGTGAGTTTCAAGTGATTAAAGGAGTATAGGGTTTCTTTATATGTCTCATATCATGTGTCAAGGTCATGACATGCTTCACAAATGATCAAATAGGTTAATAATATTTTTAGGTAACTTCATAACCTAGTTGGTTGTCTTTTGAATCATTTTATCTATTTTAAAGAAGGTTTTGAAAGGTAATGACAATATAGTACCATAATAAGGTTATGATATACCTTTTAAGACATTAAAAGGTCTTGTGAACACCTTTTTTAGCATTTCCATTAGGTTTCTTAACTGATTATGGCAGTTTTAGTGCTAAAAATGGATCTTTTGAGGTTGTTCATACAAAATTTTCAAGGTGAAATTGATTATAAATAATATTAAATAATTAATTTATTCCAATTAATGTTAAATAAATGGTTTGGAAGGAGTTTTATATTTTAAAATGTATAAAACATATTCATCTCACCTATCAATTTTTATGGCAGCTCAAGGAAGGTCAATGATTTTTGCTCAGTATGAGCATGAGAGAGAAAGTCAAGTCAAAAGATATTGGTAAATGATAGGAAAAATAGTGACATTAAATTTAGTTTCATTGGTTTTCATATTCATGTTAGGTTGTGGAGCTAAAAGCTTCACCAGGATGTAAACAGGAGGTTGTTGAGTTGCAGAGCAACCGACATCGGTCATATCCAGTGAATAGAGCAACCGACATCGATCAGGTATCGGCCAACGTCGGTCATCTCCAACCAGAAAGGGACCAACATCGGTCACCTGTGCAGTTTCAAAACTATTGGTTTCATGAATAGTTTGTTAACGAACCGGTTGTTTGCATGTTAAAGGACTATTTTTAGTCTTGAGCTGCGGATCTAATTATTGTAATTGGATGTCTAATTATTGTTTGCATGGGATCTATATAATAGACTCATGGGCTGTATTGTAAAGTGTGCTAGTTGAGAGAGCAAGGTCAGTGCCTTCAGAGTAAAGAGAGCAAGGTGTGTTCCTCCTAGTGCCACAGTGCCAAGTGTGTATGATCAGGTAGATCTGCAGGTTGTTGCAAGATCTGGTAGAGATCCATAGGGGTGTTGGTTTGGAGAATCAGAAGGGTTCTTCATGTGTGTATGATCTCGGTTGGTAGGTGTGCAAGGCTAGGTTGATCTACGGTATAACAAGATCAGGTGAGATCTACATGGTAAGTAAGATCATTGATTTGTAGGTGTGTGTGTGTGTGTGGTCTAGGTTTGCAGGTGTTGCAAAACCAAGTTGATCTACAGGTGACAGCAAGATCAGGGAGATCAACAACACAATAGGTAGCAAGATCAGGGGAGATATACTTGGAGTACGGTGTGTACTCAGTTGTGGAGTATGTGGAGTACTTGTGTACTGGCAGTAGTGATACTGACTGGTGGTACTGGCAGTAGTGATACTGACTGGTTGGAGGTGAACACCAACTCTGTGTTTGAGTTGTGTGTTGGGACCGTAATTGAGAGAGATAACTCTTGAAGGTGAATTACTGTACACTTGGTGTGGGAAGCCTGGAAGGTGTGGAAGAGTGTGGCATCTCTTCATTGTAATTCTTTTCTGGAAGAGTATTAATACAATTGGGTATTGTCTCTCATATTCTGTGTTATTTTTGAATTTCTAGTTACTTGTTACTTCTGGTTAAATTCCACATTTAGTTGCTTATACAAAGGTAATCAATTTTGTGCTCCATAATCTTGACAAAGTGGTATCAGAGCTAGGGTGCTGGTTCATAGCTTGATACCACTGATAAAGTGGTATCAGAGCTAAGGTTGTAGGGAGCATTGTTGTGTTTGATTACAGGTCACTCTCAGGGGTTTTTGATTGAGTGAGAGTATAGCAATGGCAGAAGAAAGTATGGAGGAATTCAAAAGCAAGAATATTCAATTATGATGTTATGGAAAGAAAGAGCAGGTAAAGAAATATTGTTGGTTGGTAGAAGATCAGCATGAAGGAACTGAAGAAGCAGATGTTGTAGGTGTTGTTGCATAGGATGCTTTGGTATGTTCCTTGGATAAAGTAGAATCTTGTGCTACAGAATCTATTGCCTCTTTCCATGCAGCCCGAAATAGAGTATTTTTCCATGTTAAGGTCCTTGAAGACTTTGGAAAGATTTATTTAGGGGTTGGTGTGCCTTGTCAAAGTTTTGGCAAAGGGGAAGTGCGGCTGAAATTGCAGACAGCCAACACATGGGTGTTGAAGGAGGTCATGCAGGTCCCAGTCTTGAAGATGTGGCTAATTTCTTTAGGAAAGTTGGGTGATGAGAGATGCACATAAACTATCATAGTGGATACACTTGAATTAGCAGGTGGTAAGAAATTAGGTATCCTTTATCTATCTACTTATATTATTGATTCTTCTTCTGTTGCAAAGACGTGGCTTTATAGGCTTGGTCACATGAGCAAAAAGGAGATGCATGTTCTTAAGAGGAAATCAAATGTCTTTGACAAACTTAAGAATTGGAAAGCCTTGGTGTTCATGGAGGAGATGACGAATAGAGATCAGTGGAGAAGGCTGAGTAACTTTGAGCAGGACAGTTTGGATAGGGTTTTGATCCAAAGAGAGATCGTGGGTAAAAAGTCATCACTCATAGGAGAACATAGGTATCGGCATCGATCAGGAGGAACCGATGTCGAACAGATAGGTGCTGATGTTGGTCATGTGTAGACCAGAGCCAGTGGTGTTGGGCAAGGTAAGACCGACATTAGTCAGGAAACTGGCTTTGATAGTCAAGACAGTCGCATGGAACTGACGTCAGTCAGATGCAGACTGTGTGGTGACCGAGGTCGGTCACTAGAACATATTTTGGGTGGACAACAAGCTATCAAGGAGTCTCAAATGCCCATATGGAGGACTGAAAGGGTAAGTAAGCCTCAAATTATTTATTCCTCTTCTTTATACTCATTTCTCACTACAGAGCAGGAAGGATCCAGGAAATAGTGGGAGCATGGCATGAATGAGGAATTTGATTCCTAGGATGTAGAACCAAACGGGAGATTTGGTAGGGTTGCCAGCTGGTATGAAAGCACTAAAAGACGAATGGATTCCTTGGTTAAAGAATAGAGAGAATGGACATGTGAGATGGAAGGCCAGGTCATATGGTCTTGAGGAAGCTCCAAGATAGTGGTACAGGTTTGATAGGTGGATGACAAAGCATGGCTTTAGTCAATGTCATTGTAACCATTGTGGTTTCTTTACCAGGTTGGGTGATGATTGTAACATCATCCTGTTATTGTATGTTGTGTGTATGCTTGTTGCAGGGTCACACATGCAGGGTTTTTTTGAGCTAAAGGTAAAGTTATTTTAGAGATGTGTTATGAATAATTTGAAGGAGCAAAATTCTTTGGCATAAGTGTGTTTCTAGAGACATGGAAGATCATAGGTTGATTTTGTCTCTGGATGATTGTGTGAAATTGGTTAGCACGCCGATGGGTTGGATAGTTTTATGAACAGTGTCCTAATTCACATGATGAGGTTAAGTACATGCGTACTGGACCTGGGTTTGCCCATGCAGTGGGAGCTGTCAGCAAGTTTGGAGCCAATCCAGGAAAGAAGCACTGGAGTGTAGTTCAGTGGATTCTTAGGTATCTGAGATGGACCAATAGCAGGTATACATGTGATGCAGGGTCAAGTTATTTTCTACATGGGTTTTTAGATGCGGATGCGGTAGGTTACTTGGATGACAAGAGGTGCACCATAGGTTTTGTGCTAGTTGGTCTTCAAGGTTGAGCTTGAAGAGGGATATAAGCCAGGAAACAAATTAGATAGTGTATAGGTACAGGTACAGGTGCAGCTATTTATCTCCAAGTGGGAGATTGTTAGGTTGTGGAGCTAAAAGCTTCACTGGGATGCAAATAGGAGGTTGCTGAGAGGTTGTTGAGTTGTAGAGCAATCAATGTCAGTCTGATCAACCGACGTCGGTCATATCCAGTGAGCAGAGCAACCAACATCGGTTAGGTATCGGCTGACATTGGTCATCTCTAGCTAGACAGGGACTGACGTCGGTCGCCTGTGTGGTTTTGAAACTGTCAGTTTCATGAATAGTTTGTTAATAAACTGGTTGTTTGCATGTTAAAGGACTATTTTTAGTCTTGAGCTTTAGATCTAATTATTTTAATTAGATGTCTAATTATGGTTTGCATGGGATCTATATAATAGACTCATGGGATGTATTTTAAAGTGCGCTAGTTGAGAGAGCAAGGTCAGCACCTTCAGAGTGAAGAGAGCAAGGTCTGTTCCTCCTAGTGCCACAGTGCCAAGTGTGTATGATTAGGTATATCTACAAGTTGTTTCAAGATCTGGTAGAGATCCATAGGGGTGCTAGTTTGGAGAATTAGAAGGGTTCTTCATGTGTGTATGATCTTGGTCGGCAGGTGTGCAAGGCTAGGTTGATCTGTAGTATAGCAAGATCAGGTGAAATCTACATGGTAAGTAAGATCATTTATTTGTAGGTGTGTGTGTGTGCGTGGTCTAGGTTTGCAGGTGTTGCAAAACCAAGTTGATCTATAGGTGACAGCAAGATCAGGGAGATCAGCAACACAACAAGTAGCAAGATCAGGGGAGATCTACTTGGAGTACGGTGTGTACTCGGTTGTGGAGTACATGGAGTACTTGTTTACTGGTAGTAGTGATACTGACTGGTGGTACTGGCAGTAGTGATACTAACTGGTTAGAGGTGAACACCAACTCTGTGTTTGAGTTGTGTGTTGGGACCGTAATTGAGAGAGATAAATATTGAAGGTGAATTACTATACACTTGGTGTGGGAAGCCTGGAAGGTGTGGAAGAGTGTGGCATCTCTTCATTGTAATTCTTTTCTGGAAGAGTATTAATACAATTGAGTATTGTCTCTCATATTCTGTGTTATTTCTGAATTTCTAGTTACTTGTTACTTCTGGTTAAATTATACATTTAGTTGCTTATACAAATGTAATCAATTGTGTGCTCCATAATCCTGACAATTCATCTCCCCATATTTATGAATAATCACTAAGATTATAAGGTGGTCACTATGGTTTATTAGTCCAGACAAGGTCTAGGTTTTCTTCTATTTCTTCACTTCAAAACTCGATGGAGAAAAATGGTTATGGTGAGGTGATTTAAATGTCAAATATTAATTATTAAATGTTTTATTTATTAGGTAAATCCTTCCAATAAGGTTCTTACATTATAAAATTGATCTCCTATGGTGTTCTTGTGAATGGTCTACTTAAGCAGTTAAGAGGCATGTTTTGGGTTATCAAGTGAATGTTTCCATATTTAAGGTTTATAAAATTAATATATTAGTAATTGTACACTTATTAATTTAAAACAAAAATTTCATGTGCCTAAATATTTGAAATAGTATTCCTTGAGATGGTTTAAGTAAGCACATCATGGCAAGGTGTAGTTGCAGTCAATGAGCTTCTAATGTGTAAGATTATCTTAGTGAGATCAACATGATTTTAGAATATGATTAATGAAGAGATAAGTTTTATTAATCTAAAATAGTAATTTAATATTATGTCTTATATACCATTCTCTCTTAAGATTCAAGATATCACTCATAGGCTTGGTTTCTTAAGATTTATTCCATGTAATTTAATGAACAAGGTAGATGTCAATATGGAAAATGAATTGAGCATAAGAGTCATGAGGGAAATGAAAACAATGTGGAATAAAATGAATTAAATATAATAATTATCTATATTTCTTAAATTTTCTAATGACACTTATGAGAGTAAAATATTCAATTAAGCCTAATATGCCTAAGTGTCATATTTAGCCATGTGTATCATTATCTAAATAAGGCTTATGAGTGTGTGTGCACAAATATAGAATACATTTATCCTTAATACATAATATAATAATGTCAAGTTATAATAGTAGATTTAAATCAAGTAAAAAATAATGATGCATGTAATTTATAGTAGGTAAGATGAATATGATGTCAAAAGACACCTACAACAGTCATGATGAAGTTGCATCAGAAGCCTGAAGAAACATTATCCTATTACAAGAGTTTCAAACTAGTGTGTTTGAGCATAAAATGATGGCATGAAAACATCCTAGGATAGCATGAATAATTTAATAAGGAGTCAAATATTTTAGATGAATAACACTATAATTACCATACTTTGGAGAAATTAAGGTTTTTTAGTATGTTTTAAGGTAATGGTAACAATCACTCTTTTGGTCTCATGTTGCAATTAATTTCTTGATTAAGTTATTAATTATTAAAAATTACAAGGTGATATAATATAAATAAGGGTATTAATAAAATATTTGTCATTTTAACCTACCATGCATCTTCATTTGTCTGTACAAGGGATAAAAGGACACCTACAACAGACTTGAAGTGTGAAGTGCAGCTAGATAAAGAGAGTAGCATGTTGCAATCATGGAATTATAATTGGAGAAACTATTAATATTTAATTTAAACAATAGATTAATAGGAATGATATAGTGATGAATCTAGTATACTTAAAAAATTTTACACTCAAGACAATCAAGTACACACCTACAAACTAGCTAAAAGAGCAGAACCCAGTTTCAAACATGAATGAAAGTTATGATGGTACATGATTATATTAAGTTAAATATTGTGATAACCATTTGATAATATATAATACCATGAATTTTATGAATGTGTCATCCATAGTGTCATCATTGGCTATATAAGCTCCCGAGAACTTAAATCTCACCCAGGCATGTGTGTAAGCATGTGAAGAAGTCATGGCTCTCATGATTTGGGAGATGCAAGATCATGGAAAGGGGAAAAAAGTTAAAATAAAATTTAAATAGCTCATAAATACTATGAAAAACATTATATAATTAATAATTAACTTTTTTAAGATGTTAAGACTCCAAATTGTAGTCATATCACTAATTGACTCACACAGGTAGAACATGAGATAAAAGGTTAGAAAAAAGGATAATAGGAATCCAAAGGACTAAGTTGGATGTAAATGATCCTCCATGGAGATAAAATACCTTAAAATATCAAAATATTTTTTTCAGAGGACCAAACATCAAATCTTAACTCTTCAATATCTCAAAGATCACCTACAACCAAGGGACTCTTGGAAGCACAATCAGGTCTACTTGAGTAGATTGCAAGGTTTCATATGAAAAATAAGTTTGAAATGAAAAGTTTAATGTATTAAATAATTAACAAGATTCAAATAATAATATTTAAACATTGGGATAGGGAGAGATTCCTCAGTCAAGGCATTATAAGCCAAGAAACTAGGGAGGATACCTACAACTAGTCAGTGTACTATAAGGATTGATTACGTATAATATCTAAGGGGTTAAATGGAATTATCAGACCAATTTAAAGTTTTAAAGTGATATAAATGAGTAACATACATACTTAAAATGTTTATGGAGTTATGATAAGGTCTTAGTTAGAGTGGAAACCACCAAATCCAATAGATAGGGTCAAATCCACTAATTGGCTTTCAAACCCTTAAGGTATGAAACATAGGTGCAGAGCTATTTGAGAGAGAATATTCATTGGGGATCCATTGAAAAACATGGAATGAGTTATTATATACTAACACAATTCATTATTATCTTAGTTAAAACATCAAAGTATCACCTTTAGCCCTCATTTCTCTTTTAACCTCACCAATACATAGTCTACCAACCCGAGTTGTGGTTTGATATACTCATATATCTCATGAGAGAATTCATGGTGGATCAAGATATTTTTAATAATAAGGAAATCATATTAAATTTTTATTCATGGAATTTTTTAATGTTCATATAAGGCATGTCCTTTATGAATCATCCTTAAGACCTTAAAACACTCCTAGGCTGCCTAAAAAGCCAGTTTTGACCCAATGAGAGAATAAATGTTTTTAATGAACTCAAATGGAGTAATTAAACTTAAAAAAAACCTTGATGACCTATACAGGTCTCCTAATCATCTAAACATAGCAATTTATGGTACATCTGATGGTACATGTGTACTGAATATGCATAAATGCATAGGTGTAGGTGTCTTTGTGAAGGTGCAAAGTAATGAGTGGATTTATAAACCAAGTGCAAGGTTATATTATGAATTGATAAGTATAACCTTATAAAAACTTATACAAGTCTCTCAAAAATGATATTCAAGATCTGTAAGTTGTCAAGTTGGTCAAAAGTGGAAAATGCATTAGTTTACAAGCCAAGAAGCCTAAATGCAGGACTATGGAGTGAAATAAGAGACCTCACTATCAATGTATGAAGTTTTTGAATGATGTTACAGGTCTAAAAAAGTCATTTCCAAGCCTCATATCCTGTAAATTTCTTTCCAAACACTCAAACTACCTCTTAAGCATGCACGAGTGCCTAGACTAGGGTTTTTAGCTATTTCATGGTTCACCCATCCATACAAGCTCTCATAAGTTTAAATTTAATGAGGATAAATTTATTATCATGGGTAAATTAAATCACACACTTCCTAGAAGTTTCACATGTGTGGGAGTGATTTTGGGCCAAATCTCAATTTCTAGGTAAGGAGACCTAATTAGAGAGAGAAAATGGTAGAAAAAGGATAATTCCACTTAGATTTACATATTGAAACTTGGCATGAATATGTATGGAGATATTAAATCCTAAAATATGTTATATTTTCAATATCCATCATACTTTATTCTACACTAGGAGGTTTACCTATTTTTAGGGCTACAAGGAATAGGGCTAAATGAAAACTTTTTGACCAAAATCACATATTTTGAACTATTTAATGGCTCTAATTATATTTTTACAGGTATTTTATGATATTTAAATACCATTTATGGAGTAAAAAATACTTCTTCAAGGCAAAATCAAGTCTTCTCACCTTCTATGCCATATTACAAGAGTAGGATTTCAAGTGAATAAATAATCAAGTCAATATAGAGGAGCTAATCAACATGTTAATCAAGTTTGTTTATTACCTTATATGACACTTATAGTGGGAGAAAAATTCTATAGGTTCTTTCAACAAACATTCAAATGATTTTAAGAGTCTCAATAACTTTGAAGAGACCTTTTCCTCTCCTATGCCAAATCAAGGAGACAAAGTCAAAGGAGCTTCAAAGAGACTTATAATATCCCAAGTAAGGTGGAAATACCTCATAAATGGATGAATATAATAATTAAATTGAATAATTTATGAGGAATTAAAGACCTATCTTCAAGGAAGAAGGAACATGTATTTATGAAGGAAGACAAGCAAGCTAGTATAAAGTGTGTGCAAGCAAGAATATAGGCACATGAATAGTTTAAACTCAAAGAATCAATGCTAAGACTTATTTAAACCTTACAAAAAATTCTAGATAGAACTCCTATGCCATTATTTAGAATATAATTAAGAGAAATTTTAGGAAATACTACATAGGGATTGAAGGGTGTGAAGACAAGTGAGTCACCCCTAGTTTTGGGTTGCCTTGTATGCCTCTCTCTCCTTTATCATTTTCTCTATAAGTAAGACTATTTTTGGAATTTTTAAGGATCCTTAAATTATTTTTTAGAATATACCTACTCAAAAAAAACATTGGTACTTGGTTATATGAACTGAATAAGACTAGATTCATGTCTCCTCAATGTTTGTGACTAGTGTATGCTTATGGTTTGTAGATGAATATCAATGATAGTGAATGTTTATTCATATTTGTACTCTTTTATATACCTATTTTTAGGTGGTATTTTATCCTTTCATGTTACATAGTGTGTTTTAACATCCTTTTATGTATGGAAACTATCATCCTTCATCAGTGTCCTTCAGAGACCTCATGATCAGTAACCTTAGACCATACATCAAGTTAGTGACCTCTATGTGAAATATTGATGTTTGAAGACTCTTAATTTGAGAAGTGTAATTAGGTTTATGTTTTAATTCAACCTTATTAGTTCATGTTAGGTAAGTGAAGGAAACATTTTAGTGTATCACCTCAGTTAGATAGGTTTTCTTTTAGTTTATCTTCTTTCTTTTTTCGTTGAAAGTTGGTAGTGTACTACATGTAGAGAGCCTAAATTATACATCAAGGGGAGATAGCCCTTAAAATATAGATATTCAATCCACCTATTAGGCCACCCATAGCCTAGGATTTTCTCCATATCACTCCAAAATGTGAAGGCTTAAACAACCTTCGAAAGGGTGTAGGTTTTAGTAAATAACCATTTTTGGCATGCTCAGTGGGACCTAGGTCCAAAGTAGTGGAAGGATTTTTGGTGTTGTTCTTCTACATATCAGTGTTTAGAGGCATTCAAAACATCAATGGCATATTTAAGTTCTATCAGCTAGTTCTATTAGCCCATGCACAGATTCAAGTAAGTTATGTTTTGGTTTCACTATCTTAATGAAGTTTGATGGTTTGGTATAAAGAGAATTCATGTGTTATATTTCCTTAACAATTATACTATGATCCATACCAGCCTTATCATGAGTTTCATAAGTCCTATGATCAACCTTACTAGCAGTATGAAGGTTTATATCATTTTTATATTGATCCTTATCAACCTTCATATGACCCCAACTGTATACCTCAATAGCCTTATCAAGACTTGTAGCAGTCATACTTACGTCCTCTTACTCCATTTCCAGTTCAAAATTATGTTTCACCTATATCCTTATTAGCATTCAATCTAAATATGATAAAATATAAATGGGTGATGATAAAATGGGATAAAAAATTAGATGTGATTCCTTTTCACCTCATAAAGAAGATGAAGTCAGTATAGATGTTATTTTATAAGTTAGTAGTAGTTGGAGAGGAAAATTAGTATGTTATAACTGATTAGTTGTATGAAATGAGCACCTTGATCCAATAGTGTGTAGAAATATTAGTGATGTGGCATAATCAAGATATCCAACCCAAACAAACTCAAATATCATCTCCCACCCTTGGTCAACCTTCTTGTGTTAAAAGTTTCCTTCAAGCTACACTTATTATTCAAGAAATCAAGATCACTTCATCCTGGAATCCTTCTTGGGCTATGATTCCTGGTTACACCATGCCAACTTTAGAAGATGAATATCCTCCCATCACTCTTCAATAACCCTCTTATATCCCATATTATCCATATTGTACTCCTTATCCTCGTGAAGGTATTGACCATCCTCAAGTAAAGTCTTCAAGAGATCCCATTCAATATCCAAGAGAACCTACTAGTTTCAAAGTCCCAACTTGGAATCAAAGAGTTAAATCTTGGGAGAAAAATAGGAAGAGTGCTTAGTTAATAAAGTTGAAGTCAAATAATAAGACCTTATGCATATTAGAGATTAATATACCTTGCCCCAAGAACCTCTTGTTGTTCCCTCATGGAAATCAGCTCAAGAAAACATCCAAAGAGAAGGAGTAACTATTGAGGAGGCTAAAGCTCAAGTTACATATAGAATTACTATAGTGAATCATGAGGGTGAGGAATAAAATCACGTATCCATATCCCAACTTAATTTACTCTCTCTCCAAAAATTTCTAGTAGAGTCTACCATCCCCAAGTCTTCAAGTTACAGAAGTACTCCCTTGGTTCCCAATAAAACTCATGAGCATATTCATTTCCCTCCCACCATCTCCCTTATTGAAGAGGAGTATGTTCTATGGACGATAAAGGAAGAATTTATAGTTACAAGTGAATTTTAAGGAAAGTGTGGTGAAGATGATTCAAGTGTTCATGAAGAATAAATTTTCATTGGTACTCCTCTTGGTAAGAACAAAGACAATTTAACCTTCATATATGATGATGAAGTTATAGCCAAAGGTAAAGAAGATGTTGACTCATTTCAAGAACTTACATTGGTGTGTTTAAAGACCATGACAAAGAGATCATATATGATCAAGAGGAGTTGTTACTATAAATTATTGATGATTTTGAGGATATTGTTTCAATATAAATTAAATTAGATGACCCTTATAGTACTTTAAATGTGTAAGAGAAAGTTGATCTTGATGAAGAAGTACTATTTGATCTGGTGGTAGCTCCATTAGAGGTCCCTAATCTAGTTAAAATTATTTCTCAAGATGATGCTCTTAAAGAAGATTTAATTGAATAAGTTGTAGCTATTAATTAGATTTATGGGGTAGACTTACATTTGAATCATGATCTTATAGAAAACCATGAAGTTCTTGACAATATTTTGGATCTTAATGAAGGTAATAAAGTGATTCATGTTGTTTCTCATCAATATGATAATCAAGAGGATGATGAATACATGTGGTAGTGGTATGCCAACATATGTAATGAGTTTGAAGTTATTGAGGGGCTGACATATCCTATAGAGTAGGTTGAGGATATTGAAGTGGTTCTCTCTCCAATACATTACTAAGGAAACCTCAACAAATTTTGAGCTCTTAAAGAACTAGTTGAAGAATGGCATCACCATTTTGAACTTCCTCAAGACATTGAGTGTCTAAATATGTTTAGTGTGAAATATGATGCAACTAAAGGTAAGTTGGTTGAGATTTTTGAAATGCTATAGTAGATTGAAAGTTATGGCAAGCAACATGAGGTAAGTTTTGAAGTGCAAAATTAATTTTCCTTCATAGGTGACTAATTTGATGTAATTTAATCACTTAAAGACATTCCAAGAGAGTTTGAAAGAAAGAAGCATGACATATCAAGCACCATGTTTAGTAGGCAGCTTGTCTTGTGTCATTTTTCACCTCATAGAGAAAAAAATTTCATAAATTTCCCTTTTGATCCAGGAAGTGTTCATATGTTGTTGTCATTGATGTCATTTATGTCAAGGTGTATCTAGTGAATATGTATGGTGAGTGGTCATTGAGGTATGTGCATGATATGATAAAGTAATATATAGAGCATTGTCTTCTCTATTGGTTGATGTCAAGGTTTATATCAAGGTTTAAGTTAGTTGACAATGGCAAGTAAAGATATGATGAGTGAAGTTGATATCAAGGTTCAGGTCAGTTGGTAGTAACAAGTGAAGATATGACAACAAGTAGGTCTATAAGAGTGTTGTTGAGAGTAATGTTAGTTGGCAGTGGCAAGGTCAGTTTGAAATGAGTTATGTCAAAGAAGTTTGGAATAGTGTTATTTTATGAGAGTAGTGATATGAATGTTCTTATGTCATCTTGAGTGATATCATTGAGGTCAATATGTTTGAGCATAGTCAAGGTATCTTATGAAGCCTAGTCTAGACCTTGTGAGAAAGTATGTGTAGATAACATGGTGGAGTGATGTAAGCATGAAAGGTATAGGTCATGGAATATGTTTTAAGACAACTAATGTCTACATAGGAAGCATAAATGTATGAATATTTTTAGGGTAAGCCATGTGATAGAGAGAATTTGAAGGCAAGAGAGAGTTTGAAGGCAAGAAAGAATTTGAAGGAAACTAATGTCTTTTGGTTGCATGAAGGTATAGATAAAATTGTATTATATCTAATTTTTTGATATTTTTTTGAGGTCATGACATGGAATAAACAAGTCAAGGCATCAAGTGCTTAAGTATCCTAATCTTAGTAATGGCATGAAAAGACCTTGTGAGAAGGTATGAGCATGGTGTCTTGGTGAGATGAGTGCACAAAATCATGATTGTTTTTATGAGGTTATTTGATCATGTATGTGATGAATTGGAGCACTCAATAGATTTTCAGGGTAGGACCTTCAGTCTAGGTCTATATCTAGACCTCTCTTAAACCCTGTCTGGCATAATGAGGTATCATGATCTATTGTCAAGGAATGTGAAGGATATATGCCATTATTTAATCATGAGAGATGTTTTTTGAGTATGTGAATGAGGTGGATATAACATGGAAAGAGGCATGAAGGTTAGTTTTAAGGCCTAATGTGGTTTGCAGGTCAAGGTCTAGACAACAAAGAGAAAGAATATGGCCTAATGAGGGGTCATGATCAGATTTTAGGGTGTTTGAGATCATGTAAGAATTTTTAGAGGCGAGGTATGTTTTTTCAAGTTTTTTCATGTATTTTGAGGTTATAATTTAAAGGGAAATGCATGAAATTTTTTTTGGAGGTCTCTCAAGTGCTTAAAATGAAGGGTTGTTAACCCGAGAAGGATTTTATTATACTCATTGGCTTGTCAAACCTTATAATTGGAACTTAATAAGTTCATGGTATATGTTAAATTTTTATATATCAAAATTATAAGCATTTTTTTATGGATTAAGGGGCTATGATTTATGTATAATTGTTAAGAGTGGAAACAAGTTTAAACCCTCTTAGAACCCTCATAAGGACCTAATGTTGAAGATATTGATAAAAAGTGCCTAAAATGGATTGGTATGATTAGGTAAGCTATTTTATATTGTATTATACTCTCCCAAGTACCTATAGGTGGTATTAGTTAGAGAGAGGAGAGATAAAATGTTGAGTTATAGGCTTGTTTCTAAAGAAGTTATTGTAGAATTCAAAAATTGTATTGGACAAAGTTTGAAAATGATTGTATGGACAAGGTAGAGACTTTTATTTTATGTAAATGAAGGTTTATATATATTTTATATCCCTTAATTATGATAAATTGGTGATCCAAGTAGGCCAGTTGTTAATAGGCCTAATAGAGCAAATTATGCAAAACCCAAGCAGTAATGAGAAGTTGGTTCTAAGTGTGTTTTCGTGTTAGAATTATGGATAAAAGTGCATGAAGATGGTTTTTTGGAATTATATATTATATTAATAATTTTTATATATATTTAAAGTTATGTATAGTGGTGAAAATGATGAAGCCAAAATGGCATGTCTGATTCAATGAGGTCTATGTGTAGTGAGGTCAAAAAATTACTCTGTAAGACCAATAGTTGCCACTAGAACATATGACATTTACATTTGAATATGTTATGAAGGTATATAAGGATCATGTTCATGAATTAATATTATTTTAAATTGTTCATATAGGTGTTGAAGGTCAATTTTTTATTACTGTGTTTTTGATAATCTTGGCATTTTTGAGTAAGCAAGTTACAGTGATGAGTTTGAGGCTCTATGCCCCGAGTTGAAGTGTATAATGCACATTTTTTTTTTTTGAATTTAAATTACTATTATTTCTTATAATATCTTGGAATTTAGTGTAATATTTTGAAAATTTGAAGCCAAAATGGCATCTGGTTTAAGCAAGATTATGTGAGATAAGGTTAGGATATTGGTCTGTAAGACCAATGTTGGCTATTAGATCTTATGTTTCTTGTTATTTTGGTTTTTATTAATAATTTATATAATATTTTAAATTTATTTATAATAATTTAAAGTTTCCTATAAGGTGTTGAATGTCAATTAGTTTTATGACTGACTTTTGATAGTTCTAGCAGTTCTAAGTGAGCATACTAAAGAAATGAGTTTAAGCCTTTTTGCCCTGAGTTAAATTATTTAAAGAATATGGTGATGAACTTGAGGTAATATAGAATATATATATGTAATTTTTTTTATAATTTTTGAATTTATTAAGTGTGTTTGAGATTTAGTATTGAAAGGTAGTTTTTTTGTGTACACAGGCATAACATGACTAAGTACTAATGAGGGGTTTCATGTAGTGATTTGAAGTAAAATGTCTTTTTGATACTATAAGAAATAATTGGGGGTATATTTTATTGTTATATGATATTTTAATACCATTTTTATATTTTAAAAATTTTCCAAGAAAGGCAAAGTTTAACGTGTCCTAAAGTAGGCCTAATGGAATTAGGTCTCCATGAGACCTAAAGAAGGATTTGGTCTATTTGAGTTATGGATGACCTAATTTAATGATTTATTATTAAATGTAACATGTAATAAGTATAATTTTTTTTCCATTATAAGTGTTCAAGTTTTTGTTTCTGACCAATAGGTGTATGATCAAGAGGCTTGTATATATATATAAGGCAGTTTTAGGCCTATTTGTGTATGTAAAGAGGAAGTGAATGAAATAAGACATGATTGAGTAGAAGGAGGTATTTTAGACCATAATATAAGTATATAAGATATGTAATGAATATATTATAGTGTTATTTCATATGAATATCAAGGTCATATGACCTAATTAGTCTTGAAGAGACTTAGTTGAGTAAAGAAGCCTAGACGATAGTTTGAAAGGGTTAAAGAGTGTGAAGAGATATAGAAGGTGATCATCATATATTGTGAGAGAAACATAGTGTTATAAGGGTGATGAAATCAATTAGGTGGCTGATTTAGTGCTGAGTCATCTAGGGTATTGGTGCCTCCTTGAAAGTGGGTACGTTTTAAAGCCTAAGCAAGTGGGTGCTTGGCTAGTTGGGGTTGGTGCTTCATGTGAAGTTGGTGATTCACTAAATTTATTTTTTGTCTTATAGGAATGTATTCCATTTGTATATATCAGTTGCTTTTATTTCCCTTGAGGTTTTCCCACATATGTGATGTGTTCTTATGTTTCATGCTTATATAGATAACTGTTTATGATTTCTAGATCTATATGCTTGTTTGAATGGTTCATGCTTTCTTAAGTAGAATTTATAAAAAAGGTTTTGAAGATGGATTCACCCCCTTCCTTCTTAGTAATTTTGATTCCAATAATTATTATTAGATCCTGGTCCTTTGAAGCAAGCCTAACAGTTTGAAGGTGATCCTAAGAAGCATAAGATGTCTAGTGATCAAGAAGACATGTATGATGAAAAAGTATACTATGATAGTGAAGAAGGAGAAGGTGAAGTAGACACTTAAAATAAGATCATAATTGCCCTAGATGACTTGAAGCATAAAAAAAGATCACCAGAGATCTCAAGAATTAGTTATAAGGTGTTAATATAAAGTTTAAGTCAAAAGAAGTTGAGTATAATTAATTGAAGATAGAGCTAGACTCTTTGAAGGTTGAGCATGAGCAGCTCATAAAAAAGATGAGAAAGTTTGAGAAAGAGAATGAGAAAGTAGAACAAGTTAAGAGCACCAACATGAAAGTCAACATGAAGAGACCAATCAGGTAGCCCAATGTAATGAGGTATTCTAATTATTTCAATTTTTATTAATTTGCTTGTCATGTCTTTGGTCATAGAAAAAGTTATTGTAGAATGGTCTCAAAGGATGAGTTTTCATGGGACCATGGTAGAAGGAGTGATCAGTCAAGAGGTAAGAATAATAATGTTATTTTCTATATTTTTCATAATGT
Source organism: Torreya grandis (assembly GCA_037957365.1). Taxonomy (NCBI): domain Eukaryota; kingdom Viridiplantae; phylum Streptophyta; class Pinopsida; order Cupressales; family Taxaceae; genus Torreya; species Torreya grandis. The sequence continues at coordinate 139,566 of JARHVA010004809.1, read as the reverse complement.
GGGACACATTATAAGGTTATGTCCTAATAGAGTTAGAAAGTCCTCAGACATAACAAGGTATATGGAGTTCTTAGAGTACAAGATAAGGGTCAAACATTTGTATGGAAACCAAAGATAGTCAAGGTGAGTCTTGATCAATCTACTAGTCAAAATGGACTATTTACTAAGGTAGAGAAAGAATTAGATGTGAATGAATTTTAAGAAAATGTGTTATCTCCAAATATTGACAAGGCAATCAAAGATAAGAAGAAAGATAACAAGGTGGATGAGTCAAATGTTTCATTCAAGCCAAAGTGGATTCTAAAGAAGGACTATTAGTCTCATGATTGCAAGACTGCTGAGAAGAGTAGATTGGAGATTTGGGAATCTCTTGAGTTCATGGTGTTATAGTGCCCTATGGTAAGGGGTGAATCCATTAGGATTTATGGAGACACTCATCAGTTAGTGGAAACTTGGTAGCTATAATGAAGACATGTTAAAGAATGTTGATAGAGCAAGAAGTATTATTGGTATATGATTGGTAAGCAAAAATTTATTCCTTTTTTATAGAAGTTGGTAGTTGAACTTGATCTATGTTTATAAGTTGGTATAAAGATGTTTGAAAGAAGATGAGGATGGTTTGAGAGTCCTAATGCCTCATGTGGTGAGCTCAATATGTGAAAATAGAGAGGGAGTCCCTAAATATTTAGTTGATGTCAATAATATGTTGGCCTAGTGTGTGATCAAAGATTTGAGTCATATTAGTCATGTAAAATACAAGGTGAGTGGTCTTGTGATCTGAGTTCATTTGAAGGAAGTATGAATGGATTAAGGGGGAGCATATTCCTATAATGCTTCATATTTTATGTGTTAATCTTTTATTGTAAGAAGGTATGTTGTTGCAGGTGCGATCATGTTTATCTAAGAAAAGAGCTAGTTCTGGGAGAATGAATACCAAAGGGAGATGTATCTTTTTGAGAGAATGATTAGTTTATAAGAGTGGTTTTCATCTAGTGTTTATGAGGAGAAGCATCAACTGATTAGATGGTAGTTTGTGGAAGATCCTTTGTCATTAATGTCAAAAGTGGAGAAAGACCAGACTAGGGAGATGAGAATGATCAAGTTGTAGTGTGTTTGCCATCAATGATAAAGGGGGAATTTTTTAGTATGGTTTTATTATTGATGTCATTGATGTCAAGGTACATCTAGTGAAAATACCTGGTGAGTGGTCATTGAGGTATGTGCATGATATGAAAAGGTAAGATTATTGAGCATTGTCCTCTCTATTGGTTGATGTCAAGGTTGATATAATATTTTAGGTCAGTTGGTAGTGGTAAGTGAATATATGATGATTAAAGGTTGATATCAAGGTTCATGTTAGTTGGTAGTGGAAAGTGAAGATATGATGACAAGTAGGTCTACAAGAGTGTTATTGAAAGCAAGGATAGTTGGTAGTGACAAGGTCAGTTGGTAGTGAGTTATGTCAAAGAAGTTTTGAAGAGTGTTGTATGATATCAATGATATGAGTGTTCTTATATTAATTTAGGTGATATCATTGAGGTCAGTATGTTTGAGCATAGTCAAGGTGTCTTATGAAGCCTAGTCTAGATCTTGTGAGCAAGTATGTGTAGGTAGCATGGTGGAGTGGTGTGAAAAAGGAAGGTGCAAGTCATGGAAGATGTTTGAAGACAAATAATGTTTGCATAAGAAGCATAAGTGTATGAATAGTTTCAAGGTAAGCCATGTGATAGAGAAAATTTGAAGGCAATAGAGAATTTGAAGGCAACTAATGTATTTTAGTTGCATGAAGGTATAGGTTAAAGTGTTTTATATCTACTTGGTTGATGTTTTGTTGAGGTCATGTCATGGAAGGAACATCTCAAGGAATCAAGTGCTTAAGTAGCCTAAGCCTAGTATAGGCATGAAAAGACCTTATGAAAAGGTATGAACATGGTGGCTTAGTGAGATGAGTGCACACATGCATAAGTGGTTGTATGAACATGTATTTGAGGCATTGGAACACTCATGAGAGTTTTATAGTAATCCTATAGGGCTAAGACCTTCAATCTAGGTCTATATCTAGATCTCTCTTAAACCTTATTTGGCCTAAAGAGGTATCATGATATATTATCAAGGCATGTGAAGGATGTATGGTAGTATGTAAGAATGATATAGGTTTCTTGAGTATGTAAGTGAGGTGAAGAGTACATGGAAAGAGGCATAAAGGTTAGTTTTAAGGCCTAATGTGGTTTCCAGGTCAAGGTCTAGAGAGAAAAAAGAGATAATTTGGCCTAATGAGGGGTCATGATCAGATTTTAAGGTGTTTAAGATCATGTAATAATTATAAGTGGTGAGGTATGTTGTTTCAAGTTTTTTCATGTAGTTTTAGGTCATAGTTTGATGGACAAGGCATAAAACATTGTTTGGAGGTCTCTTAAGTGCTCAGAATGAAGGGTTCTCAACCTAAGAAAGATTTTATTATGCTCATCATCTCATCAAAAAATTTCATGGGAACCTAATTAGTTAATGGTATATGGGTAAGGGTCCTATCTCAAAATTCCAATCATTATTTTTTGGATTAAGGGGCTATGCTTTATGAATGATCGTTAAGAGTGGAAATAGGTTTAAACCCTCTTAGAACCCTAATAAGGACCTGATGTTGAATATGTTGATCAAAAGTGCCAAAAATAGATTTTTATGCTTAGGTAATATATTTTATCTTGTAGTGGACTCTCCTACGTTCCCATAGGGGGTATTAGTTAGAGATAAGAGAGATAAAATGTTGAGTTACAGGCTTATTTGTGAAGAGGTTATTGTAGAAGTCAAAAATCGTATTGGACAAAGTTTTAAAATGATTATATGGAAAAGGTAGAGAATTTTATTTTATTTAAATGAATATTTATAGATAGATTATATCCCTTAAGTGTGTTGAATTGATGATCTTAGTAGGCCATTCACTACTAGGCCTAATAGAGTAAATTATGAAAAACCCAAGCAATAATGAGAAGTTTTTTATAAGTGTGTTTTTAGGGTAGAAGATAGATAAAAGTGTATGAATATGTTTTTTGGGAATTTTATGGCCTATTAATTTTTGGTATAGATCTTGGAATTCAGGTATAGTGGTGAAAATGATGAAGCCAAAATGACTTGTCTGACTCAGTGAGGTATGTGTATAGTGAGGTCAACAAATTGGTTAGTAAGACCAATAATTTCCACTAGACCATATGAGTTTATGTTTTAAGATGTTATAAATATATTTTAGGATCATGTTCATGCATAAATATTATTTTAAAGTGACCATACAGGTATTGAAGGTCAATGTTTCATGATTATGTTTTTGACAGTCTTGGCAACTCTGAGTAAGCAAGATGCAGTGATGAGTTTGAGGCTTTATGCCCTAAGTTGAAGTGTTTAATACATATGATGTTTTTTTTGACTTTAAATTCATGGTAATTATTTTTAATATCTTGGAACTCAGTGTAAGAGGTTGAAAAGTTGAAGCCAAAATGGCTTGTCTGGTTCAAGCAAGACTGTGTGAGATAAGGTTAGGAGATTGGTCTACAAGACCAATGTTTTCTATTAGATATTATATTTTTTTGTGATTGAGGTTGTTATTAAGATGTTATATAATATTTTAATGTATTTAAAATCATTTAAAGTTTCATTTTAGGTGTTTAATGTTACGTAATTTCATGATTGGCTTTTGATAGGTCTGGAAATTCTGAGTGAGCATATTGAAGAGATGAGTTTAAGCCTTTTTGACCTGAGTTGAAGTGTTTTAATAATATCGTGATGAACTTGAGGGAATATATACTATATATATGTAATTTTTTTATCATGTTTTAATGTATTAAGTGAGTTTGAACTTTAGTATTGAAAGGCAATTTTTTGGTGTACATAGGCCTAATAGGACTGAGTACTAATGAGGGGTTTCAAGTAGTGTTTTGTTGTAAAATGTCTTGTTGAGCCTAAAATACATCAGTGGGGGTATATTTTATTATTATATTATATATTCCTAGTATGTTTTTATTTTGAAATTTTTCTAAGAAAGGCAAAGTGTAATGTGTCCTAAAGTAGGCCTAATGGAATTAGGTCTCGATGAGACCTAAAGAAGGATCTAGTCTATTTAAGTTATGGCCAACCTAATGTAATGATTGATTATTAATTTTAAATTTTAATAAGTCATATTTTTTTTCAAATATAAGTGGGTAAGTGTGTGTGTCCAACCAATATTTGTATGAGCAAGAGGCTTATATATATACAAGGTAGTTTTAGGGTTATATGTGTATGTAGAGATGAAGCGAATGGAATAACACATTATTGAGAAGAAGGAGGTATTTTAGACAATAAAAGGAGTGTATAGGATCTATAATTAAGATATTAAAATGTATTTTCATATGAATATTGAGGTCATATGACCTAATTAGTCTTGAAGAGACCTAGTTGACCGAAGAAGCCTAAAAGGTAGTTTGAGAGGGTTATAGATTATGAAGAGCTAAAGAAGGTGATCATCATATGTTGTGAGAGAAACATAATGTATTTAAGGTGATAAAATAAATCATGTGTCTAAGTTGGTTCTAATTCATATATGGGTTTGGTCCCTCCTTGCAAGTGGGTTCTTATTAAAGCCTAGACAAGTGCTGGTGCTTGGCTAGTTGGGGTTGGTGCTCCATGTGGAGTTGGTACTTCACTAAATTTGTTTTTGTCTTCTAGGAATGCAGTCTATTTAAATATATCAGTGGTTTTTCTTAATATTTATGGTTTCCCACATATGTTATGTGTTCTTTTATTTCATGCTTATGTGGATAAGTGTTTATGCTTGTTAGATCTATATGTTTTTTGAATGGTTTATGCTTGCCTAAGTAGAATTGATAAGAAAGGTTTTGAAGACTAATTCAACCCCCCCTCTCAATAATTTTTATTAAAAAAAGTGGATAAATTCTTGGTATCTTATTTTTTACATAATATTTTTCTTAGGTTTGTTGTGTTTCCTAAGTACTTTGTAACACAAGTGTGTGTGTTGTTTTGCTTTATCCTGTTGTGTGTGTTATCCTTATTTTATGTTGTTTGGAGTTCAATCAGTCATCTTATATTATTAAAGAGTATTGAAACTATGTTCAAGGTATTATCATGTGTGTTTTATAATGTAAGAGAGTTTTCATTATCCCAAAAGAGATTCAAAGATACTGGTTCATAAGCATATCAAGAACACTTTCCAATGTGTCACCAAAATATTGACAAGTTTGACCTCCTAGGTCAAATTTTCACCCCTAGAATTTGAAAATTTATTTGTCATGCTTGTTTACCCAATTGGTCATTATATTGGTCTTGTTATGTCCTTATAATGGTCACTTTGAACCTTTTTAGTAGATTTTAAGGTAAATTTGATAAGTTTAAGGTTTTGTTCACCATAACTATGGGCATGTCTAGTCAATCCATGACGTGTTTTAGTAAGTTTCAAGTGATGAAAGGAGTATATGGTGTCTTGATAGGTCTCATATCATGTGTCAAGGTCATGACATGCTTCAAAAATGATCAAACATGTTGATGATATTCTTGGCTAACTTCATAACCCAATTGGTTGTCTTTTGAATCATTTTATGTCTTCTAAAGAAGGTTTTTCAAATTAATGACAATATATTACCATAATAAGGTTATGATACACCTGTTAAGACATGAAAAGTTCTTACAAACACATTTTTCAACATTTCTATTAGGTTTCTTAAGTGATTATGGTAGTTTTAGTGCTAAAATGGCTCTTTTGAGGCTATCCAATGTAGTCATATGAAATGTGTAAATTGGTAACTTGAGTGTGGCTTGTGACACCCAAACCATAGGTCCCTCTTAATTTCTCTCATGATCCTCATAGGTTTATTTTGTATGATTCCTAGTCATCCATGTCCTTCCAAACTTGATCCCAACTAAGCCAAATTACTTTTCCCATGACAAATCCATCCCCCCAAGTCTCATACCCTCAGGACTATAGCACCTAACTTGGACTATAGCATCGGGCCCTCTAGTGTCCATTTTTGGCACTCCTATCCAAGTAAACTTTTACCTCCAATATTTAATTTATTTTAGTTCCTATCCCCTTCTTGTTGTCCTAATGCAAGCACATTCAAATCATGACCAATAGATCCCTATAAAAGCCCATTCAAAGGTCATTTAGAAAGGGGTTGGCAAATACTACAAAGCAAGAAAGAATACAAGAAAGACTACTCAGGCATATTTCCCTATTCTATACATATAGCTAGCTAATACTATTATAAGATTATTCAAATCCTTACACCAATCCCTAGTCACCTCAAGCACACCTAGTTTTAGCATTTTACATCCTCACACAAATAATTACACAAAGAACATCAAGTGGGAGAACTAAATATGACTTGATCCCTCTTCAGAGTATTAGTATGTAGGCATCGTACCCACACAAGGGGTGTGGATACATGTTTAGTGCATATTACACACACTAACCCCCCTCTTCCTCAAAGTTTGTCAAAACATAATGGAGTCTAGGGTTTGAAGACTAAATTAGCTCTATAGGGAGTTTCGTGGACATCCAATAGTCAAAATTTCATAGGTAGGCTCACGTAGACACAATGAAAAAAACCCAAAAATCTTAGATCTCCTAGATAATAGCGATATAAGAGGACTATAGTACCAGACCTCAGGGTGTACTATTTTATCACTCCTATCCAATCATAAAATGAAGGCTAGATCTTGATTTGTGATAGTGTCCTAGTCCTACATATTAAATTTTAGACTCTGAAACAACTGTCTCAGTTAGTTTCCAATTAAGTCTTATTTTCTCTCCCTTATTACTATTTTTAGAAAGTTTTAAATTATAGTCAAATTACGTAAATTAGTAGCTTAATTATTGCATATTTATTTACTAATTTCCTATTCTAGACCTTTAACTAAATTAGGAATAATACACCAATATTCCCAAAATTATTAAATCATTTGGTGAACCCGACTTACTTCATTTGCACATAAAAACCCTAGAAACCCTAGGGTAAATTTTATACTAATTTTTTATATTTTTTACCTATATAAAAAATTAGAAATTAGCATTAAATTTTAAAATTTTATTGTAATTTTAAAATAATTTTCTTTCAAACTCTAGTTGCCCATACTAGGTCCTGGTATTTTCCCAGTATTTCTCCTATATTTTTTTGATTTTTTACCTATATAATAAAATTAGAAATTAGCATTAAATTTTAAAATTTCATAGTAATTTTAAAATAATTTTATTTCAAACCCTAGTTTCCCATACTAAGTCCTGATATTTTCTCAGTATTTTTCTTATATTTTTTTGATTTTTTACTTACATTTTAAATAAAAAATTTGCATAAAATTTTAAAATTAATTAGTAATTTTAAAAATAATTTCATTCAAAACACTAGTTTCATGTACTAGCTCCTATTTGCTTCTTGAGGTATCACCTTACATCTAAAATCTGATTTTAAAAATGGATCTCACTTATTTTTAAAAATTTCTTGCATTTTTAGCAAATAATAAGGAGACCATAATTGGTCCTATCATGTACATGAATGATGAAGTTTACCATATGCTAATAAAAAGCTTCATTATTTACTTTTCATGCCTCCTTTTCATAATATGGGATGATATTAAGAAAGTCATTGTTAAACATAGTAAGATACCTCTCCTTCAAAGTAAAGTTTACTTATTTTTAATACAAGGTTTCATCTCTTGATTTCTATCTCTCATATGTATTTTTTTTCAAATTTATCATGCTAAAGACATTAAAAATGTCATAGCACATGCCAAAGTTTCTTATGCATTCATGCTTTCTATCTCTCATATGGAAAAGTTTTCAAATTTATCATGTTAAACACATTACAAATGTCATAGCACATGCCAAAGTTTCTTATGCATTCATGCACAAATTCATACTTTATATCTCTTGCTTTCTATCTCTCATATGGAAAAAATTTAAAATTTATCATGATAAACACATTACAAATGTCATATCACATACCAAAGTTTCTTATGCATTCATGCACAAATTCATGCTTTCTATCTCTCATATTGAAAAATTTTCAATTTTATCATGCTAAAAACATTACAAATGTCATAGCACATGCCAAAGTTTCTTATGCATTCATGCACAAATTCACACTTTCTATCCCAAACTTGATATCTCTCATGTGGAATGCTATTTATAAACATATTGTTATACAACTTATAAATCCAATTTTATACATTTCATTTCATATTCATGAATTATACCTAGATGCATACAACTCATTGTCTACCTTTGAGTCTTTCCCTATCACTACTAGACAAAAGAAAACACTAAAAAGTATATCTATCCCTCCTCCCTTCAAACTTAGTACATCTAGCTCTTATCTCATACCTACTACTGGATATATGATTATATTAGACCATGTGGTACATGTTATCACCCAAGTTTATGAAGATAGACATGTTGCTTACACCCATGGCTATAGCTTTATAACTTAGGTTAGCACCCCTTCTGATACAGTTTCAATTATGGAGCTCCTTTAGTGATAAGATGTTTACAAAGATGTATTATATACAATCCTTCACAATACTAGAATTCTTGTTTCCACCAAACCAACTTATGTTACCTCTATCCTCAACATAATGTAATGGATCAAAGAGAATATTTCCTTTGAGAAAGAGGATTTACCACTGAAACACATCATTAAACAACATCTACCTCTATATATTTAATTAAAAATTAATGATGTAGGGGTAAAAAGAGTGTTAGTTGATAATGGTTTAGGACTCAACATTTGAAACATTTCTTTTCTTAAACATATTAATATACAACCTCAAGATCTAAACCATTGTGACATGAACATTAGAGGATTTGACAACATCCATGGAAATTCATGGGTCAAATAACACTCAATCTTACCTTAAGTCCTAATACATTGCCAAATACTTTCCAAGTCATGCCAAATGACCTCAATTATAATTTATTACTTGGTCGGTCTTGGATTCATGATATGCATGCAATCCCTTCTATACTCCATGCTTGTATAAAATTTAGTCACAAAGGTTACATCTACACATGCCTAGTATATAGAGAACCTTTTAAATACTAATAGGTTGTCAAATCTACATAGAATTATATTTTGCACTTTAATCTTGGTAATATACCTACACAACCCACTACTTACAGTGCACCCTTGGACTATGTAACACATCAAGCAATTCCAAGTTCTATAATAACATCAACACGAAATCACTATTTTACTTCCCCTTTTGCACTTAAATGTCTTAATAATATGGGATATCATGGTAAAGGTCTTAGAAATCATGAATAATGAATCATCAACCTTGTTGAGGCATCAACACAACATGGAAGGCAAGGACTAGGATATCAACATACCCTTCTTCATGATAAACCTTATTTTGTAGCTTCAAAGAATATAAAATTTTGTCCACCCATTACATTGATAGACTACACCATTAATCATACTTTAACATTATCATTGATCTATCATGATCTTATTGATGATATGGTTTCACTAGATATGTACACATTAGATAAATTTTCTAATGATGAATCCATCTTACAATTCCTTAGATCATATGAGGACATCCCATATTGATATCATAAAAATATATTTCCTCATCACACAAATGCCCATGGATACTTCAAATAAAACCTAGATTCTCCCCAATACATACTAGTTGATTCAAATGATACTATTCCTACAATCCCATACACACTAGACTGTTCCACATTGCTTGATGAGGAAATAGTTAATTTCAATTTTAGAACCGATAAAGATCCCCATATTTTCTTGTTATCCACTACTCTAAAAAAGGAAGAGGATATAGATAATCATCAAACTTTAACAAATTTTATAGAAATATTTGTTTGGTCTTACTTATATATGCTAAGAATTGATACATCTAGAGCAATTCAATGGGTTCCTTTATACCCAGATCCTAAAGTGTCTCTCTTAGTCAAAGAAAAGATCCAAAACCTCTTAGATGTTGGCTTCATTTTACCAATAGCACACTCTGAATGGGTTTCCAATATAGTCCCTATGGTAAATCCCAATGAACAAATTCAGTGTTATTCCAATTCTTAAGATTTAAATAAAGCATGTCCAAAAGATGATTTTCGTCTACCTAACATTAAAATGATCATAAATTCCATAGTCAGATATGAAATATTATCATTTGTGGATGGCTTTATAGGATACAACCAAATCAAAATCATCAAATAATAAATCAAAAGAAAACTCAAATCAAATTGGCTAGGTCCATACATTATTATCAAAAAACTTAGCCCTAAAATGTATCATCTAGCCTCCATTAAAAGAAAGAAACTCAAAAATCCAATGCATATTATGCATCTATGTATATTCCATGTCTATAATTTCATTTCACACATTGTATTGTACATAATTTTTCAAAATCACTTGTACATAGTTTCTCAATATTTCTTGTACATAGTTTTCGCATGTTTGATTATACATAACTCATATCAAAAATACAAAAACATTCAAAAAATTTAAAACACAAAAATATTTTGATTGTATGTATCATCCATGCTTTAAATTTATACTACCATGCTAGACCTACATTTGTTTTTCTATGATATTGTTTGTTGATTTATATACATTACCATGCTTCACTTGATTTTCTTTGAGTGCGTGTAATGACATCCAAATCCTTGATTACTTCACTCTACCCATTGAGGGGGCATCCTAATTTTAAATTTGAGATACACATAAATATACATAGCCATTGGGGGAATATTCTACATGATTACACCATCTAAGTTATGTCATTCATACACTACACACTCTAGTTATCATGTTGATGTACATTATTTACTAGCTTACATAGATTACTCTATCGACACTCACTAATATATAGAACTTGTGTATTTATTAGCATATACCTAGTCTTGTACTAAAATATATTTCATACTTTCACATTATTACTTTGATTATTTATATGCGATTGAATTTTATAGCATTTACATGCTTTCTTTTCTTACATTGCGTATCTAGATGTGATTGCATTTCCCAATTCCTATTTATCTCCTATATGTTCCTTATGACATTTGCCAATGTCCTTTGCTTTTATTCTTGTTTTTTCCTTAAGAAATTTTCCAATTTCCTTTTCCTATACTCTTCTATGTGATTATGGTTTTCATGCCAACCTTAATTGTTTCAATTTTATATGTATGTGGCATTTGAACATGATGTGTATGCTTGTTTTCTAGTTTGAGTGACATGTGTCCATGTCCCTTGTTTTATTGGCCTCTTGGAAAATATTTTATGCTTCTTTATTATTACCTTATATTATTGTTTCTTGATTTATTTTTTATTTTTTTCAATGCCATGATCCACATCATGCATTATCTTCCTTTCTTGGATGCCATGATGGACATCATGCTCCATCCCTCCATAACAACTAACAACTAATAACTAACTAGGATTCTAGTTCCAATTTATTACATTGTACATGCTATTATATTATTATATCTATCTAGGCACACCCCTTGTTGATCTAACAATCTCTCATTATAAACCATATTATATCTTGAGATATCTTGTCAATTATCATTGTTATATCATGTATATTTGCAGCATAACACAATTATAGGGTTCTTTATTCTGAGGCCAATCATTAAAAGATATTCATTCCCACCCTTAGAATATTGATAAATAAATAAGGGTTTTATAACAAATATCAAATATCCTAATGATCGAAAAAAAAAATTATAACACCTAGAACAATAACTAGACTTTAAACCAGGTAGACCAGACTAGGCAAATAGTGACAATTTCAGAATAGTTATCAAATTTAACCCAAAATAATAGAACCAATATTAGACTATAACATAAGATCCTCTATTTTTAAATTTTAATGATCTTTTCCAAAAAACAAAAAAAATAGACTTTCCAAAAATAGGCAAAAAATTAGGTTCAGCTACAGTTTTGCACATTCAGACTAGTTTAGAATCAGTAGTTTTTATTACACTTTTTCTTAAAGAATCCATATATAATGGGAATAATTAAAAATATGATGGCTCTCACTTTTAGTTTTAGATATGGTAGTTGGTATAAATTTCAAATCAAAATCCATGTTTCAGACACCAGTGATTGGGGGCAGTGTGTGCGGCACATTTGTCTTCTTTTCCTTTCAATTTCAGTACATTATCTAAGAATTCTCAATAGTTTCATGCCTTATTACATATATAGGTGGTTCGCATAATTTTTGAGTGGATTTTATAAAAGCCTAACCTCCACTTTTCAAAATGGATTTCATATAAGCCTGGTGCCTAGTTTTTGAGTGGCTTTTATACAAGCCTAATCTCCACCTTTTGAAGTGGCCAAGAGTGGTCTAGTTTCCAACATACATTTGATTATTCATATCATATTATCATATTACAAATAATTCATGGGCTTATTATCCATCTCATATGACACACATTTCATATTGCTATCAATTCATAACTTCACTTTATGGGGAAATGATGGAGCCAAAGGACTAGCTAGCCTTTGTATTCTTGAGCCACCTATAAAGAGGGATTGGACAAATAGTCCAAACATAGATTAAAACACACATGATCATGTAGATTCACTTAGTGGGTGATAATGGAGCCAAAGGGATAACCTTTACATTCTTGAGCCACTTATAGGGAATTGAGCACTCAGCTCTGTTTATGATATTACTCTTAGTACAACATCATCTAGCATTACTCAGCATTACTCAACATCACAACAGGTTTTGTATTGATTTGTGTACCTATTAAGGTGTATTTATTCTTTCTATTTCTCTCTCTCTTACCTAGCTTTGTACACTCTTATTTTAGATATAACACATCTAGTAAGAATTGATCTACTCTTTATTTTATTTTATAGATTTACACTTCACGATGTGCTCTCTCTATGCACACCCAACATCACATAACTTTATGAGCTTTACCCTTGTAGGTAAGTTCAAGTACACTTTCTATTTTTCCTTTATCCTAGTATTTTGCTTGACTACATCACTAAAATAAATGGGGGGGAAATGTAGTTATATAAAATGTGAAAAGTGGTAACTTGAGTGTGGATTGTGACACCCAATGCATAGGTGCCTCTTACTTGCTCTCATGACCCTCATAATCTTCTTTTACCTGATTCCAAATCATTTATAGCCTTTTAGACCTAATCCTAGCTGAGCTAGACAACTTTTCCCATGACAAATCCATCCCCTTAGGTCCCATACCCTCATGACTATAGCACCCAACTTGGACTATAGCATCGGGCCCTCTAGTGTCCATTTTTGGTGCTCCTATCCAAGTGCATTTTTACCTCAAATGGTCATTTTTTTGGGTTCTTATCCCCCTTCTTATTAGCCTAATTTGAGCACATTCAATCCATTACCAACATATCTCTATAAAATCCCATTCAAAGGTCATTTAAAAATGGGTTGGCAAATATCACAAAGCAAGCAAGAATACAAGGAAGATGACTCAGGAATATTTATTTATTATCTACATATAACCAACCAATACTACTAAAATATTATTCAAATCCTTACACTAGTCCCTAACCAATTCAAGCACACCTAGTTTTAGCATTTTGAATCTTTATACATATAATTTCACAAAGCACATCAAGTGGGAGAACTATATATGGCTCGATCCCTCTTCAGAGTATTGATATGTAGGTAACATTCTCATATAAGGGGTGTGGATACATGTTCAGTGCATCTTACACAAACTAACCCCCCCTCTTCCTCAAATTTTGTCAAAACATAATGGAGTCTAGGGTTTAAATACTAAATCATCTCTACAAGGAGTTCCATGGACATCTAATAGTTGAAATATCACAGGTAAGCTCACATAGCCACAATGAACAAAACCTAAAAATATTTAATATCCTATAAAATATTAAAAAAAGAGGACTATAGTGCTAGAACCTAGGGTGTATTATTTTGGCACTCCTATCTAATCATAAAATGAAGGCCAAATCCTGATTTGTGATAGTGTCCTAGTCTTGCACAGTTAATTCTAAACTCTGAAAAAACCATCTCAATCAATTTCTAGCTAAGTATTATTTTCTCTCCCTTATTAATATTTTTAAAAATATTCAAATTATAGTCAAATTATACAAATTAGTAACTTAATTATTGCATATTTATTTATTGATTTCCTATTCTAGACCTTTAATTAAATTAGGAATAATACACCAATATTCTCAAAATTGTTAAATAACCATATAAGTTTTTCAAGGTTAAATGGATTTTAAAGCATATTTAGTACTTAATTTATTACCCTTAAGGTAAAATTCATGGTTTAAGTATTTTTAGGTGCTAAAATGTAGAAAACCTATTCATCTCTCCTATTAGCTTCTTTGGCAGCTCAAGGAAGGTCAATAATTTTTACTTAGTACAGCCAGGAGAGAGGTTAGGCCAAAAGATATATGGAAACGATAGGGATACTAATTAAATTTAATTTAGTGGTATTATTTTTCAGATTCATCTCCCCATATTTATGAACAATCATTAAGAGTATAAGGGAATCATTATGGCTTATTCATCTAGATAGGGTCTAGGTTTTCCTTTGTTTCTTCACTTTAGAGCTCGATGGAGACAATGGTTATGGTGAGGTGATTTCAAGGTCAAATAAGGATTATTCCATGTTTTATTTATTAGGTAGATCCTTCCAAGAAGGTGTTTATGGTAGAAAATTGATCTCCTATGGTGTTCTTGTGAATGGTCTACTTAAGCAACTAGGAGGCATGTTTTAGGTTGTCAAGTCAATGTTTCCATATTTAAGGGTTCTAAAATTACTATATTATTCATTATACACCTCTTAATTTCAAACAAAAATTTCATGTGCCTCCGTCTTGAAAAGATTCTTCCTTGATATGGTTTAAGTAAACACATCATGACAAGGTGTAGTTGCAGTCAATGAGCTTCTAATGTGTAAGAGTATCTCAGTGAGATCAACATGATCATGGTAGATGATTAATTAATATATAATTTTTATTAATATCAATTAGGTAGTTCATATGATGTATTACAGACCATACTCTCTTAAGACTTAAGATCATTCATAGGCTTGATTCCTTAAGATTTCTCTGATAGAATTTAATGAACAAGGTAGAGGTCAATATGGCAAATGACATGAGCATAAGGGTCATGATGGAAATGAAATAATTTTGGAAGATTATTAAGTAACTTCAATCATTATCTATAGGTCTAAAATTTTATAATGACACTTATGAGAGTAAAATACCTAATTATGCCTAAATGTCCTATTTATGGCTATGTATCATGATCTAAAGAAGGGTTATGAATGTGTGTGCACAAAGAGAACATCAATTGAACATCCCTACCTTATATAAGAAGGTAAAGTGAGAATCATAGATTGAAATCAAGTTCCAAATTAGTTTTTATGTAGGTTCTAGTAGGTGAGATGAAGATGATGTCAAAATACACCTACAATAGTCATGATGAAGTTATAGCAGAAGTCTAAAGAAACATTATCCTATTACAATAGTTTCAACCCGGTGTGTTAAAGCATGAAATTATTGCATGGAAACCTCCTAGTATATCATGAATAAGTTCATAAAGAGTTAAATTTGTTAGAGAAATAATACTACAATTACCATACTTTGAAAAAAATAATGTTTTTTAGCATGTTTTAGGTAATGATAACAATCACTCTTTAGGTATCATGTTGCAATTCATTTCATGATTAATTTTTTAATTATTTAAGATTACAATGTGATATATGAACAATGAGGGTATTAATAAAACATTTATCATTTTAGCCTACCATGCATCTATCCTCTGTTTGTACATGGGGCAAAATGACACCTACAGTAGACTTGAAGTGTGAAGTGAAGCTAGATAAAGAGAGTAGCATGTTGAAATCATGTAAGTCTACTTGGAGACAATAGGACTCTTACATTGAAATAATACATTAATATGACCAATATATTGATGAATCTAGTCTAATTAATAAGTTTGACACTTAAAACAATCAAGTACACACCTATAGGCTAGCTAAAAGAGTAAAACCCAATTTAAAGAATGAATGGAAGTTGTGATGGTACATGAATATATTGAGGGAGATGTTATGATAACCATTTGAGAATATAAAATACCATGAATTAGATGAAGGTGTCATCCATAGTTTCATCATTGGCTATATAAGCTCTCTAGAACCTAAATCGCACACATAGGTGTATATGTAAACATGTGTATAAGTCATAGCTCTCATGATTTGGGAGATGTAAGATAATTAAAGGGGGACATAGGTTCAAATAAAAGGTAACTATGTCATAAATAATATGAAAAATACTATTGAATAAATCATTAACGCGTGGAAGATCTTAATACTCCAAATTATAGTCAAATCACCAATTGACTCACACAGGTAGAACATGAGATAAGAGATTAGAAAAAGTCTAATAAACCTCAAAAAGACTAAGTTGGATGTAACTAATACTTAATTAAGTTTAAATACCTTCAAAAAATCAATATATTTTTTTGAGAGGACCAAATTTCAAATCCTAACGCCCCAATCTCTCAATGATCACCTACAACCAAGGGACTCTTGGAAGCACAGTCAGGTCTATTTGAGTAGACTACAAGGTTTCATATGAAGACCAAGTTTTAAATGAATAGTTGAATGTATTAAATTATTAATATTATTCCCATATTAATATTTCAACATTGTGATAGGGATATTTTCCTCATTCAAGCCATTACAAGCTAAAAAACTAGGGAGGATACCTACAGTTGGTCAGTGTACTGTGAGGATTGTTTAAGCATAGTTTCTAAGGGGTTAAATGGCCTTATCAGACCAAATTATAGTTATAAAGTGATATAAGTGAGTAATATACATACTTATATTATTTATTTAGTTATGATAAGGTCTTATTTAGAGTGGAAAGCACCAAATCCAATAGCTAAGGTGAAATCCACTAATTAGCTTTCAAACCCTCAAAGTATGAAACACATGCTGCATAGATATTTTAGAGAGAGTATTCATTGGGGATATATTTAAAAACATGGAAAAGGTTTTATATAATAAAATAATTCATTATCATATCAATTCAATCACCAAATTATCACTTTTAGGCATCATTTCTTTTTTGACCTCACCAATGCATAGTTTCCCAACCCAAGTTATGGTTTGAGATGCTCATATATCTCATAAGAGAATGTACGGTGTCTCAATATATTGGGAATAATAATGAAACCCTATGAAATTTTTATTCATTTAATTTGTATTTTCATCTAATTCATGTCCTTTATGAATCATCCTTAAGACCTTGAAGCACTCCCAAGCTGCCTAAAAAACTAGTTTTGACCTGATGAGAGAATAAATTTTTCTAATGCACTCAAATGGAGTAATTAAAATTAAAAAAAACATTTATGAAATATAAAGGTCTCATAATCATCTAAACATATCAATTTATGGTAAATTTTATGGTACATGTGTACAAAATAGGCATAAATTCATAGTTATAGGTATATGCAATGGGAAATGCAACAGATCTATAAATCAATCCTATCTCAAAGAAGATAAATACTACTTACACTTCCAATCATGGATATATTATATATTTGGGGTAATTACCAAGATGGATCCTCTAGACCTAGCCAAGGGATCTCTTACCATGATAATATCACTAGGGAGGGTTCCAAGGCCTCTAGTCAAACAAAACTACTCAATAACCCTAACTAGGTCCTATGTTTTCATATTCACTAAACTAATAATAAGTAAAGTATAATATAGTGCTCACCAAATATTGTGGCACAAAATTGGGGTAATAAACATTAGAATTAAACATGCATAGAATACATATACTCATGTCAATGTATACATAATCCAAATACATAAGAGAGAAGTACAAATGCATATCTATATACTCTTACAAAGGAGGAAAAAAGTTAGGAATACTTACCTTTGAAGATGAACCCATTGAGCCTCAATCTCTCCCTTAGATAAGGTTCTTAGCAAGAGGTTTTTTTGGTATGTAAGGATGATAGGGATAAATCAAATCTAGGCTACATAACCTATCAATGCATCCAAAAGACTTATCCACAAAACAAGATATGTATCTCCAAAGAAAATATGAAACCTAATATTTATCCTCAAGTATAATGGTGGATAATCAAATGTACACTATATATCTCTTCTTCTTCTCTTCTCTTAGAAACGATGAAATGGATGTGTTTATATAGGTGGATCTAATCCTAATCCTTTCTAAAATTTTAGGCTGACAAGGTTGACCCAGTTGACCTAGTATCATTATTGAAAAAAACAAATTAGGTCATGAACTAAGCCATCTAGGGGTTGACCTAGACCCTAATAAGTTTTATCAATTAGAGTATAATGTCAATGAGGCTGAAAGTGTAACATAAATCATAAAAATATTTTTAGGCTAGGAAAGGGATAATGAAGGTGGTAAATGACTAGAGAAAGGTGAAAAATAGGAGACAAAGCTTAGGGTAATGTTTTTAGGAGAAGGATGTGTAGATAGTAAGTGGAAATAAGGGACAACAATCCTATAAAGCACCAATGGTCTTCCCACCCCTTTCTTAGTGTACCCCTTATGGTGTGCACTCAGAGAGATTAAAACTTGATGGGTTCTTATAGGATAGAAAGCATCAATATTTGATAAAGTTTGAAAATATTATGTGTATATATATGCCCCACTTAAATCTCATCATGTGTCATGTAGGTTTAACACAAGATGGTTCTTCAAGAAAAGAACATAGCAACACACAATGTTGAAGTTGAATAAAGTGTAGTAAGGAGCAGATAAGGTAAAGGAAAGGACATAATTGAAAAACACATACCTTTACTTACCTTAGTGCTATAGATAAAGAAGGAGATGCTTGAAATGTGAAGGAATCCAATGTAGGTAACACTAGGTGAGCATGTAGAGATTAGCAAAAAAGAGAAAAAAATTTAAAAATTTTCAACATAGACATATAATATGTGAAAATATTCTCTACAATGTTAGGATTCTAGAATATTTTATGGTTTAGAAAAAGAGCTAGTAGAGACAAAGATATGAAAAAAATAAGAAATATGATAGGAAATATTTTAAAGGTAAATAATTTTGAATAGTAAATATAAATAGGGTGAAAATAATTCATTTGGTATTTTTATTATTCTAGGAAAATAAAGCTCTGATAGACCTAGTGAGAGACCAAAGAACTAGGATGGTGAGGAGATGACAACTGAGATGGGGATGATGTATAGTGGCTGCAGTGAGTGTAGCATAGGTAAGCAACTAAAAAATTTAAAATTTTGAATTTTTTTATTTGAAATTGAGTGAATTATAAAAAATTGATTGGTAGATAAAATCTAAGCATCAAAATAAACCCTAGGAAATGTTTAAGGACACTAGGGGTAAAACAGGGTATTGGGTAGGAAGGAGTTAGACCAATAAATGCTCAAGATATTTATGGTAATTAATTAAAAAGTCATTATGGATGAATAAAGTTAATTAGGTTAACTTATTCTGCAAAGGGAAAGAGAATTGATAGGTTGATTGCACAGTAGTAGGTTAATTTAGTTGGCTAAGGTAGGAGGCTAATTGATTAGTTTTGGGCTGACTTAGTTGTTTCTTAAAGTGACCAATATAGTACTATAGTGTAGAAAGGTGGTCAACTTAGTAATACAAGCCTAAAGGCGGTTGACTTAGTATTGAAGAGGCTGATCTGGTATAAATTTGATAGGGTCAATTTAGTATCCATGATCAAGTATAGGTCTAATTTAGTATTTGGTAGGTTAATTTGGTATAAAATGAATAAACTAAATCAAACCAACTAATTTTTGTGAAATTTTTAAGAATTTACTTTGATTATAAATGACATGGAGATCTAATACATCCTTTGTTATTTGATATTTTATAGAAACACTAGATATATTAGTAATTGATCGATGCATCATGGTTACAAAATTTGCTAGAGCATTTGATAGATGTGGACATAGCGAGACTAGTTACACTAGGTTTAGGAGGTATCATGGAGATGAGGTGCATCACACTGAGTGTTGATCTTGTTATCATGTTCCTTGGAGCATGGAAAAAGTTGACCAACACATTTTGATGAATGGTAGATGGGGATACCATAGAGGTGGGTATCACACTGGAGGACATCCATGCATTACTTGGACTGTCGATAAGAGGGACATCAATGATCACAAGGACACCAAATGATCTAGGGGAGAAATGAGCACTAGTCAGGTGGATGATGTACTCAAATAAGATAGACCCAACATTGAGGGTTAGTTTATTTGATGTGTATATCATGTAGATTATGGATATCTAGAACAATATGATTAGACTTATGATAGCACAAGTTTTATGTCATAAGTTAGACAAGGTACCATTATATACGATAGCTTTATTCTAGTCTAATTTTCTACCAGGGGGAATTATATGATTTTGGGTCTATAATCTAGGTCATGCATAATATATATTGAAAATTATATAGAGGGTATAAGACCATGGGATCAATGGTTTTAATTAATGTATGGATATATGAGAGTTTCCTTATGTATCAGCCAACTAGGTTGCCCCATGTGATCAATGATAGGTTACCTTGGGTGACAAGATATAGATAGGACTAGGTAGTACAAGACATGTCCCATATGCCAATGCTTTAGATGATCACATGAGGGGAGAATGTGTGGTATACATACACACATATTACTACTATTTGGCCTAGATGGATGACTATAGTGTTAGGGCTAGCTTGAGTGTAGATCATAGGCCACTATACCTGGTGGGAAGAGACATAGTTAGTGGCATGATTACTAAGGTAGTTTTGAGTCTCACACCTAATGGATCCTCTAGTAGTTCTTGATTTTTAGGCACATCATGTTAGAGATCTAAAGGGGAGAGGAAGAGGAGGATCACTAGTCAAGATATCAATGATTATGACATAACATGTGAGACCATGGACTGGTTGAGCATGATAGCCAATAACTAGAGGAGGAGAGGGAATGGATGTAGATTTAGGGGTGTAGTAGGTACCATAGCACGAACTATAGTAGGAAGATTAGTGACCACCTCAAACACACCATAGATATAGGTGCTATCAATGAGATCAAGCACAAATGAGGGTAGTCACATAGGATGAATCGATAGTCAGCCCAAGATAGAGCTAGTCAATAGAGGCACCTCTAAGGAGAGGCTCATGGTGTTCATGAATGGTGACTCTTGGCTTTGCATTGATAGGGAGGTGAGTGATGGATAAAGTGATCAAGGGTTGGGTAAATGGAGATACTATGTGAAATAGATGAGTAGATGGGGAGACAGTGGTTGGTGACACCAGGACTAATAAGAAATGTTGTTATTTTGATTATTGACATATAATACTAGTTATATGTGATTTTTAGGTAGATAGAAAGATTTTTAGATGCATATGTGATATAATATCTATCTAGTTTTGGTTTTGTAGATCTTGTGATAAAGGAGGTCAGATGGGGATCCTTGGTCATGGTTATAAACCATGACATTATAGATAGGGTTTTGGCACCATACGACCCTACCATGTTGGATGATCTTATGGTATTATCTACCCTAGATCAGTAAAGTTGGTTTAGACTAGTGGAGGAGGCTGTGAGGTAGCTATAGACACATGAGGATGGATTTTGGTCATTGGTTGGGGTGGGATTAAGAGAGGCACAAACCTATCAGGACTTGTCTTAGGAAATAACTACACACATGGCTACCATGATCTAGCTTGGATAGGTACAAACTCAAGAGGCCAACCTAAAAAGATAGGTAGCAGGGTTAATATCCTAGACTATCTCATTACAGTGCACTATGTAGAGGGGATGTCAGGGGATCTCTAGCTTTACCAATTAGAGCACAATTGATTACTTCTCATATTAGCAACTAAACACGGAATTATACCAGAATGATAAAGTAGCTAGAAACTTGAGATAACAAAGAATTTGAGAGACAATACACACTCTTGTATTAAATACTACTAGAAGAAAATACAATAAGGAAGATGCCACTTCTTCCTCCACCTCAAAGGCTTGCCACACCTCAAGACCTTCTTCCCTCTCTCTCTTGCTCAACACAACAACTCTAAAGCCTGAGTTGCTATCCCTCCTTGAATGCTTCAGCTGATCTCCTTGACCTTACACCTATAGATCTCCTTGACCTTGCTTGCTTCAATGCTTTTACTTGCCTTAGAATAATTACAATACATGCCTTATGGGTCTTTAAATAGGATCCCATGCTTATAAAAATAGAACTCTAACTACTAAAATTAGACACACAGCCCGCAACTTAAATTATCCCCTTAGCATGTAAACACTCAGTTCAACTAACTAACTGTTCGTGTAACAAACAGTTCTAGACCGCACAGGTGATCGACGCTGGTCCCTTCTTGTCTGGTGCTGCCGATGTCAGCCGACTCCCTGCCGTCACCGGTCTCCTTCTCCACTGCATCTGACCGACGTCGGTCATACTGCCGACGCCAGTGGCTCTTGTTCTTCAGCATCCTTCCTTGTGTCTGCAAACAGTTGAAGCTTTTAGCTCCACACCTTAACAATCTCCCACTTAGAGATAAACAACTGCAACTTGTACCTATACCTGTACACCATCTATTTTGTTCCTTAGGCTCTGTATCCCTCTTCAATGTCACTCTTGAAGACCAACCACCACGTAAACCTGTGATGCAATACCTGTATCTTATGCCACAAGAATTTTGCTGCTCCCAAATTTTCCATGACATACTTCTGAACCAACTCTACCCTTAGCTCAGAAAACTCCCTGTATATGAAACCCTGCAACAAGTAACACAATACAGTAACAGGATAATGTAGCTAATATTATCCAACCTGGTAAAGATAAAATACAATGGTCAAACCTCTATTGTTCTGCAGCATAATCAAGACCATATACCATGGCCTTCTGTCTCATGTGTCCATCCACTCTCTTCTCTAAAATGGGAATCCATCCCTCTATCCAGTGATTCCTTCCAGCTGACAACACTACCAATAAATACCTGTTTGGTTCTCCAAGGACTCACACTCCTCATCCATGCCAAGCTCCCACTATTTCTGGATTCTACCTGCATTGCTTCTTCCATCTTCTTAGTTCATGACTATCAGTAAGCAATATAAAGAAGGTGAACAATGAATATGAGGTTCACATACCTTTCCTGACCTCCACATGGGTGTTTAAGACTTATAGATCCACCCAACATCCATTCCAGTGACCGATCTAGGCCATCTCCCAGTCTGCTTCCAACCGATGTCGGTTCCCTGCACTGACCCTGACTACCGACGTCATTTCCCTGGCCGACGCCGGTGTCCCTCCTACTGATGTCAGTCCTTATGACCAACATCAGACTTCTCATGTCTAACCTACCGACCCTGCTGGTCTGCACATGACCGATGTCGGTACCTAGATGACTGACGTCGGTGCCAAGCTATCGACATCGGTGTCTGTGTGTTCCTGTAAGTGGTGAAATTTTCATCCATGAGCTCTTCTTGGATCATACCTCTATCCATGTTGCCCTGCTCAGATTTATTTAGCCCCTGTGACTGATCTTTGTCCTTCATCTCCTCCATAAACACCAAGGCTTCTTTGTTCCTATCAAAAGCATCAAATTTCCTCTTTCTGCAATGAACTGTATCTGTGCTTTCCAAATTTGAACACATACCTTTTAAATCAAGAACTTCCATTCCCTTCCTATTCTTGTGACCAAGCCTATTAGGCCACATCTTCGAATCTATACCAGAAGTAGAATCAGTAATACAAGTAGACAGATAAAGAGTATCTACTTTCTTACCTCTTGCTAGAACAAGTGCTCCCTTGGTAACCTTCCAAGAATTTGCTGTGAGCGTTATTGTGCATCCCTCATCTCCCAACCTTCCTACAAAAATCAGACTCTGCTTCAGAATTGGAACATGCATGACCTCTTTCAACACCCACGTGTTGTCAATCTACAATCTCAGCTGCACTTTCCCTTTGCCAACTATCTGACAAGGCGTACCATCCCCTAAATAAAGAACTCCAAAGTCTCCCTGTTCATACTTGTAGAACAAATCTCTATTTGGGGATGCATGGAAAGATGAACCAGAATCTAATATCCATGATCCTACTTGACTATCCGAAGAAAGTATGAGAGCATCCTGCATCACAATATTTGCATCCTTTGCTTCTTCCATACCTACATGTTGATTCTCTTTATCTCTCAACCAACACTCCTTCTTTGTATGTCCTTTCTTTCCACAAAACTAGCAGGTAATACCTTTGGACTCGAATCTCCTTCCCGACCTTGATTTCCCTTGCTCAACCTTCTCCCTTTGCCTTTCCCTGCTTTCTGCACTTAGAGCATTCCTTGATGATTCACCTGTGCTTCTCCTGCGTATTTCTTCATTCAAGATCACACTCACAACATCATCAACTTTTAAGATTTTAGAAGCAGATGCAGAATTACTTACTGCCATAACCAAACCATCCTAACTTTTAGGCAAAGAACATAAAATCAAGAGAGCCTTTACCTCATCATCAAAAACAATATTGATTGAAGCTAGTTGGTTTACCAAACCATGGAAATCACTGAGATGAGTATGTACCGATCCACCTTCCTACATTTGCAAAGTAAATAGCTGCTTCATAAGATATACCTTATTAGAAGCCGAGGGCTTTTCATATAAATTTGCCAAGGACTTTATCAACTCTTCCGTTGTCTTACACTGTGATAAGCTGGAAATCACAGATGATGCAAGGCTCAACCTTATGGAACTGAGAGCCTTCTGATCAAGAACGTTCCATTCTTCATCCTTCATATCTCTGGGCTTGCATACAACCCCACCCAACGGTAAGTACAAATCCTTCTGATACAGATAGTCCTCAATCTGCATCCTCCAATGTTGATAATTCTTGCCGTTAAACTTCTCCATTCATAGCCTACTTTCTTCTGCCATTACTGAACTCCCACTCAATCATAAAACCCTGTGAATGACCTGTAATAAAAAACAATACCCTGCTTCCTGCAAACCGTAGCTCTGATACCACTTGTCAGGGGATCTCTAGCTCTACCAATTAGAGCACAATTGATTACTTCTCATATTAGCAACTAAACACAGAATTATACCAGAATGATAAAGTAGCTAGAAACTTGAGACAACAAAGAATTTGAGAGACAATACACACTCTTGTATTAAATACTACTAGAAGAAAATACAATAAGGAAGATGCCACTTCTTCCTCCACCTCAAAGGCTTGCCACACCTCAAGACCTTCTTCCCTCTCTCTCTTGCTCAACACAACAACTCTAAAGCCTGAGTTGCTATCCCTCCTTGAATGCTTCAGCTGATCTCCTTGACCTTACACCTGTAGATCTCCTTGACCTTGCTTGCTTCAATGCTTTTACTTGCCTTAGAATAATTACAATACATACCTTATGGGTCTTTAAATAGGATCCCATGCTTACAAAAATAGAACTCTAACTACTAAAATTAGACACACAGCCCGCGACTTAAATTAGCCCCTTAGCATGCAAACACTCGGTTCAACTAACTAACTGTTCATGCAAAAAATAGTTCTGGACCGCACAGGTGACCGACGCTAGTCCCTTCTTGTCTGATGCTGCCGACGTTGGCTGACTCCCTGCCGTCGCCGGTCTCCTTCTCCACTGCATCTGACCGACGTCGGTCATACTGCCGACGCCGGTGGCTCTGGTTCTTCAGCATCCTTCCTTGTGTCTGCAAACAGTTGAAGCTTTTAACTCCACACCTTAACAGGGGATAATTTGAGGCATCTATGGGTAGCATGGCTTAGCCATGGGATAGGCATGATGGACCCCAACCATAGATTTAGAGCTATGTATTTTTGTATTTTGTACCATTGTCTTGTATAAAACACATGATATATAGAGATATATTATATTGACAGTTGGATTTGATCTTATGATTTGATTTGGTTGTGGTTGTTGATGCATGGATATATTTATTTTTAACATATGCATTTTTATTTTGTTATATATGATATGGTAAATATATGTGGAGTGTTTTCTTTTCTAGCATTATGTGATACACATGCATGGTTAAAAATAAATGGGCACAAAGGACTTTGGAAAAGTATAATTAATAAAAAAAAGAACTACACACTATATCATGATGGGAAATGTGGAATAAAAAATATGACTAAGTATAATAATCTAAAAGGTTGTAAATAAGAGAAAAAAATGTTTTTAAACCATGAAAAATATTAGCACCAAATTAAAACAAGTAAAATCACACTATATCATGTTGGGAAGTATGAAAATAATGTAAATATAATGGAAATCACATGAAAGATAAATGGTATAAAAATAAAATAATTAAATCAATCAATCATACTGAATCATGTTAAAAAGTATAAAATAGAAACAAAATTAGAAAAATGAACTTAAATTGATCAAACTAATTCAAGTTGGGAAGTATGAAAAACTTAAGAAAAATGGTTGTATTCTTACATGAAATCATAAAATAAAAAGATAAAATTGAAATATCAATGAATTAAGCATAAAACATACTATATCAAGATGGGAAACATGTCAATGATGTGTAACTCATAATCAATCATGACTTATCTCAAATTTGACATGTGTAATTTCATTGTGACTTGGGTATTTGGAAAATTTTATGAGGAAGGCCAAGTCCTATCCATGGTCTTACACTGTAACTCATAAAGGGAACACCAATGAGGTGGAAATAATGGGGGAAAATATGCTAAAATGTATTTTTGGAATGGTAATGTGGTAATTTGGTAATTTGTGAGGAAGGCATAATCTTATCCAAGGTCTTGCATTGTAACTCAGAAATGGGATCCCTAGGGGGAGTGATTAGTGAACAATATAATATTTATCAAGGGGAAATATTAGGATTATGGGAAATGAAAGAGGGAATTTAAAACCACAATATAGGAGTCTATTAGAAGACCTTAGAAAACATGGGAACACTAAGGAAATATAAAGACACTGACTAGTGACCATCAATATACAAAGGATACCAGTTCACCATAGGCATAAAGCTATATAGATAGATATGTCAGATACTAAGATCAACTCATCTTGGTTATTTTTAATAAGAAAATTAAAATGTAGCCACCTTCCTATAACGTGTTCCCCATTCCTCAAAACCTCTTATAGAGTCATCGGTCTACTGTAAATATTAGGTAATTGCATGAGAAAGTAGGTAGAACTAAAAGATTTTTTTATTCTCCTTTTTTAATCTACTAGCCTGCCACACCCCAATGGAACTCAAATCTATCATGAGGCCAACTTTGGATTTATATATTTGATTAGAAGAAGGAGATGTGTTTAGAATCATGTTTTTTAGTGTGATTTGAATTTTGAAAATTTTTAATGTTGCCTTTTGTAGCATTTCATTTTGTTAAAATGATTTGGATTTTGGATTTTTATGGATTTTAAGATTCCTACTCCATACAGACCTAGAATGACCAATCATGAGAGACAAAGTGATAAATAAAAATGATATTTGAGCTTTCTCTAAGGAATATAAGTATCTAAAGACATGACTAACTAAAATACTTAGGCTTACCGATGAGTCAACATGTTATCTCAAGTGTTAACCATGTGTATGCTTAATTTGTGAAAGGAAATAAGGGGAATAAAGGGAGATCCAAGATGAACCAGTAAAAGGAGTTTATAATGAGATGACTTGTTTGCTAATTGATCACATGGTAAATAAGTAATGACTAAAGGGAGCAAGGTTTGTATAACCAAGTCATAATAATGAGTATCTGTGTTATAGAGATAAGGTATCAAATAATCATGAGAAAAGAATAAGATAAACATATAGATAAAAATCATGTAATGATGAAAAAGAATCCATAAGAGAACATAATGAATAAAATTACACCATAGACAACATGTAGTTCGAAACATAAATACTCATGTAAGATAAATAATAATTTGACATAATGTCAAATGATAAAAGATAGATAAATGTAAATTTGGAGCATACGTCCAATACAAAATTAATAAACAAGTGAAAAAACACCATGTTGTATTCATAAACACTAGTATATTTGTCCACACACATTATTCATAACATCAAATAAGTCTCTATAAAGCTAAACTCTAATTATAGTGAGGGTCTCATCAATCTTTAGAGAATGTCGAGAAAATATTTCATGTTAAATCTCATCGATGGAAAATGTAGGAATGCCTAAAGGATCATGCTCATGAGTATTATCGTGCATGGGATAGTCAAGATAAGGAATATGAGTGGACTATATGGGAGATGAAGGGGTCAGCATTGGAGAATGGGCCACATGTGAAGGATTCAATGATGGAGAAGGGGCCACAAGTGGAGGATCTATGGGTGAAGAAGGATCCATGAGTGAATGAGAATCCATAGGTGAAGGAGTCACATGGGAATAAGGGGAGCCTTCTTATGAGGGAAACCTACATGAAGAAGGGTATTAGGCACAATAATGTTCATGATGTGATCTTTGAGATGATACTAAAGGATGTGAAAATGATCAATGTGATGAGTACCACATTGGTGCCATAGAAAATATACCTCTCCATATTTGGGAATATATTTAGGTAATAATTTTGAGGGAGGTATAGCCTTATTTGTGGGCTAAGGAAGAGTGGGATGTAAGGTGTCTATATATTGTCTAAGTTTATGATAATTCATGAAGGAATGATTATCTATGTTGTGAAAATAATAGATATGCTTGGTAGTAGACTTTACAGGTGTACTAATAGAAGGAGTGGTAATGGAAGCTGGGGAAGGTTGGTGTAATGAAAAATATGTAGTCTAATGACTAGAAACTTTATGAATATCATAGTATGGTTGATTGGCCCATTTGGTGAGCTAAGGAGAAATATATGGTAAAGGGATCAAACCATCACCAAGGGGATGTGGGATTGGTAGAGATACTAGATGAGGCTTGACTGAAGGAGTAATAGTATCATAAATAGGAAGAGACTCAAATGGAAAGGGAGTGTGAATAGGATCCATACTAGGCTCAACTAAGGGAGGGGAAGGATGCACTTAAAGTTGAAAAATCATGGCAAGCATCTCAGGGGCAAGTCAACTATAGGGGTCCTAGTATATAGTGAAGTGATAGGGACCAGTAATAGCATGATACTAAAATGATCTTTAGAATCTAGAGGTGTGCACACCATCTCAACCCTATGAATAAGAGGAAAAATGTAAAAATTAGGAATTATATAGGATGGAATGTGATAAGATATATGGAAATATTGAAGCAAAAAATAATGATAACAAATGATTTTAGCATCTCAAGCCTAAATAATAAATCTTAAAAATGGGTCATCTAAGGTATAACTATCATCATAATCAGGTGTATGAATATTGATTATATAAGTATGGATAGATTTTTCATCATAGGTGACATGATGAATGGAGTGTCAAGTCTTAGTTAAGACTATAGGTATATCATCACTAGGTTGTTGATGGGAATGTGGATTTAAAGAAGGTGGAAGCTGAGAGATGAGATAGGAGAGAGATCAAATTTTTTTATCTTGAGATTGATCTTATTAGTCTCATCATCATTTGAATCTAAGAGGTCAGGTGGTATATTCCTGATGAGTTCAGGGTAACCATGGTAGCCTCATGTAGAATTGATGGGGAAGTTAAACCATTGAGATTTATAAAATGGAACACTCAACAAGGGTTCAAGGGTTTGAATTTTTAATACACCATAATCTTAGAATTTTTGAAAATTACAAGGGTTATTCTCACCTTGAATCCTATATATTGCACCATTATAAGGGAATTTGACACATTGGCAGGAAAAAGAGGAAACTACCCTTATGCAATGAGTCCATGTCCTTCCAAGTTATATGTTATAAGATAGAGGTAAATTTAAGATCATAACCTTCCACTAAAATAGTGACAAGTGGAATGATGATAGGGAGCCACACACAACCTAGTGGAGGCATTTGCCTTTGATGATAGCCTTGACACGTGTTGCCTATGGACTTAAGATTACATTTAGAGTATCCAAGGGTTTTAATAAAATTGAGAGAGGTAACATAAGTAAATGAACCCTTATCAATCAAGGCATGATTGACTTGGATATCACCAATTTGAACACTGATAAAGAGGGGAGGATCATCTACATTAAGTAAAATATTATCAAGAATCATAGAAGTAATGGGGAATTCAAGGGAGAGAGAAGTGTCCATTATTTTATCGATGTATATAGAAATCTCTTTGAATTTTTATAAAATATTATTTTTGATCTAGATAAGCTAGCTTCACATCCTGCTAGGGGAGGATGAAGGATGTTCATTTTAAATAAGAGTTACATAAGATGATTATGGTAATACAGATAAGTTTGTATAAGTTCAAGAAATGGGATTTGAGATGAGAGATTAGTAATTTTCATGATAGGATCCCATTCATCATAACCTATAAGGGGACTATTGGAAAGAGATGCATAGTGTTGGAGAATATCCTCGAAAGGAGTAGAAGTGCATATAAATTTGTGATGATAGGATGCATGATAACAAGTTGGTCTATTGTCTTTAGAGGATGGGGTAGTTGACAAAGGTATGGTTTGACATAAATTTGAAGAGTTGGTAGTAAAATATTGAGTATAATTGGTGATGGGTAAATAGGTTAGATGAGTTTTATAAATGGTATGAGAAGTGTTATCCAATGGAGGTGTTGGAATTGGTTCATCAAAAGAGATAAGGTCTTCTTGCCCCAACATTGTTAAGTGAGTTGGGGAAGAATCTTGGATAACATGAAAAGTGTGAGATGATTGGTGAGTATGGGCAGGATGATAATTAATGAAGGAAACTACCTTTGCATATTAGTAATTTTAACCACATTCTCTTCAGAACTTTTCTCTATAAGACTATGAATGTTATTGGTACAAGGAGTATGATTATCATTATTGTCTTGGTGATTTGGAAGAGGGTATTTGTAGATGTCTAGATGAGCATTAGCATGGTTCAAATCTTGAGTTTTATTTTGTTTTTCATGAGCTATGAAGGAAATGTCATAGGCTTGTTAACATTTACCAATGAAAGAATCATGGTCAAAATTAGGATTGAAGAGGAAATCCATAGCTAAGTTATGTAATTGCCTAAAATTCTCATGAGAATGACTCCAGCTAGCATAAAACCAACAAAATTTATTTGGATCATACCATGATTTCATGGGATGAGTGGGATCAATATCTCATGGAAGAGGCCTCGGTAGATGCTTTTGTAACTTCACTAAGGATAAAGTTTTATGAACATTGATAGTACTTGTTGAAGAGAAAGGATGATTATGGATGTGGTTGAGAGGGGATGCTTTTTCTAGAGCCTGGTTAGGAATAAGAGATATAATATTATGAATGGTATCATAGGAATCAATGACACCATCATTAATATCATGATGATTTTTATTTTTGATAAGCATACAAGTGCCCATAGAATGTTGGGATGGCTCAAATTAATGTATGAGGAAATCTTGGCACTTGGCTTGGTTGATGGATTCTTCCAAAGTTCATGGAGAGAGAGTCTAGACCTGATATTGAAACTTAAGATAAATGGAATTGGTAAATAAATGAAAAGGTTATCATCTGACATATTGTGTTCACACTTGTTAGACAAGGTCTTCCATCGTTTGATGAAATCTTGTGTGTTTTCCATCTCAAGTTTCTTATAATTAATAAAATGAGCCAAGGTATTTTTAGGGAGGTCACTAGTTTGAAACTCTTATACCAGAACATTAACTAAATCTTCCAAACTAGTGGTGGAATGAGATTTGTGTTAGTTATACCAATCTAAAGTATCTCCAGAGAGAGTTTTTGCTAAGATCTTGGTAGAAGTAAAAGTGTTTAACCTAGCCCAATCTTTGTATAGATTTCCAAATGTTTTTAAGTGAAGGTTAGGATCAATTGATCCATTATAACTAATTGCATGGGTGATACCTCCTATATCTATGTTATCAATTTGAGGCATAAGAGGTTCATTTTGAAGGTGTTTGATCGATTTGTCAATAAGAGGAGGTTGAGGGATAAGATTACCATGGGAATATTGAAGGGGAAATGGGGGGAATTTTGGTTATGCACTCCCTATAGAACCTATTAAGGGTGATTTTTGAGATGGATATGATGATTTTGCATTTGCATCATTTGGTTAGCATTATTAGCTTAGAAAAAATTAATTTGGTTAAGAGTTTGTAAAAAAAGTTGATGGGTTTGAGTGGTATTATTTGTAGGGTGTAAAGTATTATCATTGATATTAGTGGCTTGGGTACCACTATGAGTGGTATCATGTGTGATATTAGTAACTTGAGATGAATTTTTAGTAAAATGAAGCACTAGTAACAAGAATTACTTGGGTGGTAAAATATGAACTAGTAGAGGGATGAGAAGAAGAAACATTAGAGACATGATTACCATGGGTAGAAAATGATGAACTAGTGTAATAATTAAGATGATTAGGCCTTAGAAAAGGACCACTAGAGGTAAAACATACCATGTTATTAGAGATACTAGGCATGGAGGTTGAGGAAGTCAAAGAATAAGAGGTTGTAATATGAGAAGGGGTCAAAAGAGAAGGGAGAGGTTGAGAGGCAAGGAATCTATTGCCCCCAAATCCATGTGAGAATGTAGGGGAAGGTGAATGGAGTTCATCTATTTAACCACCTATCAAAAGGTGATAAATAGTATAAATGTATTTTCCTCAATGTTGAAGAAATTTATTAATGAAGAAAAGCATTTTTGGAGTGTACTCTAATTCAAGTTGATCTTCTAAGGAGAAAAAAGGGTTGCAAACAGAATATGTATTTGGAGGGGTCCCATAGTTGTTAGTGTGAATGGACACATGCACATTAATTTCATCTAGATTAAAAGCCATAAGCTATTTATGGGAGAACCTATTGGGGTTGGTAAGGCTCATCATATTTATTAAGTTCAACTCAGTGTTGTCCTCAAACAAAAAGTTCATGATGAGAGATAAAGGTTGAGGAGGAATAAGATGTTGATAAGTCAAAAGGGAAAAAAGGGTATAGACTCTTATAGGTCAATTGTGTCCTATAATCTATCAAGCAAAGAATAAAATAAAGTCATACAGGTTAACTCTATATTGTAAATAGGGGATAAAATAAGCTGCTAAGGATATAGAGTCATGCAGGTTGACTATATTCTATAACTTGATTGGTAAAGAAGAATACATATTCATATATGTCAACTATGTATTATAGACTAGGAGATAAATTAGGATGAGAAGGATACATAGTCGTATAGGTCAATTATGTACTGTTGATAGGGGAAAATATAGTCTGCAAGAGACTATGTTGACCAGAATGATAGTGTGCTAAAAAATGGAAAAGTTGTGTAATATAAGTGAATCAATAATGAAATCAATCACAAAAATAATTGGATCAATATGAGTGATCCAATTGGGTCACATAACACAAAACATTACACCAACATTGGCTAATGCAAGTTTTTGCAATACAACATGTAATGATCAAAGAGAAAGTAATCAACTAAAAATTAAATGTTAACTAAGTGGTCATCATGAGTGTTATTAGGTTATTATTAAGTATTGATTTAAGTGTGATAGGGGAGTCAGATAAAATAAGGAATTAGAAAAATAATTTATGGATGGTTTTAGGATGTTTGGGTTGAAAGGGATTTGTGTTGGCAATGGTACTAGATTGGTATTTGGGTCTACCCCCTCACTTCACAATCCCATAGTGATAAGGGTGTTAGGTGATTTTCCAATATATACCATGAACCACATATTTATACTTGGACCAAAAACCAAGTCGGCTTCTCCCTTAGTGATGAAATCCAACTAAGTAGCCTTGGGAAAACAATTTTAAATGCATTTTGAATGTTATGTGATTTTAGTGTGTGTAAAAAAGTAAAATAGTGTGACTAAAATGATAATTTTAAAAACCACCTATTTAGACTATGTGAGTTACTCTAAGCATTAAATAGCTAAAAATGGAAATGTGAATTAATTACTAGCAAATAGTTGTTAATTCCTTGATGAAGAATAGTACAGAGTCAATTCAGGTGAAACTCTATACAAATAGTATAGAATAGAGTCAATCGGGTCACTAGTATTATATAGAAGCAAAGTATTTAAGAATAGAGTTGAACAAGTCGACTATGTCTCTTAGATAGAAGATAGACTACATAATTAAGTTGACTACGTAGACCTAGTTAGATATAGGGTTGTAGTTTTAAAGACTACTAACTTGTGTAAAATAGAACTAAAGAAAATACTAAAATGATAGAGAAGGGAAAGAGAGGAACCTTGGTGATCTTGAATATGGTTAAAATTTGCAAATTTTTTGTTGAAGTGCCTAAATTTTTGCTTTTAAATTATGCAAACTAAGTCACCTAGTTTGAACTAGTTCTGTAAAACCTTGTGTGTTGAAGAAGAATAAGATGACAAATTTGACCTATTTGACAATATTTGTTTACTTATATTTTTGACAGAGAGAATAAGATGACAAATTATATATGTTTATTTATAACTAAAGAAGAGTATTATGTCAACCTGTTTGATCTAGTAACCTATATTTGATGAAGACCTACACAAATAGAATGGAGTCATTTTGATGTGATTATATGTTAAACCTATGCACAAAAAGTTAGAACAATACCAATTGGTTTGATATAATATTGAAAATATAGAAAAATATAATAATTTGATAAAAATGATAGCATGAAATATAACTTGCAAGGGTTATATTCATGTTGGTTTCACCAGAATGTATGTAATGGGAAATGCAACAAATATATAAACTAATCCTAGATCAGAGAAGATAAATCATACTTACACTTCTGACCATGGATACATTATATATTTAGGGTCATGACCAAGATGGATCTACTAGACCTAGCTAAGGGATCTCTTACCATAATAATATCACTAGAGAACATCCCAAAGCCTCTAGTCAAGAAAAACTATGCAATAACCCTAACTAGGTCCTATGTTTTCATATTCACTAAACTAATAACAAATTAAGTAAAGTCTAATCTAGTGCTCACCAAATATTATGACACAAAGTGGGGGTAATAAACATGAAAAGTAAACATGCATAAAATTCATATACTCACTTCAATGTATATGAAATCATAATGGACAGGAGATAAGTATAAATGCATATCTATCTACTCTTACAAAGGAGGAACAAAGTTAGGAATACTTAACTTTGAAGATGAACCTATCGAGCCTCAGTCTCTCTCTTGGCTAAGGTGATTTTTAAGAGGTGGTATGGTATGTAAGGATGACCTGGATAAATTATCTCTAAGCTACACAACCTATCAATGCATCCAAAAGACTTCTACACAAGATAAGATCCGTATCTCCAAATAAAATATGAAACCATAAGCTTGATCTTTAAGTAGAATAGTGGATAATTAAATACATAATATATATCTCTTATTCTTATATTCTCTTAGAAATGAAAAAATGGATGTAATGATAAATTTGAGTCAGCACTAACTCAACTCCCTAAGTGACTCAGCACTAACTCAACCACCTAAGAATTTTGATCATATTCAAACATAAGATATTATTTTATGGTATATAATTAATTTCAATACCTCCTTCTACTCAACCATACAATATTTTATTCACTTATTTTTGCATACATAAAATAGGCCTAAACTGCCTTGTATATATATACTAGTCAAATGGTCACACACCACTTGGTCAGCCACATACATTAAAAATATTAGGTAAGCCAAAAAATAGGTCTTATCACAAATTATGAACATGTTTCAATCACACTTTGAATCCCTTTTTTTTTTCCATAAATCAATTAGGCTTTACTCCTTTAGGTCTCATGAAGACCTAATTGCATTAGGTCTGCCCTCTTAAACACTAAAACTTGATCTTCTTGGGCTCATATGGCCTTATTAAATAATAAAAAACCATTTAAATAGTTATCCAAATAAATATTTTTACCTCATACATACTTTATTATACCTGTATCCTTTGTTCATACAAAGAAATCTCTTTTAGGACAAACTGCCCTATTAGGCCTGTGTACCTCAAAAGTCTATCTTATAATAAAAAAGATTAAACACCCTTAAGATACTCAAATATGAAAAATGAAGCATGTAAATATATTATCCATGACCTTAAGTTCATCACCAAATTCTTGTAATACCTTGACTTTGGAGATAAAGTCTCAAGAACATCTCTGTAATTCGTTTACTCAAAACTGCCAATTCACCTCAAAAACCAGTCATGATAAATTAGACCTCCAAAGCTTGTGTAGACAATTGTCATGAATCCTGATGCATAAAAATGGTATTATGAGATATCTAAAACATCCTAAGATATAAAATTAATATGTTCTAATGGTAAATATTGGTCTTGCAGATTAGTTTCTTGACCTTATATCTCACAGTCCTATCTGAACCAGACAGGTAATTTTTTGAGCAACTTTTTCACCATATAAACTGACCTTAAAATATTATCCAAATCATTAACATGACTTAAAATCCATAAATAAATTCTTCATTAACTTTTTTTCATCAATATATCATGCACATACCTTCAAATCTATCTTTCCATCTCTGCTTGGGTTTTACACTATCGACACCATTAGGTTTGTCTATGACTAGCTTACTTGAATAACCAAAATAGAAAAATTTAAGGATATAAAATATCCACAAATTTTCATGGGCATGTAAAATTAGTCCCTATCTTCTTCTACCATCCATTTTATTTTCTTGACCAATTTAACTTTTGAGACCTACAACAACTTCTTGACAAATAGGCTCGTATCTGTACATTTTCTCTCTCATTTGACTAACCACCACCACCTACAGGTACTTGAGAGAGTTTAATACATGATCCAATAGATTATATAGAATTTTAATCCATACTTATCTATTTTAAACAAATTATTTCATATTGGGTCCTTATTAGGGTTTCAGAGAGGTTTAACATATGTTTTGGTATTAATAATTATTTATAAATGATTTCCACTTGAATCCAAAACTAATGCCTAAAGATATTATCTATGACCCTTACCCATATCTCCTTAAAAACTTAGACTCCCATGAAAAGGTTACACATGCCAAAAAATATCTAAAAGTTCTTATCGAGTTTGAGACCTCATTTTGTGAGCTTGAAAAGCCCTAAAATAATGATTCATGCACTTTTACTTCAAATCTTGATCTTAAAATTTGTGATCACACATTAAAAACTTATCTCATGTGAAAAGATATCAAATTAGATAAAACATACCCTATGGCATTATAAAAATCCCTTATACAATATTCTAACTATAGAGGGTTGACCCATTTTTGCCTGTGGTACAAAAAGGTCAACATTCTTGGAAATTTCCCAAGGGTGGTATGCTTGTTATGCCATGACCAATTGCCTAATCCTATCCATTATGATATGGAGTAATATGTACAATATGTTTGATACATAAAAATACACAAAACATAAGAAAAAATAAGAATAAAACACAAAGTAAGAAACACACATGTGCATAAGAGCACTTATTGGAACACAACACACACACAATAAAGGAAACACACACCTATTCTAATATTTACAAAATAGACCTTTAGTTATTAATAGAAATGTTTCAAATGTATCCCATTTATAGGGATAGGCAACTCTTCTCCATTCATCCTTGCTAAATAAAAAGAGTTGCTTTGCTTACATTTGGTGATGATATATGGTCCACTCCATACAGTATAAAATTTGGTATGTCCCCCTAGTTTTGCTCTATCTTCATCCCATTTAAATACTATGTCACCTTCTTGAAATGATCTTGGATTTTCCTTCTTATCAAAATACCTCTTCATGAGTACCTGGTGATGCTCCATGGCTTGATGAGCTTTATTTGTAGCCTCTTGCAACTCCATTAATTTTTTCAATCTCACTTCCATTGGAGTTTTCTCAAGAAACTCTAGTTGATGTGATAAATCTAAAGCAGGTAAATCCTAATAGATATACAACTTAGATTCTCTCCCATATATAAGCACAAAAGTAGAATTCCCTATTGACCTCTTCAGAGTTATCTTATCAGCCCACAAGGCTATCTTCAACTTAGTGTGCTAAGATCTTTGGTTATGATCCAATGTTATCTTGATGTTTCTAATCATGATTTTGTTAGTAGATTTAGAAAACCCATTACCTTGAGTGTAATAGTTATATTAAGTGCTCAAGAATATGCTATTACTATTTTCCCAATTAGTTGTCTTAGCACCCATAAAAGCAAAAGCATTATCTGAAATAATAGTAGGAGTGTCAAACCTTGTTATCATGATCTCATAGAACTCCAAGATAGAATTATCATTGGCCTCTTTCAATGTTATGGCCTCAACCAATATTTTAAAATAGTTAGTTGCTATGATTATCCATTTGTGACCAGCACTTGATGGGGGATTTATCATGCCAATAAAATCAAAACCCCATTATATGAAAGTTTGGTCGACATGATAGGCTTCAAAGGAAGATCTAAAATATTTTGCTTTCCCACCCAAAAAACACATTGTCCAAACCTTCTCACCCAATCATGGAAATCCTTGAAAATTCTAGGCCAATAATAACCTACCCTCATGATCTCAATAGTTGTGGTTCTTAGAGAGAAATGACCTCCTACTATCCCATCATGAAACTTCTCAAGAAACACTCCAAGATGATCATTATCAATGCACCTCAATAGCACACCATTAATGTCCCTCCTAAAAAACACACCATCTACAAGACAAAAGGGAATAAATTACAATCTAAAATATCTCTTTTGTGATCTATTCATATTATTAGGATACTCACCATTTTGGAGAAATCTAATCACATCTTGTGTCCAACTTTGTGGGGGCAATGAACCAACTAGTTGGGGAGAATCATGGTTGACTAGAGCCTCTTATTTTGACTCATGAATATATGAAGATAGATATTCACAAAGGCCTTTACCCCTTACCAATTTGGTCACCTTGATACCAACATCATATTCCATGACCTTAGTGAACCACCCTACCCTCTTTTCACTAAGATCTTTACTCAAAATAAACTCTTTGGTGCTAGGATGAGAGACCATAACATGAATCTTATTATTTGAAATCATATATCTGAACTCCTTTATTCCTCTAATAATATCAAGGACTCGTTTCTCTACAAAGGTGTACTTGACTTCATAATCTTCTAAACCTTGACTAAAAATGCAATTGGCTGATCCACACGCTCATCATTATTTTGCATCAGCATGGGTGAGATAGTATTAAGGTTATAAAATGAATACAATATGAAGTATTTAGTAAAATTAGGATTCATAACAGTAGGAGCTTCTGCAATTGATTTTTTTATGACTTTAAAATTGTTCTTACACTCTTTGGTCTAAGAAAAGACTTGGTTCTTCCTAAGAATAGTTGTGATAGGTTTCACCAAAGATACAAAACTATGTATGAACCTCATTATTAAATTTATCTTGCCTAAGAAACTTTTAAGACCTTTCTTATGCAATGGAAATGACAAGTATAAAATAATTTCTATCCTCTTAGGATCGATAGTCAAACCTTCTTTAGAAAAATTTGTCCTAAGAGCTTACCTTCATGAACAAAAAATATGAACTTATTTGGGTTAAGATATAATCCATACTACTTGTATATTTAAAACACTTGTCTTAATTTTTTCATGTGTTAATCATCATCCTTATAAAATACTATTATATTATCCAAATAAACTAATAGCATCTCATTGATCAAACCTTTGAAATCCATGTACATTGCTCTTTGAAATGTGTCACCATTAGACAGACAAAGGGCATCTTCCTATAAGTAAAAGTCCCCCATTTAGTAGTTAAGGCTATCTTAAAATAATCATATTCTATAACTAAAATATGATTGTATCTTGAATATCCATTTAGAAGAGAAAAATGTTGAGAACCTGAAACCATTTACAAAATCTGCTCCATGGAGGGTAGAGGATAGTGATCTTTGAGTGACACTCTTTAAAGATCTCTAAAGTATACCCAAATTATTATTTTTGCATTATTATTTATAACAAGAACAAGGTTATCTACCCATGTTGAATGCTTGATGGGAAATATTATCTCAAATTCAAGGAGTTTGGTAAGCTCTAACCTCATGAGTTGCTTGACCTTGGGGTTCATGGGTATTTTTTTTTCTAACCGATTTAACTCTAGGTTCCAACTTAATAGTATGGTGTGATAGGATAGGATAAAAACATTTGAGGTCCTTATATTCCCAATAAAATATATTATGAAACTCTCTACACATCTCAATGAATGTTTTCTTCTCTAATGTAAAACATACCTTGCCTAGTTTGAGGATTTTGTTCTTAAAGATCAAGAATATTTCATAATTATACTCTTTTGTAGACATAACCACTTTCTATTTATTATTTTTATCATATTAATTAAAGATAATTTCTAAGTTCACTAAACCCTTAGGTATATTATTGGTCCTTAGTCACACAATCTGATCAGCCAATTGTTCTCAGAGCCTCATTTGATTCCTTGAAGAAAACTCAGCCTCATTTTGCAAGAAGCATGCAATATGTTTGTTAGTGTCAAATACTTGCCAAGAAATTTAATTATCAAGGACATAAGGTCTGATAATGATCTTAATATGAGAATATTTTCCCTCCTCTTTTATGGCAGTTGGAGTATCAAATTGAGCTCTTATGGCAACTAGTCTATTAGTATGACTATTCTACTCCCTTGAGATTGATTATATATTAAATGCATTGAAGTATTCAATAAAATCCTAGACCTTATGATTTTATGACTTAAGAAAATGGTTATTGGAAGCAACCATATTCCTCACCTGATGCACAACCAATTCAGTGTCTCTATATACTTACAAGTTCTTAATTCCTTTTCTCTTTGCCCATTGAAGACCATGAATTAAAACTTCATACTTAGCCACATTACAAGTACAACTAAAGTGAAATCTATATGAAATATAATACTATTGTTTATATGGGAAACCAATATAAAACCAAACCCTGTACCAACTTTACTTCTTGAACCATAAAAATACATCTTCCAAAACTCATCATCTTCACTCTCTTCTTTGGCAAGTAGAGGTTCCTAAATCAGTTTCCTCCAAAAAAGCATATGGATAACTATCATAAGTATTCATGCCATATTCATCAAGAAACAAATCTGAAATGCCTTCAAGCTTGGAAGAGGTTCTATAATCTATGATAGAATCCTTTTCTTCATGAATAACACAATTCAAATTAGAACTTGTATCAATGTAAGGTTATATATGGAACCTTGTAAGAGGTTATGTCCTAGTTATCACCTTGGCCCCATACCTTGTTTTAAATGCCAAGAAAGACCATTCAGCTAAGAGATAGCCACCTATTTTGGTTGTGATGTCCTTTGATAGGCAGATTACAAAGTGGGTTGGGAGATCAACCACAACTATGTCTTCCAAGATAGGAAAACTAGGACAATCATGCAAGAAAAATTTCAAGCCTTTTATCATTCCTAATGTCTTGGCAAGTGTACCATCTAATTGAAGGATCCCTTTGCTATGTGGCTCATATTTCAAGCCCATCTTGTTAGCTACAACTTTGGGCATGATAGAAGTAGAATCTCCACTATCAACTATGCAATTATGTATTAGCTTGTCACCTATGATGAGGGTGAGGTAAAATGGTGGAGGTTTCTCATCCCTAGTGGATGTTTTTATAATGGTATTAGGATAATTTTTAAGAGAGACATGGCCATGACTTTGATTTGAGGGTGAGACACTAGAAGGGATAACAAATAACTAATTTTGTAGGAGATCTTTCTGACCAAGCATATGGATAACATCCCAAAGATAAATAGATGTCTTAGTGTTCTTCAAAGATTCCACAATGTTTAAAAAAACCATAACTACTTTCTCTTAGGCTCTTGTAAGTAGATAATTACTTGGAAGGAATAGGAGCATATTTTGACTTGATGGAGATGTAGGAGCTTTTAGAACTATCACACTTGAAAATATATATTGTTATCTTATAGGAGGATTGGGTGAGCCTATGGGAATGTTGATGCCACCTCCTAGATCTTTTCTATTAGCCCTTGTATTTTCTAAAACAAAGGCTCATTAATTTAGCATAAAAGTGTCTTCAACTAGAAATTAGTGAAGATTTCTCCTTGAGGTTTCCAATCTTTATTAACTTACATCATCACCTCATACTCATTTAATAGGAGGGGAGTAAATTCTCCTTGAGCCATCAGATCTTGCTCTTTATTCTCATTGGAATCCATGAATTTGTCTTGCTACCAATCTTATCCTTACACCAAATTGCTATGAACTAGTACCATCTCCCTTGAATTGGTGGTAGAGTTAGGCCTATATACATTGGTAGACCTATTGGTATTGGGCTACCATTGGCCTCTTCCTCTTCCATATTGTTGACCATAGTGCTATTGATAAGGATATGAATTTTGATGGACAACTTGTTACATATTGGCTTGCCTATTTTGAGCCTATAAGGCTAGGAAATTTTCTTTCCAATCAATATTATTTCTTGCTTGCTTAGGAGTAACCTTAGTCTTGGTATTGGAAATAGGAACTTGGGCAACATCTGGAGTATTATTAAAAGTATGAGACAATAGAGGCATGGACACATTAGGAGGTAATCTTATAACTTAGATGAGACTATTCTTAGATTTGATAACAAGGTCATATGATTCAAGAAGAGTATATCCTCCCATAGATTGAAGCATGAAAGCAATTTTAGTCCTTTTGGATTTCAAGTAGGTAGGGAACACAAATCTAGAAGGTGGTTTCATGGGAAGAGGTAATCTATGTGAAGTCTTCTGGAACCTTTCATTGAAGTCATGCATTATTTCTTTGGGTCCCCTTTTTATCATGTTGAGTTGATGTATGAGAGAGGCATGGTCACTTTCATTTCCAAAATTGGAAGTCAACAACACTCAAAACTCATCCCATGTTGTGATGCATCCACCTTCTATATTCATATACCAATCAAGATCCTTCCCTTTAAGGTACATGGCAAGGAGTCTAATGGAAATGTTTTCTTGAACAATACTATGGAAAATAAAAAAGTTAGAAACATCTCTAATGTGATCACTAGGTGTGACTTGACTCTCACCATTGAATGTGAGCACACCTTTCATGCCATTAGGGGGAACGACATAATATACTTGAAGTTGAATAGATTCTTAGTATTGAAGGTAGGGAAAGCATGAGGTCTAGCCATGTCTTCTTCTTCAAGATATTTAAGATCTTTAGCCTCTTCAAACTCTTCCTATCTATAAAAATATACTAATTCTTTAAAGGGTAGATTAGGCTATGGATATTGAATTGTAGGAGGAATTTTAGGCTGAATGAGTGGGTTAATAAGATTGGATGTTCTAGCATAGGATGACCTAGTGAGAACCATGAATTATGAGGGCATGCTTATAATAAAAATAAATGGCCTTGAATGAGATTTACCATGAAGGAGTCACCAAATACTGAGTGGTACATTAATTTATGACTGATGTTGTAAAGACTAGCATTCACCTTGACAAGTTGCCTTGAAGACAATGGGTCCCACTGAGCATGCCAAAATTGTTGTCACCAAATCTCACACCCTAGAATTTGTTCAAGCTTATTATAGATTTGGGCAACATGGGAACATTACCAGGTATGTGGGTGTAACTATATTGGAAATGAGCCTCTAGATTTAAGTTCTAGCTCCTTGAATATATCATACAATGTTTATCACTTAAACTACTACTTACTTATGGGGAAAATAGTTAAAGAATGTATAAATTGAACCTACTCTAAATGAGGTGATGCACCAAAAATGTCTTCCACATGACCATTATATTTATACCATGATGAAACAAAGCATACAAAATAATCTCTAAGTCTTAATGGGTTCTAACATGAGCATTTAAATATAGAGGTGAGATGTGAGTAGTAGGACAAGGCAAATCAACCAAAGGGAAGATTGCGCACTCCAAGGATAATTGTACACTTGAAAATGCTTTACACACTAGACTACACTCTATATGACCTATTAGACTATGAAATCTTGATCAAACATGGAAGGATATGGGAATGAAGGATATATAATTATTACTTTTCATCACCATACATCACTTTCAGACTTAGACAATTGTTTAAAAATTAGAAACATAATTGTATTAATGTTCAAAGGGAAAATATGACATCAGTCTAGTAGGGATTCACTATACAAGGTGTGGTCTCCTTACAAAGGCCAAAATGGTAGCTAATTATAAAATTTAAGAGAGAGAAACAAGAAAAGGTAAGTCCCAAGGGGAATCAAGTGAGTTCAACCTCATTTGAATTATAGTTACAATTGCCTCTATCATTATGCTTCTTTGGAACTTCCTGATTGATCTGGGTTATCTCAAGTAGTTACAACAGTTCATCATTACTTCACTCATGCTCCATACAATTGTAATGATGGGATCAAGTGGATTCAATCTAAGTTCCAGCATCAATGTAGTTATAACATTGGATCCATATATTATAAATTTGTCTTGGTG
Source organism: Torreya grandis (assembly GCA_037957365.1). Classification (NCBI taxonomy): domain Eukaryota; kingdom Viridiplantae; phylum Streptophyta; class Pinopsida; order Cupressales; family Taxaceae; genus Torreya; species Torreya grandis. Next base: position 95,102 of record JARHVA010004809.1, on the reverse strand, counting down.
CTAACTACTCCAAACAGGTTTGTCATGGCATGCATAGTGGAGAGAAGGGGTCCCTTTCATGCAATTGGTCCTAAAGATGAAACTATTGGGGTCTACATGTATGCCTTTCATGGTATATTTTATAATGATAGCTCTTGTTCTAACTGGATCATGCTTGAACTTGCTCCCATGATCATGGGTCCACTATAGATGGAAAACCAATCTTAGACTATTGGTTTTCCTATAGTCATTATATTATGACACTCTTCTTGATGCCTAGTTCCTATTAGGTCCACATAGATCTATTATGTCATCATAATAATTGAGGGTTCACCATTTCATAGGTCTATTTGAGAATGGAAAAAATAGTCATAAGGCAATGTTGTAATATTTAAAAGATAGACCCTATACGTTATAAATCTATGAACCATAGGTCTGTATTGATCTTCAATAGTATCCCTATATGTTCTTGATCACTTGACTACATCATTGTGTCTACTTTATGGCATTCATTTGAGATTTAGTGGTGATAGGATGATCTTGAAAGACCTATATGATTTTATTGAACAAGGTTTTTTGACTTCCATTGAAAGTTGTAGGTTCATCTTTATTTTAATTAGCTATCAATATCTTACTCAACCTGTTAACATATTGACCCATCTTGCACCATTGATCCTGATCGATAAGAATGACTATGAGTTGTTGATCTTGCCCTTGACTTGTCAAATTTATCCAAGATTATGCCATGTGGTATCCCCATATTTGATTTCAAGAACCTGCTATTAGTATATTAACTCACATGTTTATTCCATGTGTCAATCTCTTGATCTCATTAGCTGTTTGACTCATCTTGCACTATTAAATCAAGATGTATGATGCAACATAGACTCTTAGATCTGCTGGGACCCACTATTTGAAAACTAATAGCTAATTTATGACCTTAAATTTTATGTTTTTACTCATGTAAAATGACATTCTAATGATTTTCATTAACATTCACACGACCATCAAATTTAAGCTCAAAAGGATTTGGTTTACTCGAGCTTAAACTTCAAATTATCATGAACATCTTGCGTTGCAAGTCCATCTTTAGAAGCTTATAACTTGATTCAAAAATCTCACATGGACTTGAAACTTTTATATAATGTTCCTAACATGAATAAGTACCTGACACTATAATCCTTTAGCTTGTAGGGCTTCCTGAGTGAAGATAAAAAATGCACAAAAAAACTAGTTCATTCGTTCCTAGATGACTTGGCCCCTTAGACTCAAAAAAATGAACTTTGAGGGCTTAGATCTTGATATGGAAGACTCATTGAGATATAAAACTTATATATCATGATCTTGGTATGTATAAAATTGATTTTTCATGGTTCAATGATCACACAAAGCCTTCTTAGCATTTTTTTAAAATTGCATAAGCAAGTTGCTCCATTTTGGTTTCCATGTGACATCTTGATGATGGTCTGGATTCATAAAGCTTGTTCTTGAACTACTACTTGATATTTGAAAGATTGAATGAATTTTTTAAGGCATAAGAAGATTTGTTTCATGCTCTAACTATAATGATCACCATGAATACCTGCCACATGCATATATGACCCTAAAAAGACCCTTTAAGACATCAAATGACATAATAATTGAACCAAATCATGACCAATACTAGAAAGGCATGTGAAATGACATCAAATTGGATATAACATACCTTGTGACATTATAAAAATCCCCTATACAAGATTTTGACTATAGGGGGTTAACCCATTTTGGCCTGTGGTCAAAAATGGTTAACAGGTACTTCAAATACCAAACCCTCTATTGATCCAAATCAATTTGCCACTAAGAATTTTTTTAAGTTATAACAAATATTTGTAACCATGCAATATACTAGGTACCAAGTCATGGTCTTAGAATAATAAGTATATGGTCTTCAATAGGAGAATGTTCAGGAGGAACCTAAAAAGCATCTTGATGACTAGGAACATATTCAAGAGTAGAGGCATGAGGAGGTGCCATAGGATAAAAGAGATCAAATAGCTATAGAGATGGCACGTGATATGAAAAAGGTGAATCCACCCAAGTACGGTGGAACTATATTTAGAGATGAAGCTGAAGCATGGCTGACAATAATAGAGAAGTATTTTGAGATTCAAAATTATTTTGAAGTCACAAAAGTAGTCTGGGGAGCTTATCAGCTTGTTGGTGAAGCAAAACTTCATGGGCAAAAAATAAGCTCAAGATGAACCTTGACTCAAGCACTACCACTTAAGAATAGTTTTTGACACTGTTTAGGTCATGATGGCTTCCATAGTTGTACTTTGATCAAAAGCTTACAAATTTTTAGAATCTCAAGCAAGGGGATTAATTAGTGAATGAATACTAGGATAAATTCACCAAGCTTATCAAGTATGTACCTTAGTATTAGATATATGAGAGGTTTAAAATTAGGAAAATGATGATGGAATTGAAAACCCAAATTAGCTGTGAAGTAGATGTGCATGGTCCATCTACCATGGATCAGGTATTTGAGAAGGTAGTCAAGTAGGAAAAAAAACTAAAATCTCTTACCTAAGTCAAACATAAGCTCAAAATAAAATATGTAAGTTCTAAACCAAATTTAAATAAGAATAAATAGAAGTAGAGGAGTGGAGATTCCAAGTGGTAGTTCAAGAATCAAGATGCTAATTTCAATAGTGTTTAGGGAATAAGAAACTTGGTAATAGTTTCAAAGGTAGTTTCAAGGAAAACCAACAAACTGACATAAAAAGACAAATTAGAGGTTGCTTCATATGTGGAGGTGACCATTTTTATTGAGAATGTCTTTAGGAAAAATCAAAGAACAAGGGTTCAACTTTTTAGCAAGGTACATTTCAGTAGCATATTCATGCAACTATTAATAATCGATAGGTTGAGTATCAAGATTTTCCCATAGAACTATCAGGTATTTTATTTGATCATCCAATTTCTATTTTAACTGATATAGGAGATATATAATGTTTCATTTATCTAATAATGCTTATTAAATTATCTATAAATATTGGATTAATGGCAAATGCTTGGTCAATATAATATTGGAATGAGTCAAAGATCAAAGTTGATAAGTGTTTATTCAAACCATAGATTAGGTTGCCTAAGTTTACTATAATAGTAGATATTTATGTATCACCATTGGGATCATATGATGTGATCCTAGGAGTTAATTGGATTTCTAAGCATAAATCTAAGGTTGAGTGTTTTCTAAAATAAGTTGAGTGTCAAGATGATTTTGGAAGTCAAACACAACTTCAAGGTAAGAAAAGAGAGTTGAAGTTAAGACAAATTTCTATAATTCAACTCAATAAATATCAAATGAAGGGATCTCAAGAATTTATCATTAAGATAAATGATATGTAAGAGTGTAAGTAACCATCTATTGAATATTATCCCTTTTTTAGAAACTTCCATGACATGTTTCCAAAAGAATTACTAGGATTACCACCTAAGCACAAGTTTGATTTCTTTATTAATATCATACCTAGATTGAAACTATAGTCTAAGGCACCATAAAAAATGACAACCACTAAATTGGTTGAGTTAAAGGCACAACTTCAATATTTATTATTGAAAGGGCTGATCTAATCGAGTGTGTCACCACAGGGTGCTCCAAGTATCTTTATCAAGAAGAAAGATGGTACTCTTTGCCTGTGTATAGACTATAGGATGTTGAATAAAAAATGATCAAGAATAGATATCAATTGCCATGAATTGATGATCTATTTGATCAAATATGAGGAGAAACAATATTTTCTAAGATTGATCTTAGATCAAAGTATTGCCATTCGAGGATCTATGAAGAGGATACTCTGAAAATAACATTCAGGACTTGATATGGGCACTAATAATTCATAGTGTTACCATTTATATTGATAAATACTGTAGCAACATTTATGAATCTTATGAATAATGTGTTCAAAGATTACCTAGATCATTTTATGTTGGTCTTTCTTGATGATATCCTCATTTTTTCTAAGGATTATTAGAAGTACTTGCAGCATATGGAATTGGTTTTGTAATGTTTGTGGAAGTATAGATTGTATGGTAAATTGTCTAAATGTGCATTTTTCTAGAATAATGTGTAATATTTAAGACATATTATCTTTGTTGATAGTATTTTAGTGGATCCAACAAAGATAAGAGCCATTATATATTGGTTGGCATCAAAGAATGTGCATGAGGTAAGGAGTTTGATGGGATTAGTGGGCTATTACAGGAAATTCATTTTGAAATTTTTTACAATAGGTAATCCAATTACCTCTCTTCAATAAAATAAATAGAGTTTCATATGGTTAGATAAGTGTGAGGTATCCTTTCAATAACTAAAAAGGAGGCTTACTTTAGCATGAGTACTAAGAGTTCCTAATCTTGATGGTCAATTCTTAGTGATCACCGATGCATCTGGGGATGGACTTAGTGGAGTTATTATGCAAGATGGTTTAGTGGTAGCCTATAAGTCTAGAAAATTGAATCCATATGAGGTGAATTATATCCCTCATGACCTAAAACTTATGGTAATTGTGCATGATTTTCAAGTTTAGAGAAATTATTTGTTAAGAAAACCATTTGAGCTCAAGACTGATAACTTGGGACTCAAGTACATCTTCACCCAGCCAAATTTGAATGCTCATCAAAGATGATGGTTAGAGTTCTTATCTCATTATTATTTCAATATTAACTATATCAAAATAAAAAAGAACAAAGTAGCTAATGCTCTAAGCCATATGAACTACATAGTAGCCATGGCTATTATCAAAATTACTTTCAGAGACCAAGTGATCAAATTATTGCTAGGAGATGAATTCTATGATCAGGTCAAGAAAGCATTATCTACGAATGCTATAAATCCTAGATATAAGGTTTTATGGATAGATAATGATTACCTTTTGTAGTACAATGGTAGGATGTATGTACCTAATAGAGAGAATCTGAGGAGCACAGTGCTACAAAAACTATACAATGATCCATATTTAGGACATCCAAGAGTAACCAAGCTCATGGTTGAGCTTAGACCACTCTATTTCTAGAAAGGAATCAAGAGAGATGTAGTGTATTTTATGTCTCATTATATGGAATGTCAGTGTGTGAAATATGAACATGTGCATTTGACTAGATTGATATATCCACATGATATATTAGAATGGAAGTGGTAGGTTATTAGCATGGACTTCATCTAATGTTTTTCATTATCATGGAATAGACATGACACTATCTTGGTTATAATTAACAAACTAACCAAAGTAGCCCACTTCATACCATGCAACTTAATAGATGATTCACCTATGCTTGAAAAGAGGTTAGTAAAATAAGTGTATCAATTACATGGTTTTCCAGAGAAGATCATTTTGGATTAAGATATAAGGATGAATTCTAGGTTTTGGTTGACTCTTAATTCAACTCTAGGTATAAAGTTGAACTTTAGCATTGCATATCACCCACAAATTAATGGATAGACAAAGTGAGTTAATCAAGTTTTAGAATATCTCCTTCATATGTATTGAATAGATCAACAATACAAGTGGGAACATTACCTTCAATTGGTTGAGTTTATTTACAACAACTCATACCAATTAGCATTGAATATGGCTCCATTTGAGGCATTATATGCAAGGAGGTGTAGAACACCAATTAGTTGGGACATGTTAGAAGACAAGGTAGTCTTTGGACCTGAGATGCTTTCATAAATGGAAGATAAAGTCAAGACAATCAGGTAGAGGTTGGTCGAGGCCAATGATAGATATAAAAGTTATATTGATATGAAGATAACTAGGCAATTTTATATTGGTGATAAAGTGTTTATGTGCGTTAAGCCTAAAAAAGGCTCGATTAAATTCAAGAAGTCAACAAAACTGTCACCAAGATATGTGGGACCTTCGAGGTTTTGGAATTGGTCAATATTATAGTGTATAGGCTTGCATTTCCACCAGCTCTAGCTCTTTTGCATAATATCTTCCATGTGTCTTATTTTTACAAAGTATGTAGTTGATCCTTCTTATGTATTGAATTGGAATGATTTGTAATTTTTGGACCTCAGGGTGGTCTTGATATAACCAATCAGAGTAATTTACCCTTTCAAACTCCATGTACATAATAGAGAAGTGTCATAGTGCAAGGTCCCGTGAGACCAATATTCTGATAATAGTGCCACTTGGGAGGACTATGATGAGTTTTAAAGGCTATTTTTACATTTGTTTACTTGATTTTTTGTTACATATTATATTATTTTCTACTAAATAATGTTTTTAATTCATAACGTATGTTTGAATAAATGTCATCAGGATGATGATTATCTTTATGGCAGAAGGATGTCACATCCTAATTTATCTCAAAGATGAATAACCTATTTGATCTATGGATAATTATGGTTTATTAGTTGATTAACTAATATTTAATTAAACTTAATGACATATGATAATTATGGGACAATTTGTGTTGCTTAATTTAAATGATTAGTTTTCTATGAGTTAGTATTACTTTTACATTCTGTATATTTTGATCATGTTTGATTATTATACCACATTATTTTATGGATATAATGATGTTTTGGGCTAACTACCTTCATTATTGTGAGGTAGATGTATGATAGATTCTTCCATCAGAGTGTGATGGAGGGAGAGCATCATCAGAGAGGGTGGTTTAGATGGATATTTTATGGGATGACAAAGAACAAATCCAAAAACCATTGCACACACTAAATTTGTATTTCATGATTGTGTTGTTTGATAGGTAGTCATAGTATGATTTATTTTATGATTATTGTGTTCTTTTATGTTTTCATTAAATTTAGTTTCTATTAATGACCACGTTGATTTGTTTAGTAATCATATGTATCTTATCTTGTTTAACATAATTGATTGGTTCAAAGATTGAAATTGTATATGTTGTGCTTACTTTACTACTTTCTTGAGTATGTATATTTTTACAACATGATGACATATTTCATTGTTATTATTCATCTATAAGGTTTAGATAATAATAATTAAAGATTATTATTATGATATTATATAGGTTTGAATTAAATGTCAAAAGATAAATAACATTGTTTTAAAAGATATTGTATTTGATTAAATGTTTAATTAAAGGTTTTATATTCAAATTAAGTTAGACATTAGTTATTATTATTAAATGATTTGAGAAAATCATTATGTTATAAAATGTTTTGTGGTTGACATGTTAACATAAACTATAGTCTTTGAATACATCATCATACTATTTAGTTTATAAGTTAGTCGAATGGTTAACTTTACATGTAAGGTTTAATTGACTAAGTTGATGGATGATGCATGTTATAGCATGAAGGTTATATTATTGTTTATTTGATTGTTTGTTGGTTTTTGGAAGTCGATGAGGAAGTAACTTAAGTCAAATGACATGAAATTTTTTTTGGGATTATAAAATGACTATTTTAATCAAATAAAAAGAATTTTTGAATGATTAGGGTTACTAACCACTCATTGACTTTGAGTTAAGCATCATTTGGAGAAGATAATGGAGGTTACTGGTATAGTGCATGGTGATGAACTATGGGAATTGATTGAGCTATTAATGAATGCATTAATATAGTAAATTGAAGTGACCATTAATGGTGGAGATTAAGTGGAAGGAGATGAATAGAAATAAGAAAAATAAGGATGTGGGTAGAGACATGGTACATGACATAGAGGAAAGAGTTGTAGAAAGAGAAGAAGGTGATAGTGAAAAAAGGTGAAAATATTATTGCATGGCTTTTTGGCATTCATAAATTTACTAGGTAGGTTTTGTAATTAAATTCCTATGTAAAATAATGAATAGGTATGTCTAAATATATTTCAATTACTAGGTTTCTTTGTTTGAATCTTAGAAAAAAAATTGTGTTGTATGTGGAGCCCTATCGAAGGTTCAACCTCCATAAAACCCTACATTCGACTTAGGTTAACCTTGAGCGTATTGGGAATAGCTATAAAATTTACTATGATTATTTTAGGCTAGTATTAAATTTTGTCCTAAACTCTCTCTCAATTCAAAAATCTCTATTCATTAAGGAGAAGCTATACTTGATGGATATATATGTAGTGGATTGAGATAATTTTTTTTAATTAATTAGTATATATTCTTTTTGGGTGTCTTTTTATAATCTAGTTCATAGTTTTGGGTATAAAAATGTGGATACACACACACATAAGTATATATTCGATTCAATCTAAGGAATACACACCCCCCCCCCCCGCCCCCCCGCCCCACACACACACACACACACCAGTGTTTTGAAACATCTAGCTTAAGTGTGAAAATGTATGTAGTTCATCTGAGAGATGAAGATACTAGTATAACTAGCTTAAGGTTTTATTTTTCAATTGAATTTATGTGGCTTAGATTCAAATGAATTTATATATTATAGGTTTGAATTATAGTTATATACTCTTGGCTATATATTTTAACCATATATTATGTATATTGCTTATACAAATGAATTTGGGGAAACTTTTGATGTAAGACTTATTATTAAAACCCAGGTATGGGTAGCTGAATGATTGAATGTAGGTTATTCTTTTGGATTTAAGCATGAAAAAATACTAGAAGATTTTTCAATATACATATGGTAGAGTTTAGGGGATTCTACTCATTATAATTATGAACTAGGATTTATGTTTAAATATGAATATGTAATATATATAGTTCAGTTTTGTCTTTTATTTGAGAAAGAGGCTTAAACTATCAATGAATGGACTGAGTTTATGGGTTTAATTATATGTTATGTATAGTGTTCGACTGTGAGTTATTATTTTAATAAAAAAGCCACATTTGGATATCCAGATGTGTGTTGTTGTTTTAAAAAATGATACTCAAACTAAGTATAGGTGATTGAGTGTTTATAATTGCTCATATGAATTAAACTTAATTGGAAAAACTTAAATTGATTGATTTGGAATATTGATTTAATAGTTTTGATAGATAAGTGAGTAGCTGTGTTTGACAGTATTTTGTGTATTTTTATTATTAAGGAAAATGGGAATTTATTCAGTTAAAAAGAAGGGTTATGGGTCCTTTGTTAGCAATTGTATACTTAGTGTATATAGTATACTCTAAGATAAAAGATAGTGGATGTCATCTTAGGGGTATATTGTACAAATTATATATATATATATATATATATATATATATATATATATATATATATATATATATATATATATATATATATATATATATATATATATATATATATATATATATATATGGTTTAAATTATACGATTGTTGTTTGAGAAACAAAATGGGAAATAAATACACCTTTCATGTGTGTGTGTGTGTAACTACATATAGTTGTGTTATGTATATATGGGATATTATCATAACAATGTAGAATTTATGTTTGTTTTAATGTTTAAATATAATGCAATAAATTAATGTGTTTATGAGTTAATTACAAAACATATAGTATGTTTGGATTGGATTTTGTTATATGTGGAATATGAATAATTTATGAGCCTATGGTATAATGTTGATTCGTGGAGAAATAACATTATAAGTTACTTATTATTATAGGTAATTAATAATTTTTATGTGATCATACCCAGATGGTATGTTTAAGAATATTTTTTAATTTTGTTTATTATATGTAATAAACTAGATAAATGGATTCATTTGATAGACTAAATGAATGTGTGTGTTATTTTTGTACTTAACATAATTTTGATATGGTAAAGAGGAATATTTTTGAATGAATCTATTGGTTTTAATATTATTATTTATTTTTACCAAATCTCGCATTCATGACCCTAATTAAGTAGTGGATGGATTCCACTGGCTTAATTAACACCATCAGTGCAATATGACATGTAATTTGATCAAGTGGTGTGTATGAATTTAACTGATCCTAGAGATAATTTATTATTAACAAATTTGGCCAAATTAATGTTTGATAAAGATTGTCATTTCATATGTTGATATAATTTTCATATTTATGTGATATCATATTAGAACAAATTTATTTATGGTACACATTATGTATTAGATATCTTTAACACAGGGGTTTTGATTTATTACTCTAGATTCCCACATTGTCATTATCTACCCATCGATTAAGGGAGGGACATCCCCTTGTTTTGGATATAGTGTGATAGATCTATAGTCCATGGTTGGCATGGAAAAGTGATCGAATGATGATCTCTCTCCTAGTTGGAGTATTATACTTGAGACTACATTTGAGATTACATATTGATATTTGAGTCTTGAAGACTCTTGAGTCATGGAGACTCTATTTAGAGGAGATTTATATCATGTTTTATCATTTGGGATATTATTATATATTGCTAAAAACTATAAAATTGATACATTATACTTCTACAATAGTGGCTATAATGTTGTATTAGCCATGGCTGAATTTTTACTATTTCATACATGATGATATGCAATATTTATTATTATTTTAGTATTGATCATGATTTTTATATCTTTTCATGGTGATCCTTAGCTAAGTGGATTATCTATAACCTTTTTGGTTAACTAAATTGATATAGTTAGTTAAAGATCACTAGTTATGTTTCTCATGATGAAATATATATGTTCAATATGTGTATTTAATTTTTAAAAAAAAATTATTGCAATATTTTGATAAAAACCTATGGGGTTATTAGACATCTACCCTTTCAAGACTCAATTCATCATGTCTCTCTTGTGCTAAACATAATCCATCCTCTTTTAGAAGGCTGCCAACTTTTGCAACTTCATTTTGGCATTTACTTTCATGCTTTAGAAGGCTCACATGATTGCCAAACAAGTCCATTTATTACTTGAAACTATTGTATAAATTTTTCCATGCTTGGGCAAGATCTTCTTCACTTTTTAAAATGGAATCACCTTGACAATAGGTGTTTTCCATGTTAACTTGATATTTTTCATAAAGACCATCTTTCCCATCACCCTGTAGACACTAATATCATGTCAACCCCCTTGGTCCCTTTATAAATGTTAACAATCCTAACCCACACTTGCATACCTTATTAATTTAAAAACTACTTATTTTAAATCAATTACCTCACCTTGGACACCTCACCTAGACACCTCACCCTAAGACCGTTTCTTAGCCTATGAGTCAGCCTGAGACTAGGTCCTCCAAACCCTAACTACCCATGACCTATTCTCACTCCATCTTAACTCCCTAACCAACTCCCATGCCTCATAAGCCCTTGTTTTGACCGTTCTCCAATGGAAAAGGCACTTAGCGGTTGGAGAAATGGGCAAAGAGATAAAAATAGCCCTTTTACCTATTCTCTCTCTGCCAATGTCAGTCAACCCATAGCTGACATCGGTAGTCCTATGCCAATATCAGCAGGATCGCCGACGTCGGTTACATAAGCCAAGCTCTAACATTGAGCTAAGGCCCACATTTTCACACATTCACACACACACTCTGAGATTTCAAGCACCAGAACTCGACTATCATTCTCCTAGCTACCAAAGCTCTACACAAATCATTCCAGAGACTGGATTGAAAGATTGTACGAGGACCTCAAGATACTGAATTGAAGCAATCCATGTTATCTTCATTAGCTCACAACACCGATCACATCAGCCACAATGGGAATCACTATTCTGACACCTTTGGTTCTTCACCCTATAAAGCTAAGTACTCTAGTTTTTATTTCAATGTTTTAGAATATATTGTCAATTAGTTTTCATTGATATTTCTAAATACTATCAAGAGGCCCGACTTCTTTCGTGGAGGGGCTGAAAGGCCTTCCCCTTGTTCTCACCCCCTTTTCACACTAATCCTCTACCTATACCCTTCCTCATACCTCATTCACCTTCTCTCAACCCTACACCAACCTCTGAACTTCTAGAAACCCCTCTATCTATCCCATAAATACTCTAAAAGCCATCTAAGACTGACAACCCCAACTGACATCAGCAACCCAACTAACGTCGGCACCATTTTCCTGACTGACCTCGGCAGGCCCACCGATGTTAGTGACTGTGTTCTGAACTAGCAAACCAGAAAGCCATCCAAATAGCCTATCTAGACCAGACAAAACCTTCAGCCAACCTTCTGTAGCACTCTGAGATACACAGAATATAGGGAACAGGTACACACCATCTACTTTTCTATTTCTTTAGTCATTTATCATTTCTTCCTTTACAATACTTTTATCTTTAAACAGTGGACTGTCATCCCTTAAGGAGCTTCATGCTTCCAGGACTGAGCGCGTAGCTTGGTAGTCCACCATAGCCTCTTCTAACATCTTCCTTGTTTAAGTTTCATTCTTACTGCAAGTGTTTCCTTCATAGCCAAAGAGGAGCTCCCACAAGGCTTAGATACGGTGCGCACTAAATTTGGGTAACATTAAACCTATAACCTCTTAACCTTAGTTTCTTTCTCATTTGAATGTAATTAGTGAAAATCTAGAGAAACATTCTGGCACGCCCGGTGGGACCCTTGGAGTTTTCCTTGGGTTCATTCTTCTTCTTTTAAAAATCAAATTTTCTTGTAGATGCATTAGAAAATATTCACTTCTTTCATCCCCTCTTCTATCTTTTTGTTTCAAAAGGAAATCATTTGTAGAGGTAAAAAATAACATCTCTTTTTCTTCTTGTTGCTTCTTGCATGCATCATAGAGTAGTGAAAAACTCATACTCTTTACCTCTTCTCCATTTGTTTGCATTTGAATAACATATTTTGATTTGGATTAAAAACTACTGCATTTCATTCTTACGTGGATGCACACTTAGCCCACTTAGTAATTAAAGCATTATGAATGAATCGTAGTGCACGAATGTGACACAACCAAACCACAATCACTTCAAATCAAACACATAAACTTACTTGAGACAAGGCCTGTCTAGGATTTCATCACCTAGCGGATATCTTACCCTACCCGGCAATCCTACTTGGATTTCACCACCAAGAGGAGGACCCACTCTATTCTCTGGAAAAGTATAAACTATAGGGAAGGTATATTCTGGCTAAGCGGCCTAGCTTAGCTCTAGGTCCGTGAAGTGAAGGGAGCAAGCCCCAGCACCAGGCCACGTACTAACCCTAACACAAATATCTTTGAGCACCATAACACAACCTAAAACCAGCCATAGACTTCCTCTCTAGGAACTGTTCTACAAGCCCAACTCCCAACACATTCTCTTAAGGCATAAGCCACCACGACTTTAAAACTCATTCCTAAGAATCTAAAATTTTAGAGGTTGCTTGCCTAATCATCTATTCTGCTAGTTTTATCTGAGTGTTTGAGCTGGTAAGGTCGTACCATTTTGAAGTCCAAAACAACTCAAAATATCTTCTTCTTCAAAAAACTATCAATCTTTTATGTTTCTGGAATTACATAGAAACGGACATCAGTTTCTCCACTGACGTCGGCAACCAAACCTTCACCGACATCGATTAACTGACCGATGTCGGCAACATTTTCTAACCGATATCGATTAAACAATTGACATCAGTCACTGTCAATAAATAAATAAATAAAATTCCAAACAACAAGCTTAAAACCCAAATTTCTTGCTATTTAACACAAATTCTAGTTTTCTAAAACTAAAACACATAGTTTTTGGAACCTAAACCCCTTTCACCTTGGATGGTCCTGACACGTAGTCAAGCCAAATTCCTTGTTGACCACATGAGTCAACAACCACTTCCACCTTTGCCCTTCGTGCCAAGTCATCTAATGGAGTATACTTCAGACACCGAGCATACTCCTATCCATCCTACCCCCGATCAACCTCCTATTGTTCTCAAAGGGGATCAAGATTTTGAGAGATTCCTTGACCACAACGTCAAGGCTCTCCAACATTATCTCGCTAGAAGCCAAACCCGAGATCCTTTGGGTAATCCTATTTATGGGATGCCAACTTCTTTGTTTGAAGCGACAATGATATCAACAGTATCTGCTACCCAACCTATGGTCACTCAGGCCACTACCTCGACCAGTAACCCAAACATGGCTAATGTTCAAGATTTGGCCTCCCCTTCTATCCTTTCTTTCCCTACCTCCATTGGGGTTTTTGTACCCCCTCAAATGTAAACAATTCAACCAAGTTTGACACCTTTCCAGAACTTGATTGTCTCTATCCCATCCACTCTTGTGCCTATAAACACGAGAGTGACCACTTATCCTTTAACTAGTGTCGCCTCTATTCAACCACCCTTGGTGGCATCTAGTCAAGTTGTGCCCTCCAACTTCATGGCACAAGCCCCCTTGGCCTCGACATCGGCCCCTATGATGAACTGTCAGTATGTTACACCTACACAAATGCAACCAAGTATGTCATACACCCCTTATAATGACTTTTAGGTACCCTATAAATTAGGGGGTGCCCCTCATGCCAATCCATCTTCCGATCTAATTAAGATGTTGATGGATAAGATGTCCAACCTTGAGACATCTATTTCAGGTTCAAGGAGTGTTCTTTCATACGAACAAATCTGTAATGAACCTATCCACCCTTCAGTTCCTATTCGACCATACCCTAGCCAGTGGGAACTCCCAAAATTTACTCACTTTCAAAGTAAAGAGGACCCACAACAACATCTGTGAGCATTTAGACATGCTTGCTACCTCATAGGGCATAATGATGCGTTATTGCTTTGCACATTCCCTATGTCACTTTCTGGCACCGCCCTTGACTGGTATAGCTCCATTACCAGTCATTCTCTCTTCACCTTTGTTCAACTCACTCAAATATTCCTCGATCATTTCTCAATCAATATTACCAAGAAGGTCTTCATCACAGACCTTTATTCCATTAGACAATTTGAGGATGAGTCAATAGCAGACTTCGTCACCCATTGGAGAGGTTTGATCAACCAACTCTTCTTCTCACTACCTCAACCTGAGCTCATTGAGATCTTTTCAAGAGCATGTGCCAAGCACATCTCATCCACTCTGTGGGTTCAAACTTTCTGCACATTCAATGAAGCTTTCACTATGGCCCGAAAGCTTGAACTCTATGCATTCGAAGAAGACAGGGTCAAATTGCATAATAAAAATACCAACATAAAACCCAATGACCCTTCTTCTTCCAAACCGTCTTCTTCCCACCCCAAGTCCAAGGGATCGGTGAACGTTGTGGTCCTTAGGTCACCATCTTCTACCACAACCAACCAATCTGAGCCCTCCGCTTCATAAAACATCACTAGACAATTCCAACAACGGTATGAACAACGATGATACACTCTAATAGGAGAATCGTATACTTCCATATTAGATAAATTAGTGAAGTAGGGAGTCCTCAACCTCCCTCAAATCTGACCACCTATCTAATTTGACCCCTCATGAGCCATCCCTGCATGGTATAGGGAAAATGATTTTTGTAACTATCATCATGTCAAGGGTCATGACACGGATAATTGAAAAACTCTAAAAAACATTGTTCAAGACATGTTAGACAAAGGGGACCTTGTTTTGGATAACCCTAATGCATCGGCCAACCAAAACATGGATGTCTTTAGGCAACCATTTCCTAACCATCCCCCAAGTCAGAACAATGTTTAGACCATGGTCGATGACCCTCAAGAATGCAACATATGCACGGTCAACATAGTCTTTCCTTTCATTCCTATCCAACCTCTCCCACAATCTGAAGAGGTTGGTCAACCCATTTCTCCACCACGAGTAGAATAGCCTATTTTACCCATACCACCCCCACGTAATGAAGAGCTCCCTTTGCCTCGTCCTCTTCCTCACGTGGATGAACCCGTTTCACCTATATCACCCCCACGACATCAAGCACCTCCTCTACCCATTCTTCTACCTCGTGAGGATCCCGTATTACCTATTCCTCTTTCCCCCACCTTCCCTCTTCTTCTACCATTGGAAGAATTTACTATTCATACCCCACGCCCTCATGTAGAAGGGGCCATCATCCGTCTGATTTACCCTTTAGAGGAGCCTTCCTCTCCTATTTTTTCTCCACCGATGGAGGATAGTCCTCCATCCACCCCCCTTTCACACATAGGAGAGTCTACTTTGATCTCTCCCATATTGGAGGATGCTTTGATGGTACCAACGCTAGTGGCCCTACCTTTATCCTTCTTATCACCAATGGAGGATCATACTTTCCATGCTCCTAGACCACATGTGGAAGGCATGATCATCCCTGTGCTCTAATCGCTTGAAGAGCCAAATTATCCAATCCCTTCTCCGTCGAGAGAGGAACTCATCACCTCACCCACTTTGGCTGAGGAAGATTCGATGATGGTTCTCTCTTGCCTTTGGCCCGTGATCGCTACGTCTAACACATTTCCTCTCTCACAATCACCCAAATCCTCTGAAGGACCAACTGTAAGGCCTCGCACGACATCATCTAAACCCTTCTCTTGATTGGCAGAAAACTTAGGATTCCTCCATAGTAGGAACCTAGAGTATGAGGCATTATGGGAACAACTTAGGGCTCCTTATCCTACACATCCCACTTCACCTTATACTGCCAACCCTTCTACGATGATTTACCCCAAAGTCTCTAATGAGGATTAGGTTTCCACTTCTAAATCATTAGAAGCTCAGCCTTCCACATCTGAATCCAAACCCTTGCAAGTGTCCACCATGTTGAAATAGATTAGATCTCTCGGTGTTCCCCCTGTATCAAACCTAACTCACCCACAAGTGAAGTTAGATTTGAACCTCACCCCACACAGTAGTGGTCTTCATACCATACTAAAGGAGGATGATAAACCATGTCAGTTTACTCCTCCCCCACCTTCACCATTGCCCTCTATCTTGGGTCCACATCCTTCCACTTTAACAGGAGTGCTCCCTATTCCAACACCTCATAAAGACAAACTACCTCCATTACTCCCTCTACCCATAAAAAAAAATCCTCCAATAAATTCAACATCTCTCATCAAGAAAATTCCATCTACGTGTGTGGCCACACCACCAACCAAAAGGGTGGTACGAAAAACTCCCCCTACAACTTCTAAACAGAAGTTGTCAACCCCTATTGCAATAATGAGTGCAGACCCATTAGTGGGTTCCTATGCTTCAATGTTACACTAATTGTTGTAGTCTTCTAGCATCGTTCTCCCACCCATTAAGCCATACCGACCTCTCAAATCAAAACCATCTTGGTTCGATGACACTCAAATCTGCTAATATCATTGCACACCTGGGCATGATACTAAAAATTTCTACGCTCTTAAGGTTGTCATTCACCAACACCTAGAAAAGGACACCCTTCTCATTGATTATTCTCTTGACCACCTTTTTGACAAACTACCGACACCATCCCATGCCTCCCAAACCTCCTCACTTGAATCGGGATCCCAACGCGAGATTATGGTCCCTCTACCACCTTCTCCCCCTTTATTCAAAATCAACACTATTAATGTGGACACCAAGTCCCAAACCCTAAAGGATAAAGGAAAATAGTAGGTTTCTACCCCTTGGACATATCCATTCACCAAGCCCTCTCCACCACCAAATCCTAAGATTTCTATCTTGGGTACATCTCAACCAACATCTTCGGGGGCAATTCACGACTCCATGGTGAAACAACTTCACCAAACCCCTGTGAAGATGTATTTGTATGACCTAATACAAAGCTCTCTGTAACATTTACAAGCCTTGATCAAAGCTTTATAGGTAGTATAGGTCCAACCTGAAGACCCCAAACCACTGGCTGCTTTAGTCTAATCGTTACCCACTATTGCCTCCATCACCTTTAGTGATTCTGAGATTCCTGCCTACAACCTAGAAGATCAGGATCCTGCCCTCTTTATCACAGCTTATGTTGATCAAGCTCACATTAAGCAGGTTATGATTGATGAAAGTGCTAGAATCAACATCATTTCTACCCATGCATATGATCAACTAGCCCTTCCGAAGAATTGCATGTCAAAAACTGACGCAATTCTTCATTCTTTCAATGATGCCACCACCACTACCATTGGCACTGTGGTCTTGCATGTTTGTGTTGGCCCACATATAATTCTAGGACTCTTCTATATCATCGAGGGGGAGTTCTAATATAACATGCTATTGGGATGACCTTGGATACATTCCATGACCTGCGTCCCTTCCACGTTGCATCGTTGTGTCAAGTTTGAACATGAGGGGTAGGTTCATGTTATTCTTGCTGACCCTTCCCCCTTTAAAACATGAAACACAACCTACCGACCTATTGATGTTCTCATCCCTTTGAAATCATCCACCCAAACACCACCTCCACCCATGGAAGCCTCGACAAGCTCGCAGACACTGGTCACACCTATGCCTACTCCTCAAGTGATCATGAAAGATCCTATGGAAGATACCTTCCAGTGCCTTTCACTTGGGAAGTATCATTTGCTTACCCTTGACATGTTTCAAACTCCACAAGAATATGGAAAACTTCATCACCACCCTAACTATGACCATCACATCGGAATGGTCATCCCATATGGTCCTCCCGATCTCAAAACTAATCTCACCTATGGAGGGCTAGATCAGGCTCCTACTATTGGAAGTCCTCTCTCATCACCCTGACTATTCACTTGCAATTTCTCCTTCCTCAGCAACCCTAGCTTTGCTCAAACCTATCTTCATAGGTGTGTGTGGAAGGGTTTTGGCTTTGGGTGTTATGAACAAGGTCCCCACAAGCCCATTGAGCCTCCAAACAATGAGGTAATCAAAAATGCCAAGAAATGACATGGCATGGGTTTCGAAGAACCTACAAAACCCTCTAAGATCCCTCACCACAAAACTATCATAGAAAATTCTCCTCTAACCTTGCCTATTCCCCCACCCTCACCTACGGAGTCAGTGGTCTCCATCCCTCCTAGTTTTTTTTTTCATAAATGCCATTCACTTGGAACCCCTAACCTATCAACTAGGTGGGGCATCAAGGTCTCTTCCTCTCATTTATATAGACATGATAGACGATGAATCTTCTAACATCAACACTATCCAATGCCTGGATGATGATGCCATACTCACCTACATGGGTGTAGATGACTCCTTCATACAATGATCACTTCCTTCAAAAACATAGGTTATGTTAAATGAATCAACTGTTGACATTAATCTCACATCTTCCGATGTTCCTCACATTTTAAAGATTGGTCAATCTTTAGATGCCCAGGAACAAATCAACTATACCACATTCCTTACAGATCATAGTAAAGCCTTTGCTTGGTCCTATAGTGATATGTCTGGTATTGACCCCGACATTGTCATCCACAACATCGTCATGAACTGTGAAGCTAAGCCTGTCAGGCAAAAGCTTCGTAGGATGCATCCTCATGTCACACTCCTTATCAAAGAGGAGCTTCAACGTCTTCTCTCCATCTCATTTATCTAACCCATTGATTATCCACAATGGGTGTCAAACATTGTCCCTATCACAAAAGTAATAGGGGGAATTTGAATTTGTACTGACTATCATGACCTCAACCTAGCTTGCCCAAAGGATGACTTTCCTTTGCCAAACATCGACCAACTTGTTGATCTTATGGCTGGTCATGAGATGATATCCCTCATGGACGGGTTTTCAAGATATAACCAAATCTTGATTGCCCCAGAAGATCAACATAAAACCACCTTCATCACCCCATGGGGGACATTTTGCTATAGGGTCATGCCTTTTGGCCTCAAAAATGTAGGGGCTACATACCAATGCTCCATGACTTATATCTTTTATGATCTCCTCCACAAAATCATGGAGGACTATGTGGATGACCTACTGGGGAAATCCAAACTTTGCCATGACCACCTAACCATTCTCAAAATAATATTCACTTGCCTACTACAATATAACGTTTGACTCAACCCTAAGAAATGTGTCTTTGGGGTTCTCTCAGGGAAGCTTTTGGGTTTCATCATTTATCTCCATGGCATTGAGGTAGATCCAGCTAAGATTTGAGCCATACTTGAGATGCCTCCACCAACTAACCTAAAACAACATCGTAGCCTGAAAGGGAAGCTTTAATCTATTCATCGCTTCATCTCGCAGCTATCTGACCAATACCAACCCTTCCATCACCTCCTCAAGAAGGATGTCTCCTTTAATTTGAATAAGGATTGCCAAGAGGCTTTTGAGGCTCTTAAACGCTATCTTGTCTCTCCACCAATCCTTATTCCACCTAAATATGACCAACCCTTCTATCTTTACATTTCGGCAATAGATCATTCCTTAGGTGCCATGATCACGCATCAAGATGAATAACATCATGAGCAGGCGTTTTATTATATAAGCCAAACACTCATTGAATACGAAACTCGGTATACTCATACCAAAAAACTTTGCTTGGCATTAGTCTTTTTTGCCTCCAAACTCTGCCAATATTTCCTTAACCATAAGACTTACGTCATCACCCACACTGACCCTCTCAAATACATGCATTCCAAGCCATACCAAAACCAACATATGGCTCGTTGGCTCATGCTTCTCACTGAGTTTGATTTGGAATTCATTCAACAAAAGTCTATAAAAGGGCAAACGATCGCTGACCAACTATCAGATGCCCATTTACCTCATAACCAACCCTCTAACTGCAAATTTCCTGATGAGTCTATCACCATGCTATCCACCGATGACATCCCCTATCAAATGATAATGTTCTTTGATGGATCTAAATGTCAACTTGGTGGGGGTACAGGGGCCATTCTCATCCCTCATGAGGGTGAGCCCATGCCTCTATCCTTCAAACTCGACTTTGAATGCACCAATAACATGGCTGAGTATGAAGCCTTAATTTTGGGACTTTAAACTACCATTTTCTTGGGCATTAAGACAATCAATATCTTTGGCAACTCGCAACTAGTCTTTAATCAAATTAACGATTCATATCTTTGTAAAAATGAAGTTTTGCAATGATATAAACACTGTGTTGACACATTGTTAGGGTCTTTTGACCGTTATCTCTTGAAAATTATTCCTCACTCTACGAATAAGTTTGCCAACACAATGGCCTCTCTCACCTCACACATCCCATCTTCATATGCTTCCTCAAGAATCTATGTCATGGTACACCATTTGGCATTGCCCTCATATATCTCAACTGACATCAACTTTTTTGGAAATATCAACTCTAGTCTACATGTTGTTTGGTATAAATAACTTGTTGACTACTTGACTTATTCTATCATTCCTCCTGACCTCTCTAGTAATGGACAATGGGCTTTTATCAAGATTACTGCTCGATACACCATGCTAGGGGGTCTTCTCTACAAATGAGGTTTCGACAGCCTCCTTCTCTGATGCCTAACCACCACTGAGACATCTCATGCCATCAAACAAATCCATGATGGGATTTGTGGAGGACATTTCAGTGGTAACTCGGTTGCAAAGTGCATCCTCTGCCTGGGCTATTATTGGCCCACTCTTAACTAAGACTGTAGTGACTATGTTCGGCATTATATCAAATTCCAACAACATGCTAACCTACTTCACATCCCTAGCCATACTTTACAAGTTGCTAAGGATTTTTGGCCCTTTTCACAATGGGGCTTAGATCTAATTGGTGAGATTAACCCTCATTCGTCTCTCCGACATCAGTCTATTATCACAGTGACTGAATATTTCACTAAATAGGTGGAAGTTGTTCCCCTCATCTCTACTAAATCCAACAAAATCATCGACTTCATTAACCACCACATCATCTATCGTTTCGGTGTACCTCATAAGATAATCACTGATAATGGCAAATATTTCAAAAATAAAACCGTCTAAAAGCTTTACGATGCTTTTGGCATCAAACTCAGCTTCTCCTCACCTTACTATCCATAAGAAAATGGATAGGCAGAAGCTTCTAACAAAATCCTAACTAAAATATTAATGAAGGTGGTCAACGACACTAGAAGGGATTGGCACACTCACATTCCCTTCTCTTTGTGGGCCTACCACACTAGCATCCAAACCCCTATGGGTGCTACACCTTTCTCCTTAGTGTATGGAACTAAGGTTGTCTTGCCTCTTGAAGTACAAATACCTTCTCTTCACATCTCCTTACATGACATGCTCTCTAACAATGAATTTCATCAAGATTGATTAACACAACTCAAGTTACTCGACGAATGTCATCTTACCGCTCTTAATCATCTTCATATCTACCAAGATTGCATCAAGCGTGCCTACAACAAAAATCTAAAAGAGTGAGATTTCAAAATTAGAGATCTCATCCTTAAAGAAAACCAACACATGACCAATATGGAAAGAAGAAAATGAGGCAAGTTTGCTCCTAATTGGCTCGGACCTTATATAATAATGCACAAGTATGGATTAGGCACTTATCGTCTGTCTTCTCTCGAAGGCTGACTGGAACTTGAGCCCCTTAATGCCTTGCATCTGTGACCATTTTAATGTTAACCAAGTAATCATTCACTTGATGTTTAACTTGAGCTCATCCCTTGAACAACCTCTGTCATCCTCATTCCTATTCATTTCAATCCTTTTTCCCTAAAAAAATTAGTTAACCCTTTTTTAAGCATTAATGCTTTGTCCTAATAAAAGGGAAACCCCTAAACCTCTATAGTCTAGTCCATGACTAAAAGTTTAGTTAACAAAAAAAACATAAAACTGGGATGCCTAACAAAATATTAAAAGGTCATAAACTATAAATGGAGACTGCTCCCTTGAAAGACAACTGCATTATTGTTGTAATTAATAGACTACTCCCTTGAAGGACAGCTATTCAAAGAAATCAAAACATATAAAGAAAACTATAGACCACTCCCTCAAAGGATGGCTATGCCCAAATTTTGATACAAAAATAGCACCCTCTCAGAAGCTTCCCGCATCGATCATCTTCACATGACCACAAAACAAAAACAACATCCCTAAGTAGACTTCCCGCATTGATCAGTCTACCCAAGAAAAAAAAAAAAAAACAACTCACTGACAAATTATTAAGTCATGGACTTGCCTATAGTCATTCTCAGGGTCACCTATAAAAGGGGAAAAGTTATCCCTGCTAAAAAGGGTTATGCTATCCTCACATATCACATAATCACACCTATTACCCCAAAATACCCAAGGGATTTTGAGCTCATTTAACGTCAAGTGATTAGGGTACTTCTCTAACAAAAACCAATGGTCAACGATGTAATGCATGAACGGGGCTTTTATTTGCAAAAATCCTATCTATGCTATCATTATGGTCCTTGTCAATGAAAGAGAAATGCACCTTTCACTTCTTACACATCTTTGTCACATGCTAGTTTATCTTTTAGGATGCAGTGTCTTAAAATTATATGCTCGCATATTTTCATCTCATAATTTTCACTATAAAGTTATGAACCTAACATTCAACTCAATTTTATCATAAATAACATCACATGTTTCTGATAAAATACAACCAAAACATTTTCTAAACCATTAACATAACATCATGATTTATTTAATGCAAATACCAATTTGTGTTATATAAATTATCATATCCCATTCACATTAGTTTCTATGGAAAACAATACGCATGGAAACTATCAACCAAACATAATTTATGTCAAGCATATACCATCACCAATATGGAAATCTACTGAAGCATAAATAAACTCATTTCATTTTTAGCATACACCATCACCAATATGGAAAATTGCTAAGGATGAAAAACCACATAACCTATGTTACATCATACACCATCACACAATATGGAAAAGGCTATAACATCATCATACACTCATCATTTCAAGCATGTAGCATCAAACATATGGGAAATGCTAAAAACACTAACATAACCAAAACAACTAACACAAAGTCACATCCATAACATGTCAATATCTCAAACATCTCATATATGTCAAATGAAGGTATACATCAAAAAATATCTGAAATAGTACTATATATCTATGCCTCTCTCAAAATGTATGTACATCTCATGTCAATAACATGCAAGCTAGTATATATATACACCTCAACTAACTAAAAACACCTCAAGGCTGTGGTGGTAGTGGTCGCGAAGACGTTGAATCATCTCCACTCTCTGACCGTCGCCATCTCTGAGAATTGGAGGTAGTGGCACGTGACACAGATCTCTACTGAGCTAGCATCTTAGAATATCACTATATTTATGGAAATTCCCTGATGGCACCCTCATAAAATGTGATCTCGTCCAACACAGTATAGTACCTAGATATAGGTATAGTCTATGGTGGACCCATCGATCCCGATGCCATGCCTTGTAGAGAACTTTGTGGTTGTGGCTAAGGTGGCTGCTCCACTACCTACTGAGGTGGTTGTTGAACCGATGGCTACAGTGGCTACTGTAGTGGTGGCTAAGCTAGCTACTATGGTGGTGGATAAATAGGGCCCTACCCTCCAAAACCCTGCATTGCCAATACCTGTGCTTGGGCCGTGGATAATTGCCCCTATAATGTAGTAACCTGCCCTATCAAGGTAACCACCTACGCTGTCAAAACTGTCACCTGTCCCTGAAGCACTACCACCTATGCTCATGCTGCATCTCTCACCTGAATGGCGGCATCCCTCTCTCTGCTAACTGCTTGCAGATCGGGAGGTGGTCCCCTCTGAATCACAACATAGTGACCTGCCCACTAAAATAAGTAGGCCATCATACACCCCAAATCTACCACACCTGGATATGTGGGTATCTCCTCAAAATCTGACCACTCTATCTCCTCTGGCAATGGGAGGGGTGCCTCAATATCATCACATCTATACTATGGGAGAGTAGGTAGCACATCTTGTAACAGACCATATTAGCACCGCACTCTCTCAGTAGGAACTCTCTCAAGCTCACCAGCTCACCTACCCCTCACCCATTGCAGGCTCTAGACCCCCACTAGCTACTCTATCTAGTCTCTAAATACTAGATATAACAAGTATGGCCTCCAAATGATATCTACTGGGATCAGGGCATCTAATACCCCCTATAATAGTCAATATCTCAGACGATGGCATCCACATGTGTCTATGCCATGACCTCTCACCACCACCTAAAAATAACTCTGAAGCCGGCCTAGATCGCTACTGGGAGGCCAAGAGGTCATGTAACCATGATATGCTTGTAAGCCCAATAGTGCAGGAGGTGACCCACACACAAGCTATACCACCACCACCGGTTGATCTCCCACAGCTCCCTATATAACTGAGCTAAAAACACTAAAGCCCATGCAAAAACTATCTGCTCCCCTAACATGTCTGCCAAAACCCCAGTCATCAAGATCAGAAATTTCCCTCCCTCTACATCAGGAAAGGTGTCTACAGTGATGCCGATCATCATCAAAATGGCTAGTTGATGCTCATCCTCATCATCAGCATAAATAGGTGCATAGGCAAAACTCACTGAATGGTAGGTCACCTCAATAGCGTGTTCCCCAAACAATGTAACCATATGAATGTCATGCTCCTCTCTCAAGCATGCATATAACTCTACCCCATGTATCAACAACCACAAAATTTGGTACACGTCCTCTACTATAATAGTCAACTCTCTGGTCGGTAGGTGAAAGGTGTTGGTGGTATGATCCCACCGCTCGATCAATGCCACCATCAAACTGACATCCCTAGCAACTCGATAATATTGCCGCAACCCATTGAGCCCTACAATGGCCATATGTGCCCACTCATCCCCTGTGATTTCTTGATGCATCTGTGTCAACAATGTAGGGAGATGATCTCACAGCATCAATGTTTGCCTAGCCTACATCCAATTAACACACACACAACAATGTTAGCAAACGTTACGCAAACAAGTAACAACCTCTTTGACTCTTCTTCCCTTTTTGGGAGAACTACATTGGCTTGAGGCCCTTAAAATAGGGGCTATGTAGGTAGCACTCAGTTGACATGGGGTCTTCTAAGGTTATCTCGGCTATTCATTCATTCATCTACCTAATGTACCAACTATCTAAACCCTAGGCTCACTGCCTACCCTGAACCCTAGGCTCACTGCCTACCCTGAACCCTAGGCTCATCGCCTATCCTAAACTACCTCACTTTTAGTATTTTTAACCATCTAACCTTTAACCATGACCTAACCTAGTCAAACCCAATCCATAACCTACCCTCTGCTTTCCCTTTTTGGGAGAACTACATTAGCTTGAGGTCCCTCGCATGGGCTATGTAGGCAGCACTCAGTTGGCATGGGGTCTTCTAGGGTTAGCTCAGCTAAATCACCATGTAACTACCACAACTGACTTACACTTTCCCCTCAAACAAACCTATATGCCCATTACCACACTCGAGAGTGCATCGGCATGACTTAGGCCCTATGAATTATCATTTTCAACCTTTCTAAGGCCTACACAACCTTCAATAGGCAACTGACATCGGTTAGGGTGCCGACAACATCTCTAACATAACCAATGTTAGCATCTAACTTGCTAACATTGATGGCTAAAATCAATCGATGTCGGTCATATTGACCTACATCGGTCACTTTGTCAGCTGATGTCGGCGGCATTGTTGACGTCAATGACTGGTTCAGCCCTAGGGCCAAACGGGCTGAGCCCTAAAATTTATGGCTTCCCCATTTCACCCCTCAAAATCCCCCAAAACACTCCTAAAACTACCTAAAGTACCCTACCTAACCTACCAACCCTTATAATACCCCTCCCCCTGATCTATTGCTAAAAACTCAAAAAATTACAAAAATAACATCACATTCACAACCAATCAAAAATTAAAATAACACACCCTACCTCATCACCGTCGAGGTGGTATAATAGGTGCCAGTGGTGGTGGTCCTCCTGCAGGGCCTCCTCTGATGTCTGCCATCTCCGTCTACCTCGTCTCCTCAATTTAATCACTGGTGGCCACAATGCTCCCAAAAACTCACAAACACTCCAACACTCACCAAAACTCCTCACCACTCACACCCTGACACCTCGCACTGCTGACATGGACAAATAGGAGGTCTCTATCACTCAAAAAATTAGAGCTCTCTTTTTCAACACTTCAACAGTCATAAATGACTTTTGGTGGGCCACCATCCACTTTTGTCAGGTTTGTTAGGCTACCAACATCGGCAAAATTGTGCCCTAGGCCACTGACATCAGCTGATGTTCTATCGACATCAGCAAAATAATGCCTTTCTACTTACCTATATCAATGGCCTAACCAACATTGGTGACCTGAAAATGTAGGTCTTCTCTAAAACTACCCAAAATCATGACCAAACAACCAGCCCTGACACTGTATAAGTCACCTTAGACTTCTCATGGGGCACATTGGAGATCATATACATCTCCCTAACCACAACAAACAACACTTGAGATCAATTATATCTCATCCTAACTCGACAAATGACCTCGAAGATCGCAACTATCTCCTCAAACCATGACCACTTTTGAGACAACTTTTCCTTGGTTGTTTTGATTGCATATGCTACCTCACGAATAGTTAGCAAATTATACGTGCCCCTCACACCTATTATCAGACCATGACCAAGTTGATCCCTAATATTTGTGACATTTTCATGTTTTCTAGGAGCACTTCTTAGCCCAAATACTTAGAACATGATGACCATTAGAGCTACAACTTTGATTGATCTAACCCAATCAGCTACCACTAATAATCTGGGGACCGATTACTTAAATTTTAGTTCTCCTCGACCATTAGAGCTACAAATTTGATCATTTTAACCCAATCAGCTACCACTAATAAGCTGGGGACCGGTTACTTTGATTTTAGTCCTCCTCGACCTTGCCTATGACAATTTGACTTGCCTATCAAGTGAAGTGGTATATGCACAATCTCAACTATTGCAGCATCCACACGCCAACCTCATCCTATCCATCCACTGCCTATCAAATCGGCACCCAATTTCAGATTACCTTCTCTCGATTCTTGCTTTGAGGGGGAATACCTCACCCCATACCTGGGGCAACCTACATCTATTTTTGTCTTGCAGTTTGTCAGAACAAACCACAAGACAAAAAGGGGAAAATGTAGACACTAATATCATGTCAACCCCCCTTGGTCCCCTTCTAAATGTTAACACTCTTAAAACACACTTGCGTACCTTATTAATTTAAAAAATACTTATTTTAAATTAATTACCTCACCTTGGACACCTCACCCTAAGACCGTTTCTTAGCCTATGAGTCAGCCTGAGACTAGGTCCTCCAAACCCTAACTACCCATGACCTATTCTCACTCCATCTTAACTCCCTAACCAACTCACATGCCTCATAAGCCCTTGTTTTGACCATTCTCCAATGGAAAAGGTACTTGATGGGTGGAGAAATGGGCAAAGAGCTAAAAATAGCCCTTTTACCTATTCTCTCTCCACTGACGTCGGTTAACCCACGACTGATGTCAGCAATCCTACACTGATGCCGGCAGGATCACCGATGTCAGTTACATAAGCCAAGCTCTAACATTGAGCTAAGGCCGACATTTTCACACATTCACATGCACACTCTGAGATTTCAAGCACCAAAACTCAAATATCATTCTCTTGGCTACCGAAGCTCTGCACAAATCATTCCAGCGACTGGATTGAAAGATTGTACAAGGACCTCGAGCTACTGAATTGAAGAAATCCATGCTTGCTTCATTGGCTCACAACACCGATCACATCAGCCACAATGGGAATCACTATTCTGACACCTCTAGTTATTCACCCTATAAAGCTAAGTACTCTGGTTTTCATTTCAGTGTTTTAGAATATATTGTCAATTAGTTTACATTAATATTTCTAAATACTATCAAGAGGCCTGACTTCTTCTGTGGAGGGGCTGAAAGGCCTTCCCCTTGTTTTCACCTCCTTTTCACACCAATCCTCTACCTATACCCTTCCTCAGACCTCATTCACCTTCCCACAACCCTAAACCAACCTCTAAACTTCCAAAAACCCCTTTGTCTATCCCAGAAATACTCTAAAAGCCATCCAAGGCCGACAAGCCCAACCGACAACGACAACCCAACTGACATCGGCACCATTTACCGGATTGACCTCGGTAGACCCACCAACATCGGTGACTATGTTCTAAACCAGCAAACCAGAAAGCCATCCAAACAGCCTATCTAGACCAGACAGAACCTTTAACTAGCCTTCTGTAGCATTCTAAGATACATAGACTATAGGGAATAGGTACACACCATCTACTTTTCTATTTCTTTAGTCATTTATCATTTCTTCCTTTACAATACTTTTATCTTTAAATAGTGGACTGTCATCCCTTAAGGAGCTTCACGCTTCTGGGACCAAGTGCGTAGCTTGGCAGTCCACCATAACCTCTTCTAACATCTTTCTTGTTTAAGTTTCATTCTTATTTCAGGTGTTTCCTCCATAGCCAAAGAGGAGCTCCCACAAGGTTTGGATACGGTGCACACTAAATTCGAGTAACATCAAACCCATAACCTCTTAACCTTAGTTTCTTTCTCATTTGAATGTAATTAGTGAAAATCTAGAGAAACACACCCTTTAAAACTAATTTATCTCCTTCTTGACAAACAGGACTGCCAATTAGAATCTACTCATCATACATAATTTAAACACTCTCCTCATAACCTTCTTGAGATTCAATTACAACTGATTGCTTTTCATTTTCAAGAACTGTCACCTCATCACCTAGATTTGACAAACTTTATTTCACATCTGAACATCCATATTTTCCCCCTAATGTAATTGATTCTCCTTCACAAAAGGAGAGGGTGGGATAGAAAGAGACTTCATTGGCTTGTTTAAAAAGTTTTAGAGTGTCCTTCTAACTTGGGACTTTAAAAGTACTACGCTGATCATGATTCTCTTGAAGGGATGGAATAGAAAATTGAATTGAAGATGTTGCATTATTATTTTTCATTCTTTAATTACTTTGTCAAACTTGGAGTTGTATTGAACTTCGTGGATGGATGCAAACTCATGTTGGAGTGTAGGTGAATAGCTTGAAATACTTGAGAGATCCTTTAAATTGGCTTCTATATACTTCTTTTCTTCTTGACTTTGGATAGGCATGGGAGAAGATTCTTTCTCAAGAGTAGGCATGACATAATTAGGGGTCTTGATCAAAGAAGTTATCCAAGATGGAATAGTCTTAGGATATTTAAGAAGAGTGGGTGAAGATAACATTGAGATATAATTCTCTTGATGACATATTGAACTTGGGCTGAGTTTGGAGTAAAAGAAGGTTGATATGAAGTAGGAGGAGGCATACAAGATTGACCATATTGACTTTGTTGCCTCTATTCAAGCACTAAAATACCCTCAAGATATTGAATCATACCTCTTATCTCCATCACATAATTTATTGGTAGATGTTGCTTTCATTTCTCAATAGCTACCCACTTAGTCTTAAATGAATACACAAGATTCTTCATCAGTTATGTGTTTTAATTTTGACTAGAAGGATCATGGAAAATCAACACAAGCTCCCTCTCTTTATAAATTTACCTCATTTTCATTGCTAAAATTATAAGGGTTTATTTGAACTCAAATAAATTTAGAATAGAAGCAAAATGACTTTGACAAGGTTGACTAGGGGGATGAGTAGGTTGCCAAAGATTTTGAGTTGTATTAGGCGAGGGCACATAAGGTTGTTGATAGTCTTAGTAAGATTGACATGATGCTACTTGAGGTCCACTTGGGGTGAATCCATGAATATTATTAGCTTTAAAATATTGATATGAAGGTGTAAAAGTAGCATTTTGATCAAATGAGTAATTATACATACCAATTTTCTTTTTTTGAGGTACCTAGATTGCCTATACCAGCTATGGTTCACTTGGAGTTGCCATTGGTGCTTGAGTTAATGCCTCCAAATGCTGATGTATTGAAGAGAAACACCAAATAAATCTTCAATGGATGAAAACTTGTCCCACCAGGCATGCCAAAATTGTTATATCTCAAATTTGCACCCTTGAGAGGGTGATTCAAACCCTCTCAATTGATCTACATAATGGGATTAGTCCTAGGTTTTGGGAGACCTCTAAATGGACTAAAACTCTAGATTATAGGGATAGATCCCCTTGATGTATCAATTAGGCTTATAATGTTACACTACTAGCTTATAAGGGAAAAGGGAGAGGGATAACATGAAATAAAACCTAAGGAGGTGATACACCAAATTTAAGACCACTAACACCTATTTCATATGCACTATGACCTATAGGACTAAAAGACATGCACTGCACTTAATTCATAGCTATCACATTAGTAATTTGTAGAGAGGTAAGGTATTTTTGGGTTAATAAATAAGATTATTTCCACTTATAATATAAAATTTTACCCCTGATGACACTATCTAAAACCTACAATAGTGAGCTAAACTGCATGAAGGTAAGAAGAACAAAACAATAAACTAAGGTTATCTAAGTATACACTTAATTTCATCATTCATTAAATATTTTACACTACATATATCCATGAAATAAGTAAAAATCAGCTATATATTATTATAATCATTACAAAAAATCAGAGCTTTTCCATACTCATGGTGGAAGGATCCTACAAAATGCTAAACTCAGACATACTTATAGAGAAAGTGAGAAAGGAGAGAGAGGAATAAAAGAGCTCATTGACAATTGTCATTATTCTAGGACAAGTTATAAAGAAAAAAGGAGTTAAAAATAACCTTGGAACCTTATTCATATGTTTCAAATTATTTTATGATGATATCTTAATGGAGTTGGTGTATGAGTAACTCTTGATCTTCATCAATTTTTCCTTATTTCCACTTGGATAGAAGTTACAAACCTCCATATTGACATATAGACACTTGAAGTTATCTTTAATATGTGGTACTTAAACCATCCTAAAAATTTTACACACTTCAATACTAACATTCTATTAGTCCTTATATACCAAATTTGATTCATAAGGCCTTTCTCATGGAAAATCCCCAAAACTTGCAGCTTATGACCTATCTTGCACCTTCTTCCACTCCATAGTTTCCAATAAATGGATTATAAAGGTTCCAAGAATATGTTAAAGTATTATATAATTTCCTTAATTCACATTCAAACTCGTTATAACTCCTCACACTTACAATCTTAGTCATCAGGCTCTTTCTAGTCTTTTTAGCAGATTGAGACTTACTTATCATCTTAATGATGAATCCTAGATGATAGGGACTTAACGATTGAAATAATGCCATATAATATTAGTATAAAATTGAAAATAACCCTAAATATCATATTTAACTCCCATGAAACTCCTCTTTACAATTCTAAGTAGAAGAAAATCCCTCTTAGACTAGGCAAACTATGTGTGAAGACCGAGAAAATGATTTAGGCCTCAAAATGTCATTTTGATGATTGGATTGAGTTTTAAGTGGAATTTATAGGTTTTTGACACATTATAATATTAATTAATTTGATTATCAATTTATATTAACCACCCACTTTTCCATAATCCTGCCATTAGGCCTAGGTAGGGTTTGTATGCAGATTGACCTTATTATTATAAGTTTATACCTCATGAAGATGAATGTAACTAAATATTATAACTAAAAATGGAATTTTAGACCTCTTTAAATTCAAAAATTACATATAATCCTCATATTATTTCTCAAACATGTAGGTATCTGTCTCAAATTATTGACTATCATATTTAAGACTGAATCTCGTTTAAGATTTCCTGACTATTGTGATGGTATTTTTGAAAAATTTGGAGATGTATATATGTATTAATTGACCCTATATAGGCCTATTTATATCTAAAACCCACCTTTTTTCTTCATCCTCAATGGTAGGCTTGCAGGTCTTCATCTCCGTGTAACCCTCAAAACATATAGATCTCCTTGTCTAGAACGTTCCACAGATCCTCCTAGAAAACAAAATATATATTTAAGTACCCATTTGGATAATTATTATTTATAATAAATCTAATTATCAAAAACTAAATTTATGTATACTTAATCCACCTGTCTCTCTCTTTCTATTAGCCCTCAATTAGGTCTCTAGGCCTAGGAAACTGAGATTTGGCTCTATACATACCTCAAACCTATGAAAATACAAGAAAATGTTTGATTAAATTTTATGGCATATGAATCATTTATATATTTCAAATTTGAGGGTATAAAACCTTGTGTAAATAGGTAAACCATAGGATGGCTAAAACCTTAGACTAGGTGTATGCTCAGGGCCGAGAGGTAACTAGAATGATTTATCATGAACATTAGTGGGTTTCAATGATTTATAATTGTTTATTAAGGACTATAACATAAAAATACATCTAAATTAATTGAATTTAATCTCTCCAATACCACAATTATACTCAGGTTATCAGTGCACCTTAGCTTTCACCATATATGTGTGATTTATTTGGGGAGTGCTCTATTGAGACTACATCTTTATATTTATTCCTCTTTGGTATTTTTGTGGATGTTGAATTGATGATATGATATATCATGATTCATTTAAAATTTACATGACCATTCAACATATTTTATTCCCATAATAAAACTCAACCTTCCTCAATTCTACCTTAATGGGCCTATAGGTTAGTGTTAGGCCTCTATGACTACAATTCACCATATGTGAATCCTATCAAAGCTATAAAAAAATTCCTAAGGTGTTTTAAGACTATATTAACCTTCATTCATCATTTTATCTAACCATTACATATTATAATATCCTCCAACACCACTACAAGTATGCTTCTTTTGTTCTATGCATGTTAATAAGCCTCTAAACTATTTTTTGGCCTAAAAACCTTCTTTCACTATGTTTATTCCTTATTAAGCCTCATTGAATCATTGGAGGCATTTGCATAGTGTTTTAAGTTGCCTTAAGATATATTATTTAATCTATTAGAGTGAGTATATCTTGAATGTGCATGTAGAATCTTCATAGTCCTTATTTAGGACTCCCATAGTCCTATCTAACCAACACGGTCTATTGAGGCATACAGTATTTTGAGCCAATGGTAAAATGAAGATTGAGTTTTTAGGGTTGTTTATATTTTTATAAAACTATTATGAAGACTTAATAATATTAATTTGAAGTTGTTAATCCAAACACTTGGTGTTAATGGTGACTTACAAGATTGCAAACATGTAGGCTCATAGTCCTCCTTGGATCTTAGCTTAAATAATGACACTATGAACTCTAAATTCAAGGAAAACACATTATAATACATAATTATGATAATATCTAATGTTATTTGATGTATTTTATCTCCTTTAAATTATTAAACAATGATCATGCATCTGCCTTTGATCATGGCACTTCACCAAGATAACTAGTTCAAATAGTCTAACTATAAATGCAAAGTTTCTTGTTTATCATGAAGTTTGTAACCCCATTGACTTATTAGATAATCATGAGAGAAATTTAATAAATTTTATTGACTGTGTAATATTCATTTTACGCATTTCATACAAAAGACAATCCACATCTTCTATACTAACAAAATTATCATACCCAAACTAGCCAAAACACAGTTATTTGACCTTGAACCCAACATGATCATGCATAAACATGGAATAAAATGATATTAAAAGGTTATAATATTTATTAATAGTACATACCTAATATTTTTTATCCATTCATATAACCTCAAAACTCCACACTTCAGGAAAATTGACCTTGGTGGGATTTGAAGCTCATTTTTTGCCCCTTAACTTATTAATAATTATTCATAAAGTGAAGGTTATAAATTAGGATACCAATGAAAAAAAGTGTAAGCGAATTATCATCCCTTACTATAATTGATATCTTAGCTTCCAACTCTCTCTCCCCTAAAAGTACCAAATGCAAACCAGTTGCCCTTCTTGAGATGCCAAGAAGACTGATGGAGAAGTGGAGTGGGTTTTGAACTATTTGGCTTTGAAATTTAAATTTCTGCATGGATTTGGGTCTAAGAATTCCATGGGTACCTATAGAAGAGTTTTCACCTTATAAAATATCACAAGCTCCCTACACATAACCACTAAAAGCATTCTCTTCTCAAGATTCTAAACATTCTACCTCTTGGAACTATTAGAGATGTTGAACCTAATGAATCTTCACCTTTTTTAGACCTATATAGATGTGGAAGAAGAGTGAAAAATTCCACACACCATTAATTATCTAAAATTCTCTTGAAAAATATTTTTTTATGCATTAGATAATGATCAATAGTAGTTAAAAATGAATTCCAACATTGAAAGTCGGTTATAAAGTCAGTTATAAAAGACATTTAGAGAAAGTGTACGATCAATAATAGACATGATGTCATCACCAAGGTGTTCTATGACTTTAAAAATATCCTTTTCCAAAGATAAAACCTTTATATTTTATTTTACTAGTAAGTGTCCTCTTTATCATTGAAAAGAATTATAAGACTAAAGTAACAAGATACCTTAATCTTATCAAAATTACCTTAAACTCTCGAAATAGCTTTAGAAATGATGTGATCCAGTTACTAGTTCTACTTCTTTGAGCATTTTGACTAGCTTTAAGCCATGGCAGCTCTTGGAAGGGTTACGACCTTGTCTTCTTAGGCATGGTTCCACATTAACTTGGTGTAGACACCAAAGTTACATCACACACATGTGTAACTCCCTATGTTAAAACTCCCATTTGAGCCCCTATTCAGTAATAATAATTAGCCTCCCTAACCCATGCTTTTACCCCTCACACATTTAATTAATTTAAAATATTTAATTAAGTTAATTAAAAACCACTTATGCCACCTTACTTGGCCACCTCATCCTAAGACTAATTCTCACCATCTGAGTCACCTCAAGACTTAGTCCCCTTATCCTAACTACCCATGACTTGTTCTCACCCCAAAAATAAATTCCTAACCAACTACATCCTTCTTAACCTCCCATTTCTAGCATTTCCTAAAGGACACCACACTTGACATGAGAAAGAATAGAAAATAGGATTAAAATAGCCCTTTTACCTATTCTCATGCCCCCAACCTCAGTCAACCCATGATCAACATCAGTGGGATCACCGATGTCAGTTATTTAATCCAAACTCCAAACTAATGTTTAGGTCAATATAAATCAATAAAACTCATTTCTATTCACATACAAGCTTTTAGCATCAAAATTTACACATCTTGGATCATTGTTATCTTACATAAGTCAATCCATATCAGGAACCAGGATTTTGAGAACCAATAACACATGCTTTTTTTCTTTGTTTAAGGCATCGATTTGGTAAGCCTTATAAGAGCCATCCATCTGGCACTTATCATTCAATCACCTCTACAACTAAGTACATCACTTATTCTGTAAGTCTTTAAATAGTTACTTTACAATCACTTTATACCTACTATTTAATGTTTTACACATTCTTGAATGAACCCCCATGAAGGAATTGTAGAGCTTCCCCACTTGTTTCCCCTTGTTCCAACACATCAAACCTCTGACCAAATCTATCCAAATAATACTCTCTCTCTCACAACTCTCCCCAACCTTCCAGACCTAACCAAAACCATTTTCAAGACCTAGAAAATCCTTTTACAAGCCCCTAGGAAATTATTTCCCCTACTGACATTGACAACCTAATCGATATCGATCACACTTGCTCACCGACCTTGGTAGCCTAACTGACGTCAGCCACTGTGGATTTTTAGTAACCCTTCTAGAACCTGCCCAAAAAGCTTCCCAAATACAAACTAAATATATCACCTATACTTTGTTACTCTCTACTATACTCAGGTTGTGAATAACAATAAAATAATCTCTCTTTTACTCTCCCTTTTTTGCTTTATTTGTTATTTACCACTATTTTGTTTCTAAAAAGTGGACTATCATCTCTAAGGAAGTTTGACACTTCCTAGAACAAGCACATAGCTTGGCAACCCACTCATATAACTACTAACAAATATTTTTGTGGTAATGCTTGCTTACTTTTAGGTAGTCCTCCCCAACCAAAGAGGAGTGCTCACAATGTCTGGATATGGTGCACAAACCAATCTGGGTTCATTCTAATCACTTATCCTTATCTTTCTTTATTTTTATTTACACTTAAAATAAACACAATTTTAGTGAAACATTTATGGGTGGTAATGATTTCTTACTTTTAGGTAGTCCTCCCCAACCAAAGAGGAGTGCTCACAATGTCTGGATATGGTGCACAAACCAATTTGGGTTCATTCTAATCACTTATCCTTATCTTTCTTTATTTTTCTTTACACTTAAAATAAACACAATTTTAGTGAAACATTTATGGCATAAGGCAATAGAAAATTAGAAATCTAACCCATTTGTCTCCTATGGTAAGGGTAGGGGTACCTTTATATCATCCCTCCTATATCAAGGGAAGGGCAAGAGGTACATCCTCTGGCAAGTTGAACTGTCTCCTGACCCGTACTATGGGTATCATTTCTAACTCACTGGCTCATCTCCCTCTAACCCATAATGTGCTTTGTAAGCCAACAAGTTACTCTGCCTATCCTCTAAATGTAGGGAATGTCAAGTAAGGTCTCTACACAATATCTGCAGGGATCAATCCCTCTATCATATGCTTGTAATGATCAATATCTTGAACTATGCCATCTACTCGAGTTTGGGCCATACCATCTCTCCACCATCTGAAACCAACCCTAAAACTAGCTACAATCATGGTAGGTAACCCCAATGGTTATGTCACCATGATATTCTCATATGCCCAACAATGGAGTAAATACCTGACACATAAACTATATCATCATCACAGTCTCAACCCCCACAACTCTCTGTATAACTATACCAGTAAAATTGGTCCCTATATGAATACGACCCACTACTCAACCATCTATGCCAAAACACCTATCAATGAAATAGGAAATCTCCCACCATCTACATCAAGTAGTGGATAAACTGTAATCCCTATCATCATTAGGATGCTACTCCTCATCAACAATATACAATGGCTCATAGGCAAATCTCGTTGAGTGATAGGTCACCTCGCTAACATGCTCTCCAAATAATGCCACCATGTGAATATCATGCTCCTCTCTTGAACATGAGAAGAGCTCCTCACCCTAGAGTTTCAACCATAAAATATTTTACACATCTTCTTGGGTCACTAACAACTTTTCGATCAACAAATAGAAGGTGTTAGTGGTGTGATCCAGCCTCTTGATCAATGCTATCATCAAACTCACATCTCGTGTAACTCTGAAATATCATTGCACTCCCCCTAAACCTATAACTATCATGTGCTCCCACTCATTTGGGGTGACATCCCTCCTCATCCACATCTACAATGTCAGTAGGTGATCTCACAACATCAACTCTTGCTTATCCTACATCAATACACACGCACCTTAAGTCACATACTTTCTAATATAACCTGCCACTACCTTTTTCACTTCTCTCTTGGAGAACTACATTGGTCTGAGGCCCTCAATCGGGCTATGTAGGTAACACTTAGTTGACATGGGGTTTTTTGAGGTTAGCTCAACCATATACCCACATAACTATCTAGCCTTCTCTCACTCTCCACCCTAGGCTTCACTGCCTCTCTCTCCACCCTAGGCTTCACTACCTCTCTCTCCACCCTAGGCCCAACTACCTATCACAATTCTAGGCCTCATGGCTTATATCCCTAACCCTTAACCCCATGACCTATCTTTTAAGCCCTAGGTCGCCTGACCTATTTCAACCTACCTTTTCTTAACCATTTCCCTTAACACACTTTTAACCATATCTTATATCTTTTTTCCTATTTACTATGAGAACTACATTGGCATGAGGCCTTCAAATGGGCTATGTAGGTAGCACTCAGTTGACATAGGGTCTTATAAGGCTAGCTTAGCCATTAGGATAGTTGACTACTTTAATTAGGGATCTAAATTGACATTTTCTCCTATTTTAGGTTCTTCACAGTCACTGATGTTAGTTTTTTATGCCAACATCAGTGCTTGGTGTCATCTGACATAGGTAGAAACTTGTCGACATCGATACTGTATCAACTGATGCAAGTGGACCCCACCGATGTCGATGACTAGTTTGGCCCTAAGGTTGAATGACCCATCACAAAACATTAACTTTTAGCCTAAAAACCTACCCCCAAATCCCTCCTAAATTAATCTAAACCTATCCCACCCCATTTCCTACCCCCCTCAACACATTTTTGTCCAAACTTTAAATTTAGCCCAAAAAAGCAATCTAACCAACTCAAATTTAAAATCAAATCGAAGGGGATCTTACCTCATGTCTCTATCTCCTCTAGGATAAAATAGCTAGATTTTATGGTGGTGCACTTCCCTTTAGGTCCCCTCCTAGCTCTACCATCTCACTTTCACTCTGAGCTCTTTTTCTCTCCAATCAAATGTTGCAAATGAATTCTAGTGCACTACCAAACCCCTTTTTGTCGAGTTTGGTCACCCACTAATGTCAACATCCTTGACCTAATCCACTGACATTGGCATTATTTTCCACTAATGTTGACAACCTTACCTAAGCCACCAATGTTGACACAATTTACTACTGACATCAATGACATAACTGATGTTGGCACCCTTGCATTATAGTTTCCATCAATAACCATAATCCTTTAGACTCTACCCCTAATTTGGGGAAACTTAGAGATCATGTATATCTCCCTAACCATTGAAACCAACTTAGAGATCATGTATATCTCCCCAACTATGACACCCACCCTTAGAGATCACTTAAATCTCCACCCATGATGATTTTGATTGGAGATCATGACTATCTCCTTGATCAATGACCCTTTTCCCCCAACCTTGCATTAATTGTCTTAACCGCTTATGATATTATCTTATAGTTGGATATTTTACACATGCATGTATATTAGGTGTTTTAGATGGTGGCCAAGCTCGTCCTATCACCTACAACCTTTTGTGTTTCCTAGGGGCACTTCCTACCTCAGATACCTAGCACACATGGAGCATTGGAGCTATAACTTTGATTATTTTAACCTTCTCAACTATCACTTACACACTATGCTTTTGTTATTTATATATGAGTCCTCCTCTACCTTACCTATTCTATATTTTTTTGACTATAACTCATAGTAGTATACATGTAAGCCATGATACTATGTTCTCTTCCACTCACCCAATTCACTTTTTATCAAACTAATACCTGATTTCAATTTCTTCATTGATTCCCATTTTGAGGGGGGATACCTCATCCAATACCTGGAGCATCTAACTCTTATTTTTATCATACAACTTGTCAGTGCAAATTACAAAACAAAAAGGGGCAAATGTAGACACAAAAATTACATCATACACATGCATAACTCCCTATGTCAAAACCCCCATTTGAGCCCCTTTTCAATAATAATAATTAGCCTCCCTAACCCATGATTTTACCCCTCACACATTTAATTAATTTAAAATATTTAATTAAGTTAATTAAAAACCACTTTTGCCACCTTACCTAGCCACCTCATCCTAAGACTAATTATCACCCTCTGAGTTACCTCAAGACTTAGTCCCCTTATCCTAACTACCAATGACTTGTTCTCACCCCAAAAATAAATTCCTAACCAACTAAATCCTTATTAACCTCCCATTTCTATCATTTCCTAATGGATACCACACTTGTCATGAGAAAGAACAAAAAACAAGTTAAAAATAACCCTTTTACCTATTCTCATACCGCTGATGTCAGTCAACCCAAAATCAACGTCGATGGGATTATCAACGTCAGTTATTTAAGCCAAATCCAAACTAATGTTCAAATCAATAGAAATCAAGAAAATTCATTTCTATTCACATACAGGGTTTTGGCATCAAATTTTTCACATCTTAGCTCATTGTTACCTTGCATAAGTCAATCTAGATCAGGAACCAAGCTCTTGAGAACCAGTAACACATGCTTGTTTTCTCCATTCAAGGCATCAGTTCGATAAGCCTTATAGGAGCCATCCATCTAACACTTATCATTCAATCATCTCTATAGCTAATTACATCACTTATTCTATAAGTCTTTAAGTAGTTACTTTACAATCACTTTATACCTACTATTTATTATTTTACACATTCTTGATCGAACCCTTATGAAGGAATTATAGAGCTTCCCCACTTGTTTCCCCTTAATCCAACACACCAAACCTCTGACTAGATGTATCCAAAAAATACTCTCTCACAAGTCTCCCCAACCTTCCAGACCTGACCAAAACCACTTTCTAGATCCAAAAAATCCTTTTGCAAGCCCCTAGCCAATTATTTCCCCTACTGACAACAGTAGCCTAACTAATATCAGTCACACTTGCTCATCGACCTTGATAGCCTAACTGACGTTGACAACTAAGGATTTTTAACAACCCTTTTAAAACTTACCCAAATAACTTCCTAAATACAAACTAAATATACCACCTACACTTTGTTACTCTCTGCTGCACTTAGGTTATGAATAAAGATAAAATAATCTCTCTTTTACTCTCCCTTTTCCAATCTATTTTTTATTTATCACTCTTTTATTTCTCAAAAGTGGACTATCATCTCTAAGGAAGTTTGACACTTCTTAGAACAAGCACATAGCTTGACAACCCACTCATATATCTACTAATAGACATTTTGTGTTAGTGCTTTCTTACTTGTAGGTAGTCCTCCCTAGCCAAAGAGGAGTTCTCACAATGTCTACATACAATGTGAAAACTAATCCAAGTTCATTCTAATCACTTATCCCTATCTTTCTTCTCTATTTTTCTTTAGACTTGAAATAGATACAATTTTTAGTGAAACATTTTTGGTTATAATTAGTGGTTATATGTTCTTTTTGTGATTTTCTATTGCCTTATATATTTTGGAGTTGGTAAGGAAAATTTTCCATTGATTCACAAAATACATACTATTTGTAATATTTATTTTGTATAACCTGTTATATCAAGTTTTTTGAGTGTTCTTTCTTCTTACACAGACCTTTTACATCCTCTATTTTACCTAGATTCTACCTCTAGGTTTCTAAAACATTGGATTTTCCATCTCCTAGGATATCATAGTGACCAACATCAATTAATTAAACTGACATCAATAGACTTTAGCTTACTGACATTGATTAATCCAATCAACATCGATAAACTTTTACTATCGACATTGATCAAGTGATTGACGTTGGCAATTATGTAATGTTAATATGCTCAAAACAATAAGCTAAAATAACCTATTTACCTATACCCAAACTTGGTTTTTCCTTATTCTATCACTAATATAGAGTATTAAGACTATTTATACTTCTTCTTTCACGGTATTAACATGAGCCCAAGCCAAAATTCTTATCGATTATGTATGTTGGAAAACACTTCCACCTTCTCCTCTTGTTAATGATTCTATCATGGAACATACTTCAAATACAGATCATACTCATAGCCCCAACCAAATTCCCATTGTGCCTAAAGGGGATCAAGATTTTGATAAATTTCTTGATCACAATGTTGTATCCCTTTAGCATTACCTTGCCATGAGTTGAACCTACAATTCTTTGGGTGACCCACTCTATGGTATGCTAGCCTTTCTAATGGAGACAACTTTAGTTTTTGTTGTCTCCACTATTTTACTCATGGTTACTCAAACCACTGACTCGATAAGTAACCCAACCATAAATAATGTCCAAAGTTTAGCATTGCCAACTGCCTAATCCCACCTAAACCCTATTTTTAATTTCCCTACTTTCATAACCATAAGCAGTTCAGTCAAGTCTCACCCCATTTTAGAATTTGGTAGTACCTATTCCATCTACTCTTGCACCTATAATTACCTAAGTTGTGAATCACCCTTCATCTAGTCTAACGATGCCAATAACTCAACCTATAATCACAACATCCAACCAAACATAGTCTCTAACCCAACAAGACAAGCCCCTTTGCTTTCTGCACCCAACCCCATGACTCATTATCCTTATGTTACACCAGCACAAACTCAACAAGCTATGTCATATGCTCCCTTTGCTTCTTATTAGGTTCCATATAACTTAGGGGGTATCTCCTAAACTAATCCCCTTCCTAACCTCATTAAGATGCTGATGGACAAGATGTCTAATCTAGAGACATGTGTTTCAGGTTCAAATAATGTGTTATCTTATGATCAGATATGCAATAAACCCATTAATCGTTATGTGCCTATTCACCCTTATCCAAGCCAATAGGAACTCTCCAAATTTACTCATTTCTAGAGTAAAGAGGACCCACAATGGCATTTGTGAGCATTTAGGCATGCTTGTTATTTAATAGGGCACGATGATGCATTATTACTTTGCACTTTCCCTATGTCTCTTTCGGGTGCTACCCTGAATTGGTATAACTCTATAACTTAGCACTCCCTTTTCTCATTTACCCAAATTGCACAAATATTCCTAGACCATTTCTCTATTAAAATTTATAAAAGGGTTTTTATTACAGACCTTTATTCTATTAGACAATTTGATGATGAGTCTATCACAGATTTTGTCGCTCGGTGGAGGGTCTTGATCAATCAAATCTCCTTATCCTTACCCCAACTTGAGCTTATTGAGATCTTCTCAAGTGCATGTGTTAAGCACATTTTGTCCACACTCCAATTATAAACTTTTTACACATTTGATGAGGCCTTTACAATGGCACAGAAACTCAAGATTTGGGCTATAGACAAAGGCAGAGTCAAGTTGCACAGTAAGAATGCCAATTATAAATCAAATGACTCCTATTCTTCTAAAACTTATCCTTCTAACCAAAAATATAAAGGCACCACCAATGCAATGGCCATTAAATCAACTTCTTCCATAACCACAAACCAACCTAATTCCTTGACTTCCCAAAATATGACCAAGAAATTCCAGCAACGGTATGAACAAAGCTAATACACTCCCATTAGGGAGTCATATACTTCTATTTTGTAAAAAATATTGTAATAAGGTGTCATAACCCTTACTAAAATCAAACCTCCTATACATTTTGACCCCTCCCATCGTATTCCAACTTGGTACAATGAGGATGAGTTTTGTGGCTACCATCGAGTTAAAGGTCACAATTCTAACAACTGTAAAACATTCAAGAACATTATTCAAGACATGCTTGATAGGGGTGACCTCATCTTGGATAATCCTACTATGCCCGCTAATCAAAATATGGATGTGTTGAAATAGCCTTTTCTCAACCATTCACCCAATCAAAAT
Organism: Torreya grandis; assembly: GCA_037957365.1. NCBI lineage: Eukaryota > Viridiplantae > Streptophyta > Pinopsida > Cupressales > Taxaceae > Torreya > Torreya grandis. Next base: position 51,241 of record JARHVA010004809.1, on the reverse strand, counting down.
ATTGTTCAGACCATGACTAACTCATGTGATCATAATATCCATACATTTAATATGGTCTTTCCTTTACCTCTAGTTTGACCTCTCCCTCAATAAGAGGAACCCATTTTATTGACTCCTCCCCCACAATTAGTGGAATTTGTTTTTCCCATTCTTAATCCCTAAGTAGAAGAGCCTATTTTGTCTGTTCCACTACCATGTGAGGAAGAGCATCTTTTACCACTCCTTTTGCCATTAAAGGAGCCTGTATTGCCAGTTCTTTTTATACTAATGTTACCTATCCTGTTACCACTTCAATATGATGCCCTACCCATTTCACAACTACATGTTGAGGGGAATATCATTCTTGCATTATACCCTCTTGAGGAACCCTCTTCACCTACCTCTCCTTCACCGATAGAGAGTAATATCCCATTCACTCTAACTTTGCACCTAGAAGAATCAGTGTTATCTAATCCTACATTAGACAAGAGACCTACTGTTCCTACTCCAATTCTACCACTCTTACCAACTATTTTACCTATAGAGGATCATACTTTACCTATTCATTTCCCATATGTTGAGGGAGCAATTATACCTATACTCTACCCCCTTGAGGAACCCTCTTCACTTACCTCTCCTCTACTCATGGATGACCATGTCTCTTCTCTTGTCTCTGTTGAAGAAGACCTCATTATAGTTCTTTCTCATCTTTGGCCCAAAGTAGTAGAGGCTAATAATTTCCCTCTTTCTTAATCACCTCATCCTTCTAAAGAATTAACCATAAGGCCTACGTCAAATTCATCTAAACCCTTCTTGCAGTTGGTGAAAAGTCTAGAATTTCTTGATTGCATGAATCTAGATCACATGACATTTTGGTGCTGACTTAAAACTCCTTACCCAACACAATGAGTGTTAACCTTTATCACCAACCCTCTCAGTACCCTTTACCCCAAGGTCTTTGACAAAGCCAGAGCTTCTTCACCAAAATCACTAGAAACTCATCCATCTATGTCAAAACCCTCACTCTTGTAGACATCTACTATATTAAAGAAGATCAGGTCTTTAAGTGTATACCTCATCTATAATCTAATTCATCCATAGGTGAAATTAGATCTAACTCTTCAACCATAAGTTGGATTTTTTTGGCCTGAACTATAAAAAATGTTAAGCTTCATAGGTTTCATTGATCCTTCCCTCTTCAACCCTTAAATTTATCATCAATTTTAGGACTGTACCCCTCTAATTTAGTTAGAGTATCACCGATCCAAGCAAAACAAAAGGATAAGTTACCTCCACTACTGTCTCTACCACCTAGTAGGCCTTTCACATCTGACAGCATGATACCTAAAACCAAGAAAGTGTTAGCAAGACATGTAACTTCACCACCACCAAATAAGGCACCATGCAAAATCACCCCTATGAATCCTAAACAAAAAATGTGTCCACTCCTATTACTACAACAAGTGCAAGCCCACTTGTAGGCTCTCAGAGATTTTTCCTACATCATTTGTTGTAATCTTCTATAATAACTCTTCCTTTCATTAAAACTTATAGTCCTCTTGGACTGAAGTCATCTTGGTTTAATGATACATAAGTGTGTCTATATCATCATTCACCAAGACATAATACTGAGAGTTGTAAAGCTCTCACAGCAGTCATTCAGTAACACTTTGATGTCAACACTCTCTTTATTGATACTCCTATTAACCTTCTTATTATTCCACCTCTGTCATCCACAATGCCTCTCACTATTCCACCTAAATTCAAACCCAAAGATGTTGTCTTACCACCTTTGCCACCTCTTTCACTTATATTTTAGATTAACATAGTTAATGTGGCCATGCGGTCACAAAACCAAAAGGATAAAGGTAAGGAAAAACTCGTCTCTTTTTGGGCTCATCCCTTTTCCAAAGACACTCCTCTAAATCCCAAGATTTCCATCTCGGGGGTCCTGAAGCCAACATCTTCAGACATTATTCAAAGCTCAATGGTGAAATAAATTCACTAAACTCTTATGAAAATGTCCTTGTATGAGTTAATCCAAAACTCTGCCCAACATCATCAAGCTATGATGTCTCCCTTGCAAGTGGTTGAGGCACAACTTAATGATCCCCAACCTCTTACAACTTTGGTCAACTCTCTTAATTCCATCTCCCTTATTTCCTTTAGTAATTCAAAAATTCTACTTCAACACCCTGAAGATCAAGATTCTACACTTTTTATTACTGCATTTATTGATCAAACTCATGTCAAAAGAGTCATGATCAATGGGAGAGATAGTATTAATATTATTTACACCCATGCCTACAAATATCTAACTCTTCTTAACAATTGCATGTCTCAAACTGACGTGGTGCTCCACTCCTTTAATGATTCAACATCTACTGTGGTGGGCACTATTATCTTACATATCTGTGTAGGTCCCCAAACAATTCTTGATCTCTTATATGCTTTAGAAGGAGAGTTACAATATAACATATTGGTTGGATGACCTTGGATACGTGCTATGGCATGTGTACCCTCAACGTTGCACTATTGTGTCAAGTTTGAGCATGATGGGCAAGTGCATATTATACCCATTGACCCACCTCTATTTAAAACATACAACATGACTTATAGTCCCCATGATGTTCTCATTCCATTAAATACATCATCTTCTCTGCATGATACTTCTGAAGCTTTCACAAGTTCCACTACCCTAGTTACATAGATACCAACAACATAAATTCCTAACAAAGATCCCATGGAGGAAAATTTTAAATGTTTTTCACTCAAATAATATCATTTATTGATGCTCAACATGTTCCATAATCTACAAGAATATGTAAATATTCATATGCACCCAAATTATGATCCCTATACTAGGATGGTCATCCCTTATGGCCCCCCTAACCTTTGAACTAATTTAACATATGGGAGAATTGATCAAGCTCCCACTATGAGCAATCCATCCTCTTCAACAAAACTATTTACCTATGACTTCTCTTTCCTGAGCAAGCCTAGTTTCACTCACACCTATCTTTATAGGTGTGCATGAAAAGGATTTGGTTTGGGTTGTTACAAGTAGGGTGTTCATATTCCCATTGAATATACCACTATAAAAACCATTGAAAATGTCAAAAAGAGGCATGGAGTGGGTTATGATGAACCAACTAAAGTCATCAAAAATTCCTATGTACCAATTATTGAGGAGCCAATCTCTCTTCCTCCACCTTCTTCTCCACCATCACCTATTGAATCAGAGGTATCTATACCTCCTTATTTTTTTTTTCAATAAATTCCATCTATTTGGGGCCTCTCACCTATCACCAGGTTAATGAAACAAGGTCCCTTCCTCTCATTCATCCTAAAATAATTGATGAAGGCTATCCCACTATTAACACTATCCAATGTCAAGATGATGATGCTATTATCACATACATGGGTATAGATGATTCTTATATGCAATGATTCCTCCCATATAAAACACAAGCTATGTTAAATGAATCAACCATTGACATCAATTTTCCCTCTCATGATAACCCCTATTTCCTCAAGATTGGCCAATCTTCGGATTCCTCTGAGCAAGCGAATTATGACATATTTATTAATAACCATAGCAAATCCTTCACTTGGTGTTATAATTACATTCTTGGTATTGACCCCTCTATTATCACCCATAACATTGTCACCAATCAAGATGTTAAACCTGTTAAGCATAAGCTTCACAAAATGCATCCTTGTATTGTTTTCCTTGTCAAAGAAGAGATCCAATGCCTCTTTTCTGTTAACTTCATCCAACCCATCGACTACTTGTAATGGATTTCCAATATTTTTATTGTCACAAAAGCAACTGAAGGAATCTACATTTTCATTGACTATTGTGACTTAAACCTTACTTGTCCAAAAGATGACTTCCCATTGCCAAGTATCAACCAACTTGTTGATCTAATAGTTGATGATGAGATGTTATTGCTTATGGATGGGTTCTCTGGATATAATCAAATCTTGGTTTATCTTGAGGATCAACACAAGACAACCTTCATTACCCCATGGGGGACTTTTTCTTATCAGGTCATGCCTTTTGGTTTGAAGAATGCTGATGCCACCTACCAACGCGCTATGACTTACATCTTCCATGATCTCCTACACAAAATTATGGAAGATTATGTGGATGACTTACTTAAAAATTATAAACTTCACCAAGATCACTTGACGATTCTCAAAATCATATTTACTCATCTCCTCCAATATAACATTCAACTAAACCCAAAGAAATGCGTCTTTGGTGTCCTTTTCGGTAAGCTCTTAGGATTTATCATTTTTCTCCATAGTATTGAAGTTGACCCTACTAAGGTTAGAGAAATACTAAAGATGCATCCACCTACTAATATTAAATATCTTTGTAGCCTATAAGGTAAACTTTAATCAATCCACTACTTCATCTCCCAGTTGTCAGATCATTGCCAACCCTTTCACCATCTCCTAAAAAAGGATGTCTTCTTCCATTAGAATATAGACTACCAAGAAGCTTTTGATGCACTTAAACAATATCTCCTTTCCCCACTAATTTTTATTCGACCTATGGAAAATCAACCTTTTTACCTTTACATCTCTGCAATAGACCATTCTCTAGGTGTTATGATTGCACATCTAGATTATCACCATCGAGAATAGGCAGTTTAATACATAAGATGCATAATTATTGATTATAGGACTTGATATACCCATATCAAAAAGCTTTTCCTCACGTTGGTCTTTTCAACCTCCAAGATTCACCATTATCTCCTAAATCACAAAACCTATGTGATCACTCATACTGATCCCTTCAAATACATGCATTCCAAGCCATATCACAACCAATGCGTAGCTCAGTGGCTCATGATCCTTGTTGAATTTGACTTATATTTTATTCAACAAAAGTCTATTAAGGGGAAAATGATTGTTGAATAGTTAGCTACCACCCCTTTACCTGACAACCAACCTTCTAACCTCAAATTCCCTGATGAATCCATCATAACACTCTCCACTGATGATATCTCCTATCAAATGATGATGTTCTTTAATGGGTATAAATGTCAATATAGTGGGGGTGTGGGGGTCGTTCTCATTCCTCTAGATGGTGAGTCTATGCCTTTGTCATTTAAACTTGATTTTGAATGTACTAAAAATATGGCCTAATATGAGGCTTTGATCTTAGGGATTCAAATGGCTATCTTCTTGGGTATCAAATCAATAACCATTTTTGGTGATTCTCAACTAGTGGTCAATCAGGTTAATGGTTCCTACCTATGTAAAAATGAAATTATATAATGGTATAAACATCATGTAGATACGTTATTGGGATCATTTGACTTTACCTCTTACAAATTATTCCTTGATCTACAAACAAGTTTTTTGACACAATGGCTTCACTTGCTTCACACATACCCTCTTCACCCTCTTTCTTGAAAATATATGTCACCATGCATGGCTTAACATTACCCTCCTATTTATCAAATAACATCCTTTTTATCAAAAATGTAACATTCAATCCACATGACTTATGATACAATCAACTCATGGATTATCTTTCCTTTTCTATTACCCCTTTTGATCTCTCCAATAATGGGAGATGTGCCTTCATAAAATGTGTCTCTTTTTAAACTTTACTAGGGAGACTTCTCTAAAAGTGAGTTTTTTATGGTCTCCTCCTTAGATTCCTCACTAGTATTAAGACTCCCTTTGCTATTAAAGGAGTCCATGACAAGGATTTTGGTAGACATTTCAATGGCCACGTAGTTGCCAAGCGTATCCTTTAATTCAGCTATTATTAGCCAACACTCCATCAAGACTATGGTGATTACATACGGTGTTGCATCAAATGTCAATAACACACTAACCTCCTTCATGTTCTAAGTCATGCATTATAGGTTGTCAAAGACTTCTGTCCCTTCTCCTAATGGGGCTTGGATCTAATAGGTGAGATTAACCCTCATTCATCCCTCCATTACCATTCTATTGTTATTGTCACTGAATACTTTACCAAGTGGGTCAAGGCCATTCCTCTCATCTCCACTAAGGCTAACAAAATTTTTGACTTTATCAACCATCACATCATCTATCATTTTGGTGTCCCACATAAAATTATAATAAATAATGATAAATCTTTTAAAAATAAGATTGTCCAAAGTCTTTGTGATACATTTGGAATCAAATTAATCTTCTCGTCACCATACTATCCAAAATAAAATGGATAGGCAAAATATTCTAACAAAACATTGACCAAAATTTTCATGAAAATAGTCAATTATATGGGCAAATATTGGGACACACACATTCCCTTTGCTTTATGGGCTTACCGCACTAGCATTCAAATTCCTATGGGTGCTACACCTTTTTCCTTGGTGTATGGGACAGAGGCTATTTTGCCTCTTGAGGTTCAGATTCCTTCTCTTTGCATTTATCTAAAAGACACAATTACTAATAATGAATTTTACTAAGAACATTTGGCTCAACTTGAGTTGCTTGACGAGTGCCATCTCATAGCCCTAAACCACCTCCAAATCTATCAAGAACATATCAAATGTGCTTACAACAAAAACCTCAAAGAACAAGATTTTAATATTGGAGATCTCATCTTAAAATAAAATCAACATGTGACAAACATGGAGAAAATAAAATAGGGTAAGTTTGATCCTAATTGGCTTAAACCCTACATCATAACCCACAACTATGGCTTAGGAACTTATCACTTTTCTTCTCTTGAAGGAAAGCCAAAACCAAAGCCTTTAAATGCCTTACACCTATGACCATTCTTTTGATTGCCAAGTAACGCTTTATCTCATGTTTCACTTGAACTCGTCCCTTGAGCACCCCTATTCCATTCATATCCCTTCCTCTTAACCCTTACTCCTACACACTTCGTTAACTTACGAAGTGCTATGGTTTTTCCCTCAAAGTGGAAAACTCCTAAGCCTCTATAGTCTTGTCCATGACTAAAAAAAAGGTACAAAAAAATAAAAAATAAAAAAATGGGATATGTAGACAAGTTATAATCTCTTAGGTCATGATTCTCAATGTAGACTGCTCCCTTGAAGGATAGCTACATAGCTTATCTTTTCTACTATCAATAGACTGCTCCCTTGAAAGACAACTATTTAAACTAAAAAATAAATGCTTAGACCACTCCCTTGAAGGATGGATAGGCCAAGCTTTGTTATCAAAGGAAATAAAATAAATAAATAGTTTCTTGTATTGATATCAGCTTCATATGAACTCAACACAAATAAAATCCCATTTTAGGCTTCTCGCATTGATCAGCTTACAAAAAAGAAAAAATTTAAGCCATGGACTTGCCTATAGTAGCCTCGAGTCGCCCACTGTAGGGGCATATCATCCCCAGTTTGAAGGTTATGCTACCTAAACACTTTCACTCATTTTACCCTTTTCCCCTCATACTCTTTCAAGGGACTTTAAACTCACTTAAAACAAGGTGAACATGATGCTTTTATAATAAACAAAATGGTCCAATGATGGAAAGCATGAAAGAGGCTTATATTCCTGAGCCTATTTATGTTATGATTATGGTCTTTACTAGTACGTGAGCATTCTACCTCTTTATTTCCCATCCAAATCACATGTCGATCTCTCTGTTGAGATGAAAACTTCATATAAATAATAGCATAAACAACCTATCCATTTTAAGCATACACCATCACAAATATGTAAAAATGATAAGATGAAGCTAACAAATTAACTATGCATATACCATCACACATATGGGAAATACTAGTCTAACTCAACTAACATGCTCAATATAAACATAAAATTAATATAAAATTAAAATAACCATCTACATCAACATCATCACTATCACAATAAATGCATCTCAAAATCACAATAACACATCTTATATATATATATATATATATATATATATATATATATATATATATATATATATATATATATATATATATATATATATATATATATATTTATATATATATATATATACATGCTCAACATAAATATACATAAACATCATCATCACAATATCATCTCTCCCTCTAAATATACATCTCTCATCTTCAACTCGTAGGCTGATGTGCATATAACATATATAATAATACTAAAATCTAGCACTCAAATTCCTTGAGGCTATACATGTGGTCATGAAGAAGTAGTGTCATCACCACTATCTACCTATCTGCGTCTACATGAGCTAGAAGTCATGGCATGTCATTGACCTCTCCTACTCTCTAAACTTGAAATACCTTTGAATATATGGGAATTCCCAGATGGACCTCTCATAATAAGCAATCTCATCAAGGGTAGTGTTATACCTCACTAGAGATATAGTTTGTGATGGTCCCATCATACCTATCAAAGGCCCAACCTGTATTGGTCCCTATGGTGGAGGAGGAGGAGTAGCCTAAATTTCTACTCTCAAACTATCCCTCTATATTATCAATGCAGTAACCTAACCCTATAGTACCCCAACTTGGCCCTGTAATACCTTGACCTAGCCCTGTAATGTCACCACCTATCCCTATAAAACTAATACCTATGCTTTAGATACATCTCAAGCCTGCACTACCACATCTCGAGCCTATATTATTGCATTCTATGTCTGTATCACTACATCCTAAGCCTGTACAACTACATCTCTCTCTTTCTCATTAACCCCTATAAATCTAGTGGTGGCCTCTTGACCTAAACTATGGGATGCAAACCTATCCACCAATCAAGATACACTATTGTGTATCTAGGATCTACTACACCTAACCCTACTGGTAGCTCCTTGAAATGTAGCCCATATATCTCCTATGGTAAGGGCAGGGGTGCCTCTATATCATCCCTCCTATATCGAGGGAAGGTAGGAGGTACATCTTATAACAAGCCAAACTATCTCTTGACCTGTGCTATGGATACCATCTCTAACTCATTAGCTCATCTCCCTCTAACCCATAATGTGTTTTGCAAGCCAATAAGCTGCTCTACTTGTCCTCTAAATGTAGGGTATGTCAAGTAAGGTGTCCACACAATATCTACAAGGATCAATCCCTCTATAATATGCTTATAATGATCAATATCTCACACTATGTTGTCTACTTAGGTTTGGCCCATACCATCTCTCCACCATCTGAAACCAACCCTAAAACTAGCTATAATCATGGTAGGTAACCCCAATGGTCATATCACCATGATATGCTCATATGACCAAAAATGGAGTAAATTCCTGACACATAAAATATATCATCATCATAGCCTCAACACCCACAACTCTTTGTATAAATGTGCCAAAAAATTTGGTCCTCATGTGAATATGGTCCATTACTGAACCATCTATTCCAAAACACTTATCAATGTAATAGGAAATATCTCACCATCTACATTTGGTAGTGCATAAACTATAATCCCTATCATCATTAGGATGCTTAGCTGATGTTGCTCCTCATCAACAATGTATAATGGCTTGTAGGAAAAACTCATTGAGTGATAGGTCCCCTTGCTAACATGCTCTCCAAATAATGCCACCATGTGAATATCACGCTCCTCTCTTGAACATGAGGAGAGCTCCTGACCATGGAGAAAAAACCATAAAATCATGTACACATCCTCCTGGGTCATTAATAACTCTCCAATCAATAAATGGAAGGTGTTGGTAGTGTGATCCCACCTCTTGATCAATGCTATCATCAAACTCACATCCCGTGCAACTTTAGAATATCATCACACTCCCCCTAAACCTACGACTGTCATGTGCTCCCACTCATCTAGGGTGGCATCCCTCCTCATCCACATCAACAATGTCAATAGGTGATCTTATAGAATTAACTCTTACCTAGCCTACATCTATAAACACACACCTTAAGTCACATACTTTATAATATAACCTACCACTACCTTTTTCCCTTATCTTTGGGAGAAATACATTGGTCTAAGGCCCTCAACTGGGATATGTATGCAACACTTAGTTGGCATAGGCTCTTATGAGGTTATCTCAACCATATACCCACCTAATTATCTAACTTTCTCTCTCTCTCCACCCTAGGCTTCACTGCGTCTCTCTCCACCCTAGGCCCAACATCCTATTACAACTCTAGGCCTCACAACTTATATCCCTAACCCTTAACCATTGACCTATCTTTTAAGCCCTAGGTCCCTTGACCTATTTCAACCTACCTTTTCTTAACCATTTCCCTTAACACACTTTTAACCATAACTTAGATCTTTTTCTCTATGCACTTGGAAAACTACATTGACTTGAGGCCCTCAACTAGGCTATGTAGGTAGCATTTAATTTACACAGAGTCTTTTGAGGCTAGCTTGGCTATTAGGCTAGTTGACTACTTCAATTAGGGATCCAAATTAACCTTTTCTCCTATTTTGGGTTCTTCACAGTCACTAACATCAGTTTTGTATGTAGACATCGGTACTTAGTGTCAGTCAACATCGGTGTTTGGTGTCAATTGACATTGATATAAACCTATCAACATCAACACCATATCAACTAACATCGGTGGACCCCACCAATGTCGATGACTAGTTTAGCCCTAGGGCCAAATGACCCATCTCAAAACATTAACTGTTAACCTAAAAACCTATCATGAAATCCCTCCTAAATTAACCTAAACCTACCCCACCCCATTTCCTACCCCCCTCAACACATTTTTTTGGCCCAAAAATTAAATTTATCCCAAAAAATCAAACTAACCAACTCAAATTCAAAATCAAATCGAAGTGGATCTGACTTCATCTCTCCATCTCCTCTGGGCTAGAATAGCTAGCTCTTGTGGTGGTGCACCTCCCACTAGGTCCCCTCCTAGCTCTTCCATCTTAATCACACTTAGAGCTCTTTTTAACTCTAATAAAATGTTACAAATGAGTTCTAATGGGCCACCAAACCCTTTTTTGTTGAGTTTGGTCACCCATTGACATCGACATCCTTGACCTAATCAACTGATGTCAGCACTATTTCCCATCAATGTCAACAACCTTGCCTAATCCATTAATGTCATCACTATTTACTACTGACATTGATGACATAACTAACATTGACACCCTTGCACTAGAGTTTCCACTGACAACTGTAATCCTTTAGACTTTACCCCTAATTTGGGGCAACTTAGAGATCATATATATCTCCTTGACCATGATAACCAACTTAAATATCATGTATATCTCCCCAACCATGATACCCACCCTTAGAGATCACTTAAATCTCCACCCATGATGACTTTGACTGGAGATCATGACTATCTCCTTGATCATTGACCCTTTTCCACCAACCTTGCATTGCTTATCTTGATTGCTTATGATATTGTGCTATAGTTGGTTATTATACACATACATTTATATTAGGTGTTTTGTATGGTGACCAAGCTCATCTTATCACCTGTAACCTTTTCTTTTTCCAGGGGCACTTCCTACCTCAAATACTTGGCACTTATGGACCATTAGAACTATAACTTTGATTGTTTTTATCTTCTCAACTATCACTTACATGTTGTGCTTTAGTTATTTCTATCCAAGTCCTCCTCCACCTTACCTATTCTATATTTTGTCAACTATAACTCATAGTAGTATATTCACAAGCCATGATACCATATTCTCCTCCATGCACCTAATTCAATTTTTATCAAATCAGTACCTGATTCTAGTTTCTCCATTGATTCTTATTTTAAGGGGGGATACCTCATCCATTACCTAGAGAATTTAACTCATATTTTTATCTTGCAACTTGTCAGTGAAAATTACAAAACAAAAAGGGGTAAATGTAGACACCAAAATTACATCACACATGTGCATAACTCCCTGTGTCGATACCCCCCTTTGAGCCCCTTTTCAATAATAATAATTAGCCTTCCTAACCCATGCTTTTACCCCTCACAAATTTAATTACTTAAAAATATTTAATTAAGTTAATTAAAAACCACTTATGCCACCTTACCTAGCCACCTCATCCTAAGACTAATTCTCACCCTCTGAGTCACCTCAAGACTTAGTCCCCTTATCCTAACTACCCATGACTTGTTCTCACCTCAAAAATAGATTCCTAACCAACTACGTCCTTCTTAACCTTCCATTTCTACCATTTCCTAATGGATACCACAATTGGCATGAGAAAGAACAAAATAAAAGGCCAAAAATAGCCCTTTTACCTATTCTCATGCTGCCAACCTCGATCAACCCATGGTTGACATTGGTGGGATCATTGACCTCATTTATTTAAGCTAAAATCCAAATAATGTTTAGGTTAGCAGAAATCAAGAAAACTCATTTATATTCACATATAATCTTTTGGCATCAAACTTTTCACATCTTGGCTCACTGTTACCTTGCATAAGTCAATCTAGATCAGGAACCAAGCTCTTGAGAACCAACAACACACGCTTGTTTTCTTTGTTCAAGGCATCAGTTTAGCAAGCCTTAAAGGATCCATCCATCTGACACTTATCATTCAATCACCTCTATAGCTAAGTACATCACTTATTCTGTAAGTCTTTAAGTAGTTACTTTACATCAATTTATACCTAATATTTATTATTTTACACATTCTTGACCGAACCCCCATGAAGGAATTAAAGAGCTTCCCCACTTGTTTCCCCTTCATCCAACACACCAAACCTCTGACTAGATCTATCCAAACAATACTCTCTCTCTCACACACACAACTCTCCCCAACCTTCCATACCTAACCAAAACCATTTTCCAAACTCAGAAAAGCCTTTTGAAAGCCCCTAGGAAATTATTGCCCCTACCAACATCGATAGCCTAACTGATATCGGTCACACTTGCTCACCAATCTCGACAGCCTAACCAACATCAGTAGCTATGGATTTTTATTAACCCTTCTAAAACTTTCCCAAACAACTTCCCAGATACAAGCTAAATATACCACCTACACTCTATTACTCTTTTCTATACTCAAGTTATGAATAATATTAAAATAATCTCTCTTTTACTCTCCCTTTTTTGCTCTCTTTGTTATTTATCACTCTTTTGTTTCTCAAAAGTGGACTTTCATCTCTAAATAAGTTTGACACTTATTGGAACAAGTGCATAGCTTGGCAGCCCATTCATATACATACTAATAGAAATTTTTATGGTAGCGATTTCTTACTTGTAGGTAGTGCTCCCCAGCCAAATAGGAGTGCTCACAATGTCTGGATATGGCACACAAACCAATCCAAGTTCATTCTAATCACTTATCCCTATCCTTCTTTGTTTTTCTTTAGAATTGAAATAGACATAATTTTAACAAAACACTTGGATTCCCATTCATCTTAACTTTATCAAATTTATCTTAAACAATGTTAACCATAAAATTAAGACCATGATATATGACCACTTGATGACAAGAAAACATGAACTAACCTAGCTACCAACTAGACCATGCTAAATAACCTTTAAAGTTGCTAAGGAAGACACACTACCTATAAAATTAGATAATTAATGACCAATATAAAGTCTTTAGGATGTCTATCAACAAAGTTAAGATCAATCAAGTTAATGTTTTGAATCATCCTCATTCAAGGTAGCTAAAATTAGACTAAAATTATTGGTGACCTCCTAGGATTGCATGCCTACTATACACTTTACATCGGTTGCCTAATTCATCCATTGGGAAATAGAGTCATATCATCTCAGCACAAATCTTGGCTTGACCTTGACACTTGATTTGAAACCTATTGAAACAATTGAAATACTTGATTGCCTTCACCAAAACAATAATACAAAATCAAACACACCAAATCAACATGCACATAACAATCAACAAGACAAAACACACTATGTTACAATCACTTAGAGGAAAGACAAGACAAAAACTATTATGTATAACTAACCTATAAGTAATCCTCCTCCAAGATCAAAGAGAAAGCTTCTTAGATCACTTGCTTCATGATATGAGACATATTATAGAAAAATCTATGCTTTGACTATAAAATTTGATAGATAATGCTTCTTACTTTCCAACTTGATTGGTATGTTCTCAAGTAGATCATCAACAAACATGTCTCTAATGTAGATAATCTCATTCTGATCTTCGATTCTCACCTCATATTGTTGTCCATCTTAGGAAATGTGAGAGACCTCCGAAGTGACTATGTTTTGATTCATAAAGGTATTATTAACTTCATCTTCAATTGAACTCTCTAATTTTATCTCATATTCATCTTGAAGAGTTTCATATTAATCATACCTTGCAACACTATGGGTTTAAACTTCTTGGTGATGGCTAATAGGATTAGTTGGCTTGCTAGGAAATTTTAACTTATCATCAACCACTTCCTCTTGTTATTCTTGAGGTGCTAGCCTAAAAAAGGATAGGTCCTCACCATACTCATGGTAGAAGGATCTTACAAAATGCCAAAATGACACATTATTATAGATAAAGTGAAAAAGGAGAGAGGTGTAGAAGAGTTCATTGACAAGTGTCACTATTATAGGAACAATTACAAGAAATAAAGGAGTTATAAAAACCTTAGAACCTTATTCATATGTGTCAATTTCCTTGATGATGATCTCTTCATGGAGTTAGCGTAGGATTAATTCTTGGTCTTCTTTAAATTTTCCTTGTCTCCACTTGGATGGTAGTTATAAACCTCCATCTTGATATATGGCCACTTCAATTTATCTTATATATGTGGTTTTAAAACCCTCAAAACTTGTACACACTTGGATACTAACATTCTATTAGTCCATCTATGCCAAATATGATTCATATGGCCCTTTTGATGGCAACCTTCTATTTTTACATTCACATTCCCAACAGTAATGTTTAAACTATTAGGTTTATTCAAGGCACTCAATTAGGCATCTTAAAAAATGATTAATTTTAATAATTAATATATTGGTAATATAAATACCAATGAGTTTTATATCCTCTTTGTTATGAATTACCTTTTTCTTAACTCCAACTATCACATTTATACATCCAATCTCTTTCTTATGCAAACTCTTTCAACTAGCTTCTCTTATCTCTACTCTCTAAATATTATTTATTAATTCATCCACACATACATACTCCATGTCTAGTCCCTTATTTTCATAATCTATATGTTTCAACTCATGTAGTTATACCTCTTTTTTGTTCAAAAACTCTCCTTTTGTACATTAAGTCTCTTCTTCACTCAAGACTCTTACTTGTGATCAAAAAGGACATTTTGTAAATTAGATCTTAATATATCATTATTATACCTATAATAGGTGTCTTGTCACCTATTAAACTTATCTCAATTCATTGAAACCCAATTTCAATCCTTTATCAACATTTTAAACCTCTTTCTCCTTTCAAGGCCTATATCTCCTTGTAGCCCTCTTTTTAGTTAAACCTCCTTGTCTAGGAATATGCATAAATATACAAGGATAAATAAAACCATATTTTATGACTCGATTATCCCTTAAAACTTCTCAACAAATTTAATTTCCCAACTCCTCAGACACACCCTCTTTTCTACACTTCCATTCACTAATTAGGCCTAAACACAACTATAGTGTTGGAAACTGTATCGTATAGTCCTGAATCACCTAAAAAGCTTTTTAATCTTTTAAATAATAATAAAATACATATGTTCTCAAATTTTCATGGATTTTCGCTAGGTAAAACTCCCAATATTTGACAAACCCTAGTTCTAGGTCTATATTAGGCATGTACAGGCCAAGAGCTCTCCAAAATGGCTAAAATGAATTTTAAACCCTTTAATTAAATTTAAGGAAATAAATTAGGTTTTTAAAAATCTTTTACAACTTCTTGAATAAATTTTTTTACTCATTTAACCTCTAAACACACCCAACATTCATTTTGACATAATTTTGTGCTTTTTTACATAGTTTAGAAGGGTATATAGACCTTGAAACTAAGTTTTATCTCTCCTTGAACACTTTCACCACTTATAACATCCTAAAACACTTTTACAACCTCAAAATATATTTTTATTCCAAATTTAAAGATTTCTTGTGGTTAATTTTCTTAGAAACTAATTTTTAGTTTTCAAACCTGTTGGTGATCAACATTCCCCTATTCTCAGAATGGGGACCCTCCTTTATTCAATTTTCAAAAGTACCCAAGATGATAAGCATATTAAATCATTTGAATGCATGAAAAAATTATTTAGTTTACTAATACTTGTGTTTCTATAATTTCTGGTTAATCATTCATTTTGTAATAAGGATTGATACTTAGAAATATTTAAATTATTGCAAGTCTTCTTCAAGTTTTATTTGGAAATGAATTATTGATCATAGATGGTTCAATGATATGCATATAGGATTTTGCTAAGGAAGTATGACCTAGATCTCTAAAATACATAAATATAACAAGATTCACTAGGTTTTATTAGATTAAAATTATGTTGTGTTTAAGGTATTTGCTTGCAAAGTTTTGCTTTAAACTTGTTTGAATTTGCCTAATATAGGTAATGACGTCTTCAAGAAGATAACTTAGTGTATCACTTGACCTCACAGGATGTCAAATTAAAGTTATGGTTTATGACACCTCATGGGATGCCAAAGTTTAGACTACATCCTAAATGGATATATATCCACCTCACTAGGCCTCGTAATGCCTTAAGGATTCATTGTATCTCATATGAGACACCTATAGAAAATCTAACAAGTCTGTGAGCTATGTGGCATAATCTAGAGGACTCACAAGAAGTTATTAATTAAAATTAAAATCATGGGGATATGTGTTAGGATCTTATCCCCTATGAGCAAGCCCATCCAATTCAAGCCACCACACATCCCCCATGTATGTTATCATAGTACAAAATCCTATGAGATGCTATTGCATGTCTCAATGGTAACTAGCCAGATGTGAGTAGCCTTCTGAGGTGATGCATGCCCCCCTTGGATTCATCTAAGGTCGCCACATGTCCACACTATATTAAATACATCTAAATCTCATGAGAGCTCATGAGTAATAAATGAAGTTACACTTGTGTCATCTGATCAAGGTCTGATGATATACAATTTTTTGAGGTGCCTTCTAAGAATGACACTTGGCAAAAAAACAAACAATAACTTGAAAGAATGATGTGTCTCTGATTTGGGCCCATGTTATGATGCCATGTGTCATTCTCACACTATTTTTATCCCATATCCATGAGATCACCTCTAATAGGGATGCATGTCTCCACCCAAGCCATCTAATTAGTGCCAAGTTATCAATAGTTATCCAAAACCTTCTGAGAGACACCTGGAAAGGAAAGCTACAATTTCCCATGAGAATGATGTGTGGCATTCCCATGGCCAATCATAATTGAACATCACCACTCGAGATCTTGTTGTGAATTAAAATATGCCACATGGTGAGATATATATGAGTCATCATGTAAAGTTGAATTTAGAGAGTTTTTGAGGTAATTAAAAGGTGCCACATGTCCAAATTTAGAGCCGACTAGGCAGCCTAGTCATATTCAAACCATGCAAGTACTTAGCTAGATTTGAGGTAGTAGCCACATGTCAAAAGGTGGCAATCTTTAGATTTAAAGCTAAAATTGATAGTAAATCAAATACAAATTAAATCTAAATTTAATTATGGTGTAATTAATTTTAAAAAGCAATAGTTTGAAGTTGTTTCAAATATATGCAAGGTTGACAAGCTTGCCATTAATATGACATGAACCAGGATCACCATCAACATTGCATTAATCAAAGTGTTCATTCAAAAGGATACATAATCAAGGCTATTGTTATTTACATTTTAAAGCTATACACATTTGCTTTCTTTACTTTCTACGCTCTAATAATTTGTCAAAGCTCAAGCCATTAACAAATTACACTCTCAACCACCATTAATGGAGCTTAAAAATTATATAAGGATGTAAAGAAACATTTATTACTACCTAAAGTAATGAAAAATATGGCACAATTAGGTCCTTCTACTCTAGGTAAGATCAGTTCCTCTAATAAATCACTTTCTATTTTAGGATAATTTTTTAGTCATCTTTAAAGATATTGAATTTATTCCTGAGGCCATATCATCTGGTGACTTGCATATAGTAGTATATATTTTAATGTAGAAGTGGCTAGGGATATTGATGAGAATGAAAGAATGCCTCATGAAATCCAACTATCTTATGATATCCTTGTCATTAATATAGCTAGTCTCCATAAGGTCATAGCTAATATAGAGGTCATGCCATGCACTGACCTAGTTTATAGTATTTTTAGGAGGTCAAAGTGTGACTATGGGATAATTAAATCAATGTACCAAAGGATACCTATTGCTTTCATAGTAGGATCAAGATTTGAAAAATATTTTGACCTTCCCTCATCATAAATAGAATATAACCAGGTCATCATCAACAACTAGTATGAAGTGCACTCCCTAGAGAAGGTCTTGGCTTCAAGGGTGATAGACCCAATGGAAACTTTTTTCATGGATGATCAAGGAAAATTTCCCATCCAAAAATTTAGAAAAGGAGTCAAAATTTCCCTAGCCCTCCTAAATAGAATATTTAGTAGTCCATACATTGCTTATGTGGACATAAGGACTATTCTATTACTACAAATAATCCTAGAAGATCGGTAGATTCCCCCACTTAGGGAAATTATCAGTAATAAATTGGTGTATGCAATACATGAAACTTGAAAGAATGGTTCCCCCTTCTTTATGATGATCTACTTATTAGATGCAATCTATGCAACTGCTTAACTAGGTTGAAGTTCATGGTCTCTTAACCATCTATAAGTTGTGATTCAACTCTTTTCTACAATGCAGATTCATAGATTTAGATGCAATATGAGAGTGATTATGGAATGGTTCTACCTAGTGGTTTATCAATCAATCAATGAATTCAAGATGTATAGGGTTTCACTAAAATTAGGAAAACCTTTTAAGACATGGGTAAATATTGGTTATACATGGACTTCATGGTTATCAGAATAGAAGGAGTGATGGTGGCCCCTCTTAGACTATTAAGGTTTGTGCCAATGAATCTAGTTTAAGAATAAATGACCTATTAACTTCTGCATGGATCTGATGGAATATTCAATGACAAGAGTAAAATGGCCCCCCATAAGGCTCCTTACAAACTAAGGAGGACTAAGATTACCAAGTTGTATGATATTATTGTAGTTGATAGGCATAGAGATTCTTACCTATTGCCTAAAGATGACTTTAGACCATGGGATCCTAATAAGGCCATTGCCAATCATCTATTTAGATTCAAGAATATGTAGCAATGGAATATGAACATAAATAATAAGTCAACAAGTGGATATATAGAGATGATCTGAATGATGAGTTGGTACTCCAGAATGTGGTAATGAAGAACATTAAACTAGAGATGAGACTAGATAGGGAGAAGAAAAAGTAGGATATTACTAATTCTTAGCCACCACTAGCACATGGGAACATGTTTGATGTTAACCATGAGGAAGGGTAAGATGAATAAGATGAAGACAATGCTCCTCTTGTTAGGAATAGGATAAATAGACCTCCATAAGTTACCACTTCAAGCATTCAAGTCTTAATTCCAAGCTTTAAGAAAGGAAGATATAGTAGTCAACTTGATCCCTCCCAAGGGCCCACAATAATATCTACATATGTTATAGGATCCATTTTAGAAATCCTACATTAACTTGACCATGTTGCTATTGACCTTGAGGAATGGGAACAATGCAGTGAACTCTCCATGGAAGAAGTGCAGTCACTAGCTGACATAAACATTAAGAATGTCTACAAGAGAAAAAGGGAGCCTAAGACAATTATGAGAGGAGCAATAACTCCTCCACTATATTCTCAAGTGAATATAGAGACTCTAATGAAAGCAACTCTTACAAGTACCCAAGTTGTGCAAGAATAAGTAAATACTCCCTCTCCAAGAATTGATCCATCTATTACTATTGTTTCCACTAGCACACCACAAGCTACCCTTGGAATTCAAGATCCTAATGTAAGTACCTCACCACTACATTTTTTTCTAATTACAATTACATCTCAAACTAATTTTACTTATTTAGTTTCTCCTCCTACCATTGCTCCCCCATAAATAATCATAATACAAACTAACATTATACTTTGGATTTATCCTATTATTACTTTCACAAGTATCCCATCCATTATTGTTCCCCCATTGGCTTCATTATCATCACCAACTACAACTACCACTACTCAATCTTCAATTGATACTAGCCTAGGCCAAGTTAGTGGTTCCTTGGGATTTACTATACCCCATTTTATTTCTCATGCCACTACAAATATTGCATCTTCATTAGGCACTAGTGCTAGTCAGACTGTTAGTTCCACTTCTTCCCAGGCAACAATAACTAGTGTATCACTTGTTATTGGTTCCCCTACATTAGGAATTCCATTAAATCCCATTTCAAAACTTTTCATCTTTCCAAAACCACCTTTTCCTGCATCCCCATTCAATGTTGCGATAGGTGCATAGGTGAGTGTGCCCCCAAAATTGCCTTCATTTATTCTAAATATGGACCCTATAAAACTTTCATTTGGCACACTTCATAATATAGACCCAACAAACTTTCCACACATTTTCTACTACAAATATAGCCTCTACCCCAACTACACCACCTCCAACAAATCCAATGCTTGACATTATCCCAAATTGGGTTATAGATATTATACTATCAGTAATACAAGAGAGACCTCATGTAGTCCACTCTGCACCATAGATTGGCATGAAAATTAATGCCACAACAAGTACCATGAAAAGAGGGGTGAGGAGGTAGGTTGAATGAACCCAATCTAGCTCAATTGTGGCTCATGAAAGTGAAGCATCACTCTTCACTTTAACAAAGAAGAGGAAAGTTGGCCCTACATGAATTAGATGAGTATGTAGAGGACCCTATGTCAATGGTCAAAGCCAATGCAGAATCTATAGTGGCCTTAATGAAAGGTATGAATTAGGAGGTGAAGATATTGGGGGAACAAGCATTGTCTACAATGTTAAAAAAATACTATAATCCAAATAATAAATGCAATCATCATTGTATTCAATTTATACAAGGTCATGAAGAGAAGGCAAGAGGATGGGACTCTATAGTTTAATGTGGTCATTAAATATGACCAAATACTTGTACTCTATGATTCCAAGTTGGTGAACTTGGCTAGAGTTACAAGGAACACCAAGTTCCCAGACCTTAAGACATTTCCACATGAAGACATCTCCTAGCATAGACTATAATGATGAATAGAAGGAGAATATTGAAAAGGTGGATAGAACAAGTTAAGGATGTAACTACATCCTTAGAAAAAATAGAGTTTAGGATTGCCCTGTTGCTAAAGGATGATATGGTAACTAGGGTGACCAAACCTGATGGCAGCTTTATGGATGACCAAAAGTTTAGGGCTCAAATACAAGTATTTGTTGAAAAATTCCAATAAGACATATCCAATGCCAAAATTGCCACTAAAGTGATGAACATTGTGGATTTTACTAACCAAAGGATAGAGAGATCTGAGGCTATTGAAAAAGTGCTAAGACTTGTACTTCTATAGTATGGTAGGTTTATTCAATAAATGTTTGACCTATTTTGACCTATGATCTTGATTTTTGGTCAAATTGACCAAGACTACTTAGCATGATTTAAAGTTTGGACAAGGGAGGAGTTAGAGAAACAAACATTACAACAATAATTTCCCCTTCAATCATAATAGCCATAGCTAGCTCAACCAAGGAAATTAGGGCCTTAAGGAATATTCTAGTTTGCTTTGTAAATTTAAATTTGTAATATTCCTTTATAATATGTGGCATTTTAGTTATTGTTATCCAAAAGCTAAAAGCCACTTGGATATATTTGGGCATCTTTTAATGGGCTCACTTGAACTTGCATAGGAATTTTGAGGCCTATATATAGGGGTATTCCCCCTCATTATAATTTTTTAGGAATAGTTGTTAGAGAACTAGTAAAAAATAGCTAAGAATTCATGAGATTGTCTGAATGCTCTATTGTGTGTTTTGTAGTTTCTACTTCTCAAGATTTTAAAAAATTAATGGTTTATTTTCTAATGATTAATTTGCAAATAATATCAATGTATGCATCTGTTGGTTTGAGTTTGACACTAGGCTAACAAATCTACTGGTTTATGTGCTTTATATCATGTTATTTGTAGTTGAATGTGCTAATGCAATTTGATGTGAATAAGTAACTTTCATGCAACATATGATTTCAGATATATGCATTTCCTTTCCTTTGAAGTCTCAACTGCATTAATTTGGATTTGAGTATTACACTAGGGTTGATTAATGCTAGTTTTACATGGCATTGTCATAGAGGTTAGAAGAATTGACATCTCTAACCATCTGAAGCAAACTTTATTTTCTGCCCTACCCTTCTTACCTTTGGATATACCCCATGAGTCACTTTAGTTTAGCTCATTCTATAAATATTGAAGGTTTGTGTTTGTGCTTGGGTAATAATTTAAAAATTTTAGAGTAATTTCACAAAGATTAGCAAGAAATAAAGTGTCATTGTTGTATAATCCATTATCCCTACAATAGGGTCTGTTTTCACACTTACAATTAGTGGCCATATCTCTGTTGCTTTGCTATTTTTAGTAGTATTTATGTAAACAACTCAGGCCCTGAGTCTTCCAAGAATTAAAATTGAGTTTATTACTTTCCTCCCATTCCCTAGTGACATAGGAAGAACATTGATTGCATCACTAAGAAGGAAAAATCTCGCACTATAAGGAGGGAACCTATGCAATTACTTTCATGCACCTTGGTAAAATTGTAGTGTACTTTATTAAATATATGCATAATTATTTCAAAGTACATACATATTGTTAAATAATACTGAAGATCTACATTATTTATATGAATATTTTCATTCTTTGAAGGATTCCATCAAAGTTAGTGTTCAATCATATAAATTTGGAAGTATTTAATTTTGTTGTCTAAATTTATGTAGAACCTTAAAGATAGGTTAAATACCGTATTCTTTAGGAATATTGAAGATTGTTTTGATCATCTTTGTAAAATTTGACAAAAAATTTGTAAATAATCTAGATATTTGTGATAATTTTTGCAAGGTCAATCATTGAGACCTTGCTTATACTAAATCTAGACACTTAAGATCTTAATTACTCTAATTTTCTTGGGTTTGAGTAAAGTTTTGCATAGCTTTGTGCTTAAATATATTTTGAACAGTTAAAATGCTCTTAGATTGTTAAATTGGGCATATAAATGATTCAGAATTATAGTCTAACACTGATCTTTATAGGATAATGTGTGTAACCAATAGTATTTATGAAGGTATTGAAAACTCTAAGGTTTCAAAGTTTGGATCCTCAAAGATCAAAGTAAAGCTATTTGATCTAGTTTTTACAGGCTTTTCTATAAGAAGTTGACTAATATTTATAATATTTGACACCTTTGAAGCTACCTTTAAATTTATTCTACTCTCTGGTTATTAATACTCGTTCTCCATCCTAGACTTTTTAGGATTAGAACCAAATCTTGATCTGAAACCAAGGTCCCTTTAACATCCCTAGAAATTCATAGGAAGGTGACAGAAGACAAAGGTAAATGTAGGAAGTCTAGGTCCCAACCAAATTCCCCATCTACCCAAAATTTTCCACTCCTCTTACCAATCATGGCATGGTTAGCTAGCTCATCCATCAATATCCCTGGAGCTATGCACAATCTACCAATGAACCTAGAAAAATGTTTACCTCTCTTCACCCCCACCAATAGAGTAACTGATAAATAAAATAGAAATTCATTTAAAGCATCTTTGATGCTTCTTAATTTAATTCATGAGGAAATGGCTTACTACCTTTTCCCTTTACATCCTAATATGTGGCTTATGATTGGTTCCTCAACTTACTAGGAGATTCCATCACATGATGGGATCAGTTTAATGATACTTTTATTGCCCACTTTTGGTAGGGTAGTAAGCTTGGGAGTTGTGTATCAATAGTTCACCACCATCAAAAGGGACATAAAGGAATTAATTAAACATTCAATGTAAAGTTATAAAAATTATATAGCTTGACATCCCCACCTTATAGGTCATTAGACAATTTGGCTTTAAAAATATACAAAAATGCCATAGACCCAATGACAGTTGTCTTCCTAAAAAGAGCCTTGAATATTAACACATTACCTTTGGCATATGTTGAAGCCATCCATATTGATAAGCAAATTCACATGTAGGGGTACCCCACCTTTTCTATACCAAACAATGACCCAACACTACCTATTCTAAATATCCTACCCAACATGAATCAAAATCTGTCTGCATTAAACCAAGTGCCAGTAATTAACTAGTTACCATTAAGCCATGATACACCCAACTAGAAGCTAGGATTATTTAACCAAGCGAATGATAGATCACATCCCTAGAATAATATCTATCAAGAACTATTGATTTAAAATAACACCAACATTCAAACTATAACCCAAAACAATAACTTAGATCCTCCAAAGGGAAAATTAGATTCAATACAGAGAACTGTTCAAAAACATGCTAATGATTTCTTGGATCTCAAGAAATAAATGAAAAATACTAGTGAGGGTTCTAATAGAAATTAAAACTTCCAAAGATATAATAGATCATTCAATAGGTATAATAATAACAATGATCTTCCCTTGATAAATTTTCCTAAGATCAACATCTATAGTTAGCCTTTCCCAACTAGTACTGAGTACATAATACTACCAGACATGGAGAACTAGACTGCATTGAATTCTATCATGCATTCTAATCCATTTAGAGTCAAATGGAGGGGTTAGAGATGAATCCCACTGATCAAAGTAAGGATAAAGGCTATAAAAATACCAATGATGCTTATAGAGCTCCATAAATAGTCCTCATGGTTGAGACCTATGATTTTTATAGTGAAGATGAAAATGAGCCTAAAGATAATGTTGAAGAAGTGCATGATTTCTAATAATACTAGAGGAACAACTATTCTTTGAGAAGTAAAGGTCAAAACCCACCTCTAATAACTTCCACCCACCTAATAAAATAGATACAACTCTTAATGGTAGGACAAAAAATAATCCTCCACCCCCTAAAGGTAAGGAAAGTCAACCAACAACAAAATCTCATTGTATAATATTGAATGTGGATATAACATAGTGGAAGATATGAAAAAGATCAAGGCAATCATATCATTGCATGAGCTCACTAAAATCACTAAAGAACATAATTTTATATTAAAATCATTGAATGAAAAGCCTAGCTCTAACAAAGCTAAACTAGCTCATGCAAATGTGGTAATGTATAAGAGTAAACATGAAGTTTCACTATTTTTGTTGACTATAAGGATTTTTGGTAAGAATCTTCATAATTAATTACTATATTTTGGTGCTTCAGCTAAAATTATGCTTTTAGGAATCTATGAAAAATTAGGATTAAATCCAATCAAATCAAAGAAGGTAGTGGTGCAATCAAAAAATTTAAGAGTGAAAGTGGTGAGCGAATTATTGAATATTCACATGCATCTCACTCATAAACCTTAAATCCAATAATTCATCGATATTTAAGTTATTGATATACCTGAGCCTTATAGATTGTTATTGAGTCATGATTGGACTAAATCCTTAAATGGATATATTTCCATTGATTATTCCCATATGTGGCTACCTTGGCATTGGATTCCTAATCAAATCAAGATTAATTGGGAACCCAAAATGAAATACATGATCACTGAATATAACACCAAAAATTAAAAGGTAAATTACCAATATTTTGACTTAAGTGTTTACACTTTGGAAACCACTAATGTTATTTTAGATGACAAGGTAAAAGGAGGAAGAACAGGTTTTTGGTCATTGCACTTTGATGGTGCATGAGCTAACCAAGTTTTTAGCTTTGTAATTATTTTAAAAAATCCCAAAGAAAAATAGTATCTATCTTCTTATAGATTATAGTTCACTTGTACTAATAATTTAGTAGAATATGAAGCTCTTGTTTTAGGACTTCAATTTGTAATCAAACATATGGTAAAATAACTATTAGTCTATGGTGATTCATAATTAGTTATTAATCAAGTCAAGAGTAGATATCAGTGTAATCTTTTCTATTTAAGAAAGTATAAATTTAGAGATTGGGATTTTATTGAGTATTTTGACTCATTTAATATAGTTTCCTTGCTCAAGGAGCATAACCAATTGTTGGATTCTCTATCTTCAACAACAACAAACCTGGTACTTTCAGAGCCCTTGAACTTGCAAGAGTTTATTATAGAAATGATTTCATACCCCTTTGTGTCAGAAAATATCAATCACTTCCAAGTTTTTGATGATGATAAGTAGATAATTCACTTCATGTATAATTATGGTGTATTCAAATCCCACATTATTGATGAACAGGAAAACATTTATATAAAAAATTTAAAGGACAATGAAGATGGAGTAATCCAACTCAAAGATAACTAAATCCCTAAGGGTGTAATCTCCTTAGAAAGGATGTTTATCCTATATAAACAAAGAACTGAATATAAATAACCCAAGGTGAATGGAAAATATTATAAGGAAGTCAACTTGGGAGATCTTGGGAATGAGAAAAGTGTCAACATTGGTTTAGTTTGCAATGATGAAGAGATGAAGGAAGCCACTTAAATTTTAACCAAGCTCAAAGATGTAATTGCCTTGTCATATGATGATCTTAAGATATTTAATACCAGTTTGATTACTCACACTATCCCCTTGAAAGATGCCTATAGACCCTTCAGGTAAAGATAGAGGCCAGTGAATCTAGTGTTATAACCATTGATTAATAAGGAAGTGAATAAATTTATAGATGTAAGGATAATATTTCCCATATGGAACTTGATATAGGTTGAAAATATTATGCTAGTCTGAAAGAAGAACAAAGCAATTAGACTCTATTTCAATTTCAAAAACTTAAACAGATCCTTAGATAAAGACAATTATCCCTTACCATCCTTAGATGAGGTTATTCAGTTAGTGGGTGGGCCTAGAATGTTGTCATTCCTTGATGGTTTTTTAGATTATAACCAAGTCCTAGTGAATGACATAATGTAAACTACTTTCACGACTAAGTGGGAAATGTTTGCATACAAATGAATTCCATTTAGATTGATCAACATAAGAACAATTTTATAATGAGAAATGGACTATGCATTCCAAGGATTAATAGGTAAGTGAAACATTATTTACATGGATGATCTAATAGTTTTTTTTAAAAATAAAGGAAATCACGTGATGCATTGGGAACAAGTGATGGATAAGTATAGGAGGTATGACATTTATTTAAACCCCAAGAAAATTATCTTCTATGTAACTAAAGGAAAACTTATAGGACCTGTAATCACTAAAGAAGGTATAACTATTGACCCTAATAGGAGAAACACAATTTCAAAGGTAGAAATCCCTAATAACAAAAAAGATTTGAAATCTTTCTTTGGCAAGATTAATTTTGTAATGAAATTTATCTCTAGTTTTGTAGAGATTGTAAAACCACTCAATGTGATGCTAAATAAAGATGCAAAGATAGAATGGACTGTTGAAGCAAAGAAGGCATTTCAAGACATTAAAGATGCTGTTGTTTAAACTCCTATTCTGATAAGTCCTAATTTTAGCAAAGACTTTTATCTATACTCTTTTTATTTTGATCACATTGTTACTACTATTTTGTTGCAAAAAGAGGATGAAAAAGAGCATCATATAACATTCATGAGAACTAAATTGAAGAATGTGGAACTTAACTATCCTATTTTGGATAGGCAAGCCTATGTTCTGGTGAAGGCCATCAAGAAGTTCAGACACTACACCCTGAGGAACAAGATGTATGCCATAGTGTCTGACCTAGCTATCAAGCTAATGTTGAGACAAAATAAACTTAGAGAATGAAGAGGGAATTGGATGACTAAACTCTAAGAATATGATATAAAAATAAAATCTACTAAGTTGGTTACATGCCAAGGCCTAATCTAGATTATTATAAATACTAATCCACATATTGATGTTTTACAGGTTGAAGTAGGTCAAGTGTCTAGTGGTGATTGGTACAAGGATATTATTCACTAATGGCTACATGGAGCATGCCCCCCACACCTTAAAAGGGATCAAAAAAGGGTCCTCAAGATGAGATCATCTCATTTTATGGTTAAAAGATGAGATCATCTCATTTTATTGTTAAAAAATGAGTCCTCTATAGGAAAAATTATGAGGGGATCTATCTAAGATGTGTTTCAAGATCTGAAGCCATGGAAATCATGAATAATTTTCATCATAAACTGGGAATTTGTCATCCTTCAAGGTATACCATAGTGCACAAGATATTAAGAATAGGATATTATTGGTTAACCATATTCAAAGTGCCCATGCCTATGTAAGAACGTGTCATCAATGTCAAGTGTTTGATCAATGAGAGACAAAGGTAGCCATGCCTTTACAACCAATGATTGAAACAAATCCATTTGTATAATGGTTTCTCAAATTTTTAGGAGTGATTAATCTTAACTCCTTAGTATGGCATACATTTTTACTCACTACCATGGATTATTTCACTAGGTAGACTGAAGCAGTGGCCACCAATAATAGTAAAGCGATTGATGTCATCAAAATTATAGAAGAAAATATCATCACTTAGTTTGGGATGCCCTTATCTTTGGTATGCAATAATGGCCCAACCTTTATGTCAACTAAATTCATCAAATAGGCATATGAAAATAAAATAGTTATCAAGTTTGATTCAAACTATTACCCTCAGAGTAATGGAGTTGTAGAATCTACCAATAGAAACTTGATGAGTGCCATCAAGAAATTTGTAGAGAATAAATCCAAAGAATGGTAGTCCCTACTAAATTATGCTTTATGGGTAGATAGAATAAGATATATATATGCACTCAAGGCATCCCCATTCCTATTGGTCTATGGGTATAAACCTATTTTTCCTATCACACTGAAGTTTCCCACCTTTGAGTTTATGGTTGAATATATGGAAGATGATAAAATAGTACAGTCTTGAATACTAAAAATCATCCAAATAAAAGATGCCAAAGATGAAGCATTGAAGAATTTCAACAAGCATAAAGATGTTTTAAAGATATGGTTTGATAAATAAGTCAGAGTTAAAGAATTTTTCATATCAGAATTGGTCTTATTGTGGGATAAGGCTCACAAAAATAAGGGACAACATGATAAGTTCACTCCTCTCTAGATTGGACCATATCAAGTGGCAAAAATATTGGGTGAAAATGTATTTAGGCTCAAAGACCTACAAGGGAATGACTTAACCTTATCAGTCAATGGGCAGTACATGAAATATTATTTCTTTACCACTCTACTGTAAATTATAGAAGGATAGTAAACTTGTTTAGAGTTAGAGTAGGTAGGATTAAAGTAGTTTCCTTTCCTTCTTTTCTTTCCTATTGTTTTTTTTCTCACTTTCCATTTTCTATTCATTTTATGTTGTGTGTTGTATCTTAGTAATAAGTCCTTTGGACAAGAATTCATTAGCTCAATATGTGTTAGTATAGTCCTAAAAATGGGAAGAAAGGATTGCTAGTTAAGCATTGGTCTTCCAAAGTTTATAAACCTCTAGTAGTGTTTAAATTTAGAAAAGTTGGGTGGGGTTAATTAGAAGTTAGTTTTCTCATGAAAATCCTACGTCATTTTAAGATTGTAATATAGTTTAGATGAATGAACATTTTCTTGAACAAGATTTTGAATCTATGTGGACCATTATACTATCACTTAAATTCACCAATTCAATTAATAGGGCATAACTTGAAGTCTAAAAGTGAATTACATCTAGATTATGTCTTGATAAAACCTTACACCTAGCTAATTTCGGTACCCAACCATTCTGTATGAATGTAGGTATATAAAAAAATGATACACCATGAAGTGAAATAAAAAACTAATTTCAAATTCCATAAATTCTGATTTAGGCAATCTCTACCAGGGCTATGGATGCCTGACTGGTAGTAAAGCAAGGCCTAGAGTGGAGCCAAAGGTATCTCTATCGGGGATATGGATGCCTGATTGACAATAGAGCAATACCCAAGCCATCCTCAACTAAGCAAAGTATAATTATATAAAATCTAAAGAATGCTTAAGTTATTTCATGTTTGACGTATTAATACTGTAAATTTATCATTTTTGAACCTAGTGGTAATGGTTAAGGAACCTCAAAGCATACACATAATATTATTGTCTACAAGGTTATAACATTATTTCAAGTTTGTGGGCTTTCATTATTTCTCAAAAATAATTTTGGTGCTAACTGAAGATCATAATGAGATAACTAATTTTTTGATTTATATTTGAATAAAATATATGGATTCTAATATTTTGCAATGTTTTCCCATAGAAGTTGCCATTTTTTGATGATCAACATTCCCCTATTCTCAGAATGGGGACCCTCCTTTTTTTCAATTTTCAAAAGTGCCAAAGATGATAATCATATTAAATCATTTGACTACATGGAAAATTGATTGAATTTACTAATACTTGTGTTTATGGAATTTTTGGTTAATCATTCATTTTGTAGTAATGATTGATACTTATAAATATTCAAATTATTTCAAGTCTTCTTCAAGTTTTATTTAGCAATGAATTATTAACCATGGATGGTTCAATGATATGCAAACATGATTTTTCTAAGTGTGACTCGGATCTCTAACAGACATAAACACAACAAAATTTGTTGGGTTTTATTAAATTAACATTATGTTATGTTTAAGGCATTTGCTTACCAAGTTTTGATTTAAAATTATTTAAATTTGCCTAAGATAGACAATGATGTCTTCAAGAATATAATTTAGTTTCTCACTTGACCTTTCAAGATGTCAAATTTAAGTTACAGTTTATGATGCCTCATGGGATGTCAAAGTTTAGATTATCACCTAAAAGGATAGATGTCCACCTTATCAAGCCTTATAATGCCTTCAAAATTCATTGCATCTTATGCAATACACCTGGAGAAAATCTACCAAGTTCATGAGCTATGTGGCATCATCTAGAGGGCTTAAAAGAAGCTAGATATTAGAATTCAACTATTGAGGCTACATGTCAAGATATTATCCCTCGCAAGTGATCCCATGTAATCTAATATGCCACACATTCCCCACACTTCCTACCATAGTGTAGAAGCCTACAAGATGTTACCACATGGCTCAACGGTAACCAACCAAACTTGAGTGGTCTTCTAAGGTGATGCATGTACCCCTTGGGTTCATCCAAGGCCACCACATTTCCATACCATGTTGTATGCATCTAAAGCTTGTGAGATCTCATGAGGCATACATGTAGTTACACCTAAACCATTCGATCAAGGTTTGATGATATAGAACTAATTGATGTGCCTTCTGAGAATGACACTTGGAAAAAAAATATCCTAAAATAATGGCATGTGTCCTCTTTAGGACCATGTTATGATACCACATGTCATTCCTTCACTATTTATATTCAAGATCCATGAGATTGCCTCTGAGAGGGATGCATGTCTACACCTTATCCATCTAATTAACACCAAGTTTTTTATAGTTGTCTAAGAGCCTTTTGAGAGAGACACCTAACAAGGAAAGCTACAATTACCCATGAGAGTGATATGTGGCATTCCCATGGCCAATAAACATTGAAAAAAAAACACTTGAAAGCTTGCTATGAATTGAAATATGCCATATGGTGAGATACAAATGAGTCATCATGCAAAGCTACATCCAGAGAGTTTTCAAGGCAATCAAAAGGTACCACATGTCCAAATTTTGAGCTAAGTAGGTAGATTAATCATATTCAGGTCATGCGAGTACTTAGATGGATTTGAGGTGGCAACCACATGTTGAAAGGTGGAAATATTTAGCTTTAAACCTAAAATTGATGGCAAATCAAAGATAAATTACAGCTAAATTGAATTATGGTGTAATTAATTTCTAAAAGCAATAGTTTGAAGTTGTTTCAAATAGATGAAAAGTTGATAAGCTTGACATTAATATGATATGAACCAGGATCACCATCAAAATTGCATTAATCAAAGTGGTCATTCAAAAGGTTACAAAATCAAGGCTATTGTTATTTGCATTTTGAAGGTATACATGTTTGCTTTCTTTGTTGTTTACACTCTTATAATTTGATAAAGCTCAAGATGTTAGCAAATTTCACTCCTAAACTCCATTATTGGAGCTTGAAAATTGCATAAGGATATAAAGAAACATTGATTTCTAACTAAAGTATTGCAAAAAATGGCACAAACAGGTGTTTCTACTCTAGGTAAGAGTAGTTCCTCTGGGAATGATGAATTTATATTTTATAATGGTTCTTAATTCATATTTAAAGATACTAAATTTATTCATGAGGCCATAGAATCTAGTGACTTGCATTATAATAACATATATTTTAATTTATAAGCAACTAGGGATATTGATGAGAATGAAACCATGACTCATGAAATCCAACTAGCTTCTGATATCCTTGCCATTAATTTTATTAATCTCCATAAGGCCATAGATAATCTAGAGGTCATGGCATGTGCTAACCTAGTTTACAGTATTTTTGGGAGGTCAAAGTGCAAATATGGGATGATTAAATCAATGTCCCAAGGGATCCCTATTGATTTTATAGCAGGATCAAGCTTCAAAAAATACTATGACCTTCCCTAACTATAAATAGAATATAACCAGGTCATCATCGATAACTAGTATGAATTGCACTCCCTAGAGAAGGTCTTGGCTTCATGGGTGACTGACATAATGAGAACTATTTTCATGGATGATCAAGGAAAATTACCCATATAATAATTCAGATAAGGATTCAAAATTAGCCTAGCCCTCCTGAATAGAATATTTAGTATTCCATACATTGTTTATGTGGACATTAGGACTATTTCATTACTACAAATAATCCTAGAAGACTAGTAGATTCCCCCATTTGGGGAAATTATCAACAATAACTTAGTGTATGAAATACATGAAACTTACAAGAATGGTGCCACCTTATTTATGATGAGCTAATTATTAGATGCAATCTATGCAATTGCTCAACTAGGTTGAAGTTCATGGTCACCTGACCATCTAGAAGTTATGCCTCAACTCTTTTATATAATGCATATTCATAGATTTAAGTGAAATATGAGAGTGATTATAGAAATTTTCTACCCAATGGTTTACCATCGATCAATGAATTTGATATGCAGAGGGTTTCCCCTAAAATAAAGAAAACCTTAAAAGACATGGCTATCTACTAGTTATACCCAGACTATAGATTTATCAGAATGGAAGGAGTGATGATGGCCCCTCTTAAACTACCAAGGTTTTTTCCAATGAAGCTAGCTAAAGAATAAATGGCGTATAAAATTATGCATGGAGTTGATGGAATATTCAAGGACAAGAAAAAAATGGACCCCCATAAGGTTCTTTATAAAATGGGAAGGACCAGGATTACCAAGTTGTATGATATTGTTGTAGTTGCTAGGCATAAGGATTTGTACATATTACCTAAAGATGAATTCAGACCATGGGTTCCCAATAAGGTCATTACAAATCATCTATTCAAATTCAATAAAGATGTAACAATGAAATATGAGCATAAAGAACAAGTCCATGAATGGATATACATAGATGCTCTGAATGATGAGGTGGTACACTAGAATGCAGTAATGAAGAATATTAAATAGGAGATGAGATTGGATAGGGAGAAGAAAAAGTAGGATATTGTTAAGTCTTATCAACCACCAGAAAATAGAAACATGTTTGATGCTGACCATGAGGAAGGGAAAGATGACAACATTCCTCTTGTTAGGAATAGGCCAAATAGACCTACACAACTTGCCACTTCAAGCATTTAGGAATTACCTCTAGGATTTGAGTAAGGAGGATATATCAATCAACCTGACCCCTCCCAAAGTCCAAAAAACAATCTCTACATTTGTTATGGGATCAATTTTAGAAAGCCTAGATCAACCTGACCCTGTTGTTATTGACCTTGAGGAATTGTAATAATGCATTGAGATCTCCATGGAAGAAGTACAAACACTAGACTAAGACCACTATTAGAGGAGAAATAACCCCTCTAAAAGCTTCTCAAGTGACTATAGAGCCTCCAACATAAGCAACTCTTGCAAGAACCCAAGTTGTACAAAAATAAACAACTAATCCCTCTCTAAGAGTTTATCTATCTACTACTATTATTGCCACTAGCACACCATAGGCTACCCTTGGAGCACAATATCCCAATGTAATTACCTCAAAACTACATTATTTTCCAATTACAACTAAATATAAAACTTATTTTACTTCTGTATTTGATCCTCTAACCCTTTCTCCCTCATTAATGAGCACAATGCAAACTAACATCCCATTTAGGACTACTCCTATTGTTAATTCCACAAGTGTCCCATCTGTTATTATTCCCCCATTATATTTAGTATCATCAATTAAATATTTGTTTGATAATATCTTATGCCAAGCTATTTGTTCCTTGGGATTTACCATCCCCATTTCATTTCTCATGCCACTATAAATATTTCATCTTCATCAATCACTAGTGCTAATCAGACTATTAGTTACACTTCTTTCTAGATAGCAACAACTAGTACAACACATGTTATTGG
This sequence comes from Torreya grandis, assembly GCA_037957365.1. Lineage (NCBI taxonomy): Eukaryota > Viridiplantae > Streptophyta > Pinopsida > Cupressales > Taxaceae > Torreya > Torreya grandis. The sequence goes on along the minus strand of JARHVA010004809.1, from coordinate 16,792 downwards.
TTCCCCTATATTAGAAAGGCCATTAAGGCCCATTTAAAAACTTTTCACCTTTCTAAAAACACCTTTGCCAACATCCTCATTCAATGTTTCTAAAATTTCAAAGGTGAGTGTGCCCCAAAAATTGCCTCTATTTATTCTAAATATGGGCATTATAAGAACTCCATTTGGAAAAATTGGGAAGATAAACCCAAAAAAATTACCACACATTATTGATATAGCTCTAGCCTCTACCCCATCTACACCACCTCTAGTGTCACCTCTGCCAAAATTAATGCTTGTTGTTGTCCCAAATTGGGTCATATTTATTATATTGGTAGAAAGATAAGAGAGACCTTAAGTAGTCATCTCTTCACGACATATTGGCATGAAATTTGATGCCACTATAGGTACCATGAAAAGAGTGGTGAGGATGTAGGTTGAATGTCTCAAATATAGCTTAGTTGTGGCCCATGAAAGTGAAGAGTCCCTCTTCACTTTAAAAAATAAGAGGAAGGCTAGCCCAAGTGAATTAGATGAGTATGCAAAGGACCTTGTGTCCATATTCCAAGATAATGAAAAATCCACAATGGAATTAATGAAATATATGCATAAGGAGGTAAATATATTGAGGGAGCAAGCATTGCCTACAATTCCTAAGAATACTACAATCTAAATAATAAATGCAATCATCAATGTCTTCAATTTATACAAGGTCACGAAGAAAAAGTAAGAGGATGGGGCTCTAAAATTTAATGTGGTCATTAAATATGACCAAAGAATTGTACTCTATGATTCCAAGTTGGTAAACTTGGCTAGAGTTACAAGAAAAAATAAGTTCCTAGACCTTAAGACATTATCACTTGAAGACATCATCCTGGTATAGACTATAATGATGAATATAAGGAGAATATTAAAAAGGTGGTTAGAACAAGTTAAAGATGTAACCAAATCCCTAGAAAAAATATATTTTAGGATGCTATGGTCAGTAGGGTGACCAAACCTAAGGTAGATTTATGGATGACCAAGATTTTAGGGCTCAAATGAAAGTATTTTTTGTAAAATTCCAATAAGACAAAGCCAATGCCAAGATTTCCACTAAAGTGATGAACATTTTGCCTTTTTATAACCAAAGGCTAGAGAGAGCTGAGGCTATCGAAGAAGCATTGAGACCTATACTTGAAGAGCATGGTAGGCTTATTCAAAAAATGCCTAACCTATTTTGGCCTATGATCCTAAATTTTGGTCAAATTTACAAGGACTACTTAGCATGCTCTAAATTTTTGACAAGGGAAGAGGAAGAGAAACAAACATTGGAAAAAGAAGTTGCCTTTCAAGCACGACGACCACAACTAGCTCAACCAAGGCAATCAGGGCCTTGAGGAATATTTTTCTTTGCTTTGTAAATTCAAAATTGGAATATTCCCTTGTAATATGTGGCATTTTAGTTATTGTTATTCAAAATCTAAAATCCACTTGGATATATTTGTGTATCTTTTAATGGGCCCACTTGAACAAACATAGGAATTTTGAGGCCTATATATAGGGGTATTCCCCCTCATTATAATTTTTAAGAACAATTATTAAATAATTAATGCAAAAGAGCTAAAAATTCATGAGATTGTATGAATGCTCTATTGTGTGTTCTATAGTTTCTTCTTCTCATGATTCTAGAAAATTAATGGTTTCTTTTCTATTGACTAATCTAGAAATAATATAAATGTATGCATCTATTGGTTTGAGTTTGACACTAGGCTAATAATTATGTTGGTTTATGTGCTCTATTCCATCTTATTTGTAGTTGAATGTGATAATGAAATTTGATGTGAATAAGTAACTTTCATGCAACATATGCTCTCAGATATATGCATATCCTTTCCTTTAAAGTCTCAAATACATTCATTTGGATTTGAGTATTACACTAGGGTTGGTGAATGCTAGTTTTACATTTTATTATCATAGAGGTAGAAGAATTGACACCTCTAACCATATAAAGCAAACTTTCTTTTTTGCCCTACCCTGCTTACCTTGGATCTACCCCATCATTCAATTTTTTTTAGCTTATTATTTAAAAATTCATGGTTTGTTTTTGCTTGGTAAATAATTGGGAAAGCCTAGACAAATTTCACAAAGATTAGCAAGAAATAAAGTGTCACTGTTATATAAGTTATTGTCCCTACAGCAGGGTCTACTTGCATACTTATAAGTGGTGGCCATATCTCTAGTGTTTTACTATTTTAAGTAGTCGTTGTGTAAAAAAATCAAGCCCTGAGTCTTCTAGGACATAAAATTTATTTTATTACATTCCTCCCATTCCCTAGGGACATAGGAAGCATATTAAGTACATCAACAAAACCCTAGTTTAGGTTTTAACAAGCTAACAAGTACTAAAAAATTCATATCTAAAATTTTATGATATTTAAAGACCTCAAACCAATTTTGAAACTTCTATTTTTCCTTTATTTATATTAAAAAATCATAACTCCCATCAACCTTAAAATCAAACCCAACAACTAAATTTTTCCTCTTTTAACTGTATTTTTCAACTTTTATAAAATAATGAAGCTTATATTAATGGTTCAAAAAACAATTAGGCCTTAAAATGAATTATTAGTGATAATATAGGTTCTATGAGATCCTATACTTATCCAAACATGATTATTCAATCCCCTAATCAAGTGAAATACCTCCTCCCTTTTTTTATTAGAACCCTACAATCTATGTTTCCTTTGCCTTGATCAAGATAACAAGTAACATTAGCTTGTCCACATAAATCTTGGTATGATGATAAATTATTTACATATACATATGTATGTATTTGATATATATGAATCAGTAAAACATAACCAATCATTCATTCCTTAAGACGATGTCACTAATTTAACTCAAGAATACATCAAAATATCATAAGACAATACTTACAAACTAAAATAACACTTAAAAAAGTATTCAAACATGATATATTTATCCAAACCATCTATTTACATACATTTATATGTATCCTAAAATGTACAAGATCCTTATAAAGGCTTTATTATCCCTAACATCTCAAGAATCCTACTTGAGACATGTTCTTGAATGCTCAAGAATACTCTCAAATGACTCCTAAGCTTAGAATTTATAGTTGTTTAGGCCTCCTTGATAAGTGTTTCGACCCATATCATGAATAAAGTTATTTGTCTTTTATTGGAAAGTTTTAATAATATATCCTTTATCTTTTCAACCACCCTTTTATCTTGTTATTTGCCTTATTTTCCCATGTCCAACATAGCTTTCTCTCTAGAAGGTAGTTGATGAGGTGTTTTCACCTTGACATAGGTTATAAAACTTTTAAAATATGTCCTTGACCTTATAGGGTCATTACATAAGTCCATATCCTTCATAGTTTATCCACAAGGGTTATAGGCTTCCTTTATAATTCAAATATTTGACTATGGACTTTTGGAGGGAAAATCCTAAACATAGTTTATCACTCTAAGTTGTTTCCTCATAGATATTTGAACATCATTTTTTAATAAAAATAATACTACATAAGCTACATAATGCCTTTTACATCCATTTATAATCTTATCATGGATTTTAGGCCTTCACAATCAAGGTTTTAGACTACATATGTATAAATTTACAAGAATGGTTGATGCTCTTGCATCAAACTCTTGGACTTAAAATCTTACATGAGATTATACTCATGATCTTTGTTTATATGCCCAATTACAATTTAAAGGATTTTAAAAATTGTTGTCTTCAATTGTCCATTCATATATATGGACATGTTATTTGCACCCACATTTATGTTTCTTCTTTCTTGTTATCTTCTCCATCTAGGCAATACTTTTTGTCTCCTCTTCTATTTGGTATTATTATTTACATGTTTATCCTCTTTAATGAATATATCAAATCTATTCAATTTTCTTGATCTCTTATAAGAGATCTATTCTCTATGTACTTCACATCCTTCTCAATCAAACTTGTATATACATAATCTAAAGTAAAATTAGAAACAAAAATTTGAGACCTTGAGGTCTCTCTCCACACAACATCAATTTCATCATTTTGAGACTCAATGGCCTCAACCCATTTGTAAACTTATTATATATCTATTTTAGGAAAAATCTTGTCCTCTTTACCATCATTTATGGCATGCTCCAAGGCTACTTTTTCTTCCAACAACTGCTCTTCACTTTGGTAGACAAACAACTTGTTTGGTTATTCAATTAACAATTATTCATCACTTTGTTGTTCAAATTTTTCTATCTCCTTCAAGAGATCTTCTTCAAGGGTTATGGCTATTCATTTAGCCTTCTCTCCATTGTATTCTTCACTCATGAGCCCATTCATTGAATTAATGACTTCATCTTCTTCCAAAGCTTGTGTACCTGCACTCACAACATAAAAATCAAAGTCAGATATAAATAATTGAGGCTAATTTATCCCTTGGGTGTCTTCTTCTATCTGCATGCTCATATTGATATTTATTAAATATTCCTTAAGTTTACTGCCTAACAACTTTGCCTTCTTTATTATCCTTACTACTAAATTGACTGACCATATCACTTTCTTCTTCATCACCCATCCATTCCATGTGGTTTTCATGATTTATTTCACAAAATTTATCAGTGTTATTTTGTGTTTTATCTCACTTATTTCCCTTTGGAAGTTTTCCTCTCTTTGTTTCCTTCTCATATCCCTCTCTTTTTGATTTTTTAGTTGGTCTTTTTCCTTAAGTATCTCTCTAATACATATTTTCACCATTTTTACTCTCTCAATTAAGTCTATTTCACCTTGATCTATCTCTTTTATCAAATATCTCTCCTTAGATCAAATTCTTTGAGCAATCACTTTGCTCTCTCTTTGAGCTTCACTAGTTACTTATCTTTTTATTAAGCCTTCACTTGGATTTCAAGCTACCTGACCAACATATTCCACCCTATAATTACAAAAAAATATTATAAATTTTATCTAACTTGAAAAAAAATACCAATCCTAATATATTTTAAGCTCTAATACCAAAATTGATGGCAACTTTATACTTTTACATTCACATTCCCAAGAGAAATGTTCAAACTATTAAGTTTCTTCAAGGCAATCAATTAGAAATCTAAGAAAATTTCTTAGTTTTAATAATTCATAGATTGGTCATATAAATACAAATTATATTTCCATTATCTTTGTTATCAATTACCTTTTTCTTAACTACAACCATCACATTTATACATCCAATCTCTTTCTTATGCAAACTCTTGGCTCAACTCTCCAAATATTCTTTAGTAATTCATACACACATACACACTACATATATGGTCCCTTATTTTCATAACCTACCTATTTAAATAAATGTATTTATACCTCTTATTTGTTCACAAAATCTCCTTTTGTAGATTAAGTCTCCTCTTGACTCAAGACTCTTACTTGTGCTCAAAAAGGACATTTTGTAAACTAGATACTACTATATAATTATTGTACCTTAAATAGGTGTATTATATCCTATTAAACTTGTATCATTTAATTGGAACCCAATTTCAATCCTCTATTAATATTTTATACCATTTTATCCTTTCTAGGCCTATATCTCTTTGTAGCCCTATTTTTAGTTAAATCTCCTCGTCAAGGAATATATACAGGCATCCAAGGAAAACTAAAAGAATAATTAATGACTCAATTTTAAAGTACATATTATCAACAAATTTCATTTCCCAACTCCTCAGACTCATCCTCTTTTCTACATTTACATTCATTAATTAGGCCTCTTTTAGGCCTAAACACACCTACAGTGTTGGAAACCACATAGTATGGTCCTGAATCACCTAAAAAGATTTTGAATACTTTAAAGGATAATAAAATACATATTTTTATCAAATTTTCATGGATTTACACTAGGTATAACTCCCCAATTTTTGACAAACCCTAGTTCTAGGTCTATGTTAGGCCTATACAAACCAAGAGCTCTCCAAAAGGGCTAAAATGAATTTTAAGCATCTTCATTAACTTTCAAGACCTAAACTAGGTTTGTAAAAATCATATACAACTTTTTTGATAAAAAATTTCACTCATTTAACCTCCAAACACACCAAAAATTCATTTTGACATAATTATGTGCTTTTTGACAAGGTTTAACAAGGTATACAGACCCTGCAACTAAGTTTTATATCTCATTGAACACTTTCACCACTTATAAAATCATCCAACACTTGCAAAACCTCAAAAAATAGTTTTATACCTAATTTCAAGATTTTCCTATGGTTAATTTTATCAGAAACTAATGTTTAGTCTTTAAACCCTAGTTAATTAGGGTTTTAACAAGCTAACAAGCAATAAAAAAATCATATCTCAACTTTTATAAGGTTTCAATACATAAAACCAGTTTTAAAAGTTATATTTTTTATTTTTTCATCTTCATAAATCATCAATAACTACAATCAACCTCAAAATCAAACCCAACAACTAAATTTCGCTTCTTTTAACTATATTTTTTAACTTTTGTAAAATAATTAAACTTATATTAATGGTTCAAAAAAGGTTTAGGCCTTAACATGAATTATTTAAGATAATATAGGTTATATTATATCCTATAATTATCAAATAATTATTATTAAATCCCCTAATAAAGTGAAATAACTCATTTCTTTTTATCTTAGAACCTTGCAAGCTATCTTTCCATTGGCTTGATCAAGACAACAAGTAACATTAGCTTATCCACATGACTCTTGGTATGATGATAACTTGTTTACATTTACATATACATGGATTTTATATCTATGAATCATTAAAACATAATAAATAATTCATTCCTTAAGACTATGTCACTGATTTAACTCAAGAATACATCAAAATATCATAAGACAATACTTACAAACTGAAAGAACAATTCAATAGGTCTTAGAACATCATATACTTATATAAACCATATATTTACATACTTGTATATGTATCATACAATGTAAAATATCCTTATAAATTATTTATCCTCCCTAACATATCAATAATCCTTCTTGAGACATGTTCTTTAATCCTCAAGAATGTTCTCAGATGACTCCTAAGCCTACAATTTTTAGTTTTTTAAGCCTCCTTACTAAGTGGTTCAACCCATATCATGAAGAAACTAATTTGTATTGTATTTTAAATGTATAATCACATATCCTTTATCTTCTCCTCTATATTTTCAACTACCCTTTTATCTTATTATTTTCCCATGTCCAATGTAGCTTTCTCTCTAGAAGGTAGTTGATGAGGTGCTTACACTTTTACATAGTTTAGAAACCTTTGAAAATATGTCCTTGACCTTATAGGGTCATTAAATAAGTCCATATCCTTCATATTTTATCCAAAATTCTTATAGGCTTCCTTTTATAATTCAAATATCTGAATATGGAGTTTTGGAGGGAAAATCCTAAACATAGCTTATCACTCTAAGTTGTGACCTCATAGCTATTTGAACATCATTTTATCATCAAAATAGTACTCCATAAGCTAGATAAGTAATTTCAAGGAATTATACATGAATTTATAATCTTATCATATATTTTAGGCCTTCACAATCAAGGTTTTAGACTACTTATGTACACATTTACAAAAATGGTTGATGCTCCTACATCACCTTCCCATGGAAAATCCTCAAATCTTGTAATTTATGACCTATTTTACATCCTTTTCCACTCCAAATATGCCAAAATTGGATTATAAAATATGTGAAATAATCATACAAGTGCCCTCATGACCATTCAAACTCATTATAACCCCTCACACTTACAATCTTAGTCATCGGGTTCTTTCTAGTCTTCTTGGTAGCTTGAGACTTTTTTTATCTTCTTAACAATGGTTCATAGATTTTAGGGCCTTAGCCAATTAAATAATGCCATATATAATGAGTATAAAATGTACCTTGACACTCCCTAGGATATTTATCTCCCATTAAACTCCCACCTACAATTCCAAGTAGAATAAAATGCCTATTGGGCTAGGTAGACTGTGTGTGAAGGCTGAGAAAATGATTTAGGCCTCAAAATGTCAATTTGATGCTTGGATTGAGTTCTAAGTGGACTTTATAGGTTTTTTACACATTATAATATTCATTTAGGTGGTTATCCCTTTTAATGGATCCCCCACTTGTCCATAAACCTACCATTAGCCCTAGGTAGGGTTTGCATGCAAATTACACTTTCTAGCCCTAAAGGCTCGATTTTGGTCATTTATACCCTATTATTATATGTTTATACCTCATGAAAATGTATTTAACTACATATTAAAACTAATAAATTCATTTTAAACATCATTCACATCAAAAATTGCATAGAATCCTCATATTAGTGCTCAAACCCATAGATCTTTGTTTGAACTTGTTGACTATCACATCTGAGATTGAAACTCCTTTAAGGATTCTTGACTATTGTGATGATATTTTTGAAATTTTTGGATATGTATATATGTATTCCTTGACCCTATTTATTCCTCACTTTATCTCAAACCCACCTGCTAGTTTCCAAAATTGCATTGAAGCAATTGGGCCATTATCAAGTTTGAATGCCTAAGTATTTAGCCAAGATTCCTATTTTCAAAGTGTTTCTTCAAAGGTCAATTTAAACCTTAGAGTATTCAAGTTTTTTCTCAAGAAATTTTGCCTGAATAAAATATGTCTTTGAGATTTTTATCCATGCAAAAATTCCAAAGACTTATTTTCGTTGGGAAAATTATTCGCAACAAAAAACTTGACAAAGTCAGTTTGTTCTGAGTCAAACATATTGCCCTATTTATTTCAGTTATTTTGAAAAATATTTGAGGGGTCATTTTTCCTTTGAAAAATCCTCAAAGGTTCATTTATTTATGGAATTTATCCCTTGAAAAATATTTAAGTGGTCATTTTTCCTTTGCATAATCCCTGAATGGTCATTTATTTTAGGCATTTTGCCCTTGCAAAATCTCTAAAGGATCATTTTACCTTTGGAAAATCCCTGAAGGGTCATTTCTTTCAAACATTTTTCCATTGAAATTTTTTCAAAGGGAAATTTTAGAATATCCAAAGTGCACTTTCAAAAGAACAAAAGGACACTTTCAATAAGTATGAAGGGTACTTACCCTTTGGGAAAAATGCACAAGGCATTTCTTCGACGAAAATGTAAAGATGGACTTTTTTGAAAGAAGTACACAACTCAATTTATTTAGGTAAATTTTTTCAAAAAAAATTATCCAAAATAATTGTCCTAACAAATACAAAAGTGTTGAATTCCAATTGTTTTGGGAAAAGTGCTCAACTCTTTCAAAGAAATTGTTTCAAACATTTTGTCTAAGATAATTGTCCTGACAAAGAGAAGGGTCGAAGTCTCATTTCCATCAGGCAAATTACCCATGGAAAAAATCTCAAAAGAATTAATTCTGTCAAACATTTTGTCCATAGATAAAGGCCTAAATTTTCTCAATGTTTTAGAGATATTATTGTGGGGATGCAAGAAACAAAAATCCAAAAATAGGAATGCCAAAGATAGAAGTTGCCTGAAATGAAAGTTCTGACACAAAAAAGGCTGAAAACCAAGAATTCTTATGAAATAAGTGTCCTAGTGAAATTTATTCCAAGATAAAAAAACTTGTAAACCAAAATGTTGAAGATAAAATCTCTAAAATAATTTGCCTAAATTACATAAGTGTGATGGTCTCATGGATGTTTTTTGACAGGCATACGAACATCAACTTTAAGCTATAAAAACTAGCTATTGGGGTTCAAATGTTCTGAGATAGTCACACAAGCATCAATTTTAGGCCCCTTGAAACATCCATTTGAGTTCAAATGGAGTAAAATCCAATAGTGCATGTTAACATAGATTAGGATGATTTGACCGTGTGTGATCAAAGCTAGATAGTTGAAGGAACCCAGACTAATGTAGCTATGACAAGTGTCAAGCTCATAGGGCATAGTTAAAAGTTTGAGCATGTTCTAAAGATCCAAAGATGCAAAGGGACAGTTAATAATTCAATGGGGGCCTAAGATCTAGATAGATTCTACCACATGGCATGATAGTGCTCAATAAAATAGATACTATTTACAAGGGACATAGAAAGCCCATGGGGTTTCCAAGTGGCACAACCTTGGGGCCAAGTACAAATAATAGACAATGATGTTCCACCCCTTAGATCATGATATAATGAAGTACATTCACCCACCCAAGTAAGATCTGATGGTGGGCAAATAGTCAAAGCAGTCCTAGGTATTTTAGGGAGATGTAAGGAGGATAAGTGTCAAGCCCTCAGTGAGTGAACAAGAAAATCAATGGTTTTTGGTTGATCATGCATCCATCAGATCGATGATGTGAATGAGAGAAAAAAATTCAAAGGAAAAAAATAAATATAACCTAAGTTTGGAATTCTTCATCTACTTTACTTGTTTGAGCTCCTCCATGGGAAAGATATTATAGGATTACAAGATCAAAGTGGGCCACTCCAAGGAAGATCTTCAAGCAACCATAAATCAATAATATTCTCAAACCATCATCAAAAGGTAATGGGCTTTCCTTGGCATGTAGAGGAAGAAGGTAGTTATCTATAAGATTCTAGATATGCCATCAATTAATATAAAAGCATCTCCAGGTAGTTACACATGAGGACAAAGTCTGTTTGGATCCTCAAATGAAGATTCTCTTTCTTGCTCATGTGGAAGGTATCTCCCACCATGAAATCAAAAGATATGCTCTAAATCATCATCATTCTTGGTAGAGATGGTTGTAAAAATCATTTTCCTTGCATTTCTACGAAGATTTCAGGCTTGAAAAATAATATTTTCTAGTTAAGAGCATCTTGGTGGGACTTTGTCACTTGAAAATTTGAAATGGGTAAAAAATTTATAAATAAAATGTTTATATTCTATTTATGGGGTTGGTTGGCCATTATGTTGGTCATTATGGTCACTATTGTTGGTCTTTGTCATTATAAGTATAGACTCTTCCACATTTTGGGATCACTATTATGTGTATTTTACCTCTCTTACGAAGGTGGTTGCAGCAGTGCAACCATTAGTAATCTCTAAGAGCATCTCTATATGTCTCCCCTACCTAACATGGAGAAAATCCACCATGCTTATCCCCATGGCAGCATTTTGAAACAATGATGTATGTAGGATTTTATTTCAAGATTAAATGGAAAATATTTATGGTTCTTACTATTTCCTTTTGATAAAGTGAAGTGATGTGTTTTGAAAATGTTATTGATTGGACATCTTGTTTTATGCTCATTACTAGTTTTCATCTTGGGCTTAGATCTAGATTATAAATCCCTTTCTGCATTATGTTTGGGAATATGTTACTGAATAACTTGTTAGCGCACCTTAGGTTTATGGATTTAATGGTAAAAAAGTATATGATATTCTAGTTTTAGTGTATGTTATAGGGTTTTAGGATCATTTGGGTATTTGCTGCTAATTACTCCTGGTAGTTCCCCTTAACTTGTTAGTCATTTTTCTACATCTTTGCAATAAATAATGTCATGAATGTTACAATAATCCTTTCTATTTGAAAAAAATACCAACACATCACCACACCCTTCCTCTTTATTATCATCTAACTCATCCTACCTTATAAATAATACACCAAGCTGTATATCTTAAGTGTTATTTGTTAAGTAGATGCATAAACATTGTATGTTTAACATGTTTCTTCATTTTGTGCTTTGAAGCCCAGAATTGAAATCTTTCATTCAACCCCTATGTTTTTGAATATTATTCCAAATAAAGGTTGAAATCACATTCAAATCTATCTTTAGTAGCTTGTGTCTGATCTAGTGCATTTGTGCATTCCATATGACAACCCTTCTCAAGTGGAGTGTATAAGTTTGGTTGTGCCCTAGTCAAATGTGTTGTTTTCCAATAATTACCATGGAGGTTGAATTGTATAATCTCTCCATGTGAGCAATCTACCATATAAGTCCTCTCACCTTGATTTAGGTAGATCCAAAAGTATTAGGGAGCTGACCATACCCTCTATAAGTACATCTTAGTCATTTTCTACATTCGGTCTAGTCTTGATGCTAAATCCTTCCATAGATATGATGACATACTAGCAGGTTTTTCATCATTATTTTCCATTCTATTTCAAGTGTGTAAGGCTAAGCATACAAAATGTACAAGTGAGAACCGACACTCTTAATGGTGCCTTTGCTGGGAACACTTCTTGTCACCCATGTTACCAAGGAATTTTAAAGAGAGCTAGAGATATAAGTAGCTTATGTTGTGAAGTTATCTACTAATATTTTCACTTATTTAACTATCTTTTCCATTGACATTGTAGCATTCCACTAAGGATGTGTCAGGAATCTTGAGATTTGATATTTGACATCTATTGTTTATTGTAAAGAGCTATGGATTTATCATGTTTTGAGGTGGTTTCCCATTTTGAACATGAGTTTTTAAAGTTTCATTGTCTTTGCTTTCATATATCATCACTAAATTTAGCAAGATATGGTTTCAATATGTATCACTTCAAGTTTTTAAATGGTTATATTATATAACTTTGCTTCTAGTGGTGACTCCAAAACATCATCTGGTTTCAAAGAAAGATCAGTGCCCATCTTAAATATATTCAACTTTGAGAGTTATCTTGCTTGTGAAGTTGAAAGGACTAAGGTCATCCTTCACAGGTGACTTATCTAAGAAACTTGTCTTGCCCCTATGTGTTCATCAAAGAAGGAGACAAGTTTGGAGGCTTGTTGAAGAACTAAGTGCAGTTGTTAAAGATTGTGTGGGTTATCAAAATTTTGGTAATCATAAGATTATATTTGTTAAAATTCCTATTGCTAAATATTATCATAATTATTTTGATCATAGCTCTTCTAGTGATTCATAACCTTACAACCCCATTTACTATCTAGTTCCCTCTCAATTAGCTAAATCCCCTCCTAAGTTTGGTCCACCAAGTCTACCTCATTCATCCCCTCATATCCCTTTGACATTTTTTCCTAAATATACCATTGAATAAATCATGAGTCATAGGGATAAAAATGAGAATGAACATCCTATATTTAGAATTCCTAGGTTTAGAAATATAAATTTTGATGACATGGAAGGTTATCCTAATGAATTCCCAAATGAAGTAAGGAAATGCCTTCTAAGATTCCAAGGGATAAATTTAGTTAGTGGTGATAAATATTTAAGGGATTTTCATAATATCATTTAATACTATGACATTGAGCATGAGGATGTGTGAATTAAATTTTTTGTGTACACATTGGAAGAAGATGATCGTGATTGGTTCAATTCTCTTACATGTGGATGTATTGATTCATGTGAAGAAATGAAGAATGTTTTTTATAAAAGAGTATGGTGATAGAATTGATCCAAGGTTCCTTTTAGCTGAATTTGAAAACATCAAAAAGAACCCAAACGAGTATGTGTAGGACATCAACACAAGGTTTAACAAATCTATGATGTGGTTGCCTAAAAATATTAAGCCTAGTGAGAAAATGTGCTTGATCCAATATTGTGATGCATTTGACAAGAGGGATGCATATTACTTGAGGGACAAGGATCCCACAAACCTTCGATTGGCATTCAATATGGCCATACAAATTTAGAGCAACATAAAGGCTGTGGGTATGCCCTTGAACAAGCAAGTTGATGCAAAGTTGGTTAATCTAGAAAAGACACAGTCCAAGGAAGAGAAGCTTGAGGAAAATGTTAAGACTTTGAACTCTGATATCAAAGAGAGGTCCTACAAGTTGGCTAGAGCTAAGAAGGGGCTACCTCATAGGCCTATATGTGATGTTAGAAGTTAGAATATATGGGATATAAAGGAAGTGCTTGAGTCATCACATACCAAGGCAAATGTTGTGAATTATGATTTAGACATTGATTGGTGTGATAAGTGCTTCCTTCCGCATTCCCCATGTGATACAACTGAACCCAATGAGAAAATATGTAACTGATCCTAAGTCTACATTTGATGGTGATGATGAGATTATGATGTTCAATTATCAAGACTCCACATGTAATTTTTATGCTTCCATGGAAATGATGAATTTTACTATTGCAAAATAGTTTTGGAGTGCAGTTAATAAAGTGTGTGTCCCCAACATATGAATTTTCTTGTGATGATAGTATAACATAGTAAATTAGTTACCCATTCATGATGTAATTAGAGATTTGAAATGTGCTCTAAATAAATTGTTGAACAAGGATGTAGCATTGGGTAGCTCCATTGGGAAATTATACATTATTGAGCAATCAGTTATTCTTGATGCTATGGTTGACAATAAGGGTGATGTTTAGAAGATGTCATTCAGTAAATATGGGGTTATCTTTTATTCCCCTGAAGATCAAAATTTACATACCCATTTCAAGAATTACTTTGAGTGCAGAAATTACGTTGTTGATCTTGAGACACTCTTGTTTGGTACTCACCTAATTGTAACTGAGAAACAAGCTTATTTTATAACTAGTAAAAAAAGTATTAGGATCTTTTAGATTGGTCTTATCCAGACGTGAGACCATGCAAGGAGGATTTGGTTTCAATATGTCATCCTATCACAGCCTAGCAACAGTAACTTTAGCCAAGTGTAGAGATTGGTTTACTTCATCTTAGCCACCAAGCTACTAGAAAAGTTCAAGAGATTAAGGGATGGAAAAATTTTTAGAGCTACTAGTAAATGGTAGACATCTGAAACATTTCCTTGACTGTGTCTAGATAATGTACATATTATATATTGTTTTGTTACTTTATCCTTTCATTACTTTGCCACCCCTCTGCTTTGGGGTCTTATTTTTTATAGTTTCCTTTTATGTTTCTATCATGTGTTCATTTCCAGATCCTCTTGATTTGTTTTTGCTAAGTCAGCCATGATTTTATTGAGCCTTCATGGATGTTGTCTAAAAATTGTTAAGACTTTACTCTATAGCCCAATGGATTGGCACTTGGTCTTATATTTTGGGGTTCTTTGCATGCCTATAAGGGGTATGCATCCTTGACCGAGAGCCAAATTAAGAGTGTTGGTCCCCAATTATACACCTCATATGCTTGACCTTGTACCCTTGAAATAAAATGGCAAACAATGATGAAAAACTTGCTAGTATGTCATTATATCTAGGGAAGGGTTTAGCATCAAGACTGGAACCGAATGTAGAAAATGACTGAGAGGATTCAAAATTTTGGAATTCTGAAAGGACACTATGAAATTTGAATTAAAATAACAAACATTATAATACCTCCTAATAATAATATCTAATGTCATTTGATTTATTTTTATCTCCCTGCAAGGCTTAAAAATTCATGCATCTACATTTGATCATGGCACTTCACCAAGATAGCTAGTTCAAAAAGTTTGATTGCAGATTGCATAGTTGCTTGTCTATCATCAATTTTTTCACCACATTGAATTATTATAGGAGTATGAGAGAACCTTAAATACATTATATTAAATGTGTAATCTTCATTTTTACTCATTTCATGCACAAGGAAATCCACTTTTCCTCTACAAAAAAAATTGTCATTCCCAAACTAAGCCAAAACAAGGTTATTTGACCCTACACCCCAACATGATCATGAATAAGCATACAAGGAAATTATATTATAGGGTTATAATATTGATTAATAGACCATACATAATATTTTACAATCCATTCATGTAAGCTTTAAAACTCCACACTTTAGGAAAACTGACCCTGGTAGGGTTTGAAGGTCATTATCTGCCCTTAACTTCTTAATGATTATTCATAAAACTAAAAGGGCTTAACTAGGAAACCAATGCCAAAAAATATAAATTAAATTAGGTTACCTTCATATGGATAATATATAATCTTCCAACTCTCTCTTTTTGAAGAGTATTAAATGTAAACTAGTTTCCCTTCTTGAGTTGCCAAGAAGACGGATGGAGAAGTAGAGTAGATTTTTCCACTGTTTAGATCTATAACTTCACTTCCTACATGGGATTTAGGTCTAAGAAGACCATGGGAACCTTGGTAATGTTTTTCACCTTGTCAACCATCATAAAATATCTACACATAAACAATAAAAACATGTTTTTATCAAGAGTATGAACATTCTGCCTCTTAAAACTATTAGATATGTTGAACTGAGTGACTCTTCACCTTTCTCAGACCTGTACAGACCATGGAAAGAAGATTGAAAAACACCAAACACACCCTTAATTACTTAAAATTATCTTTAAAACTCCTCTTTTATGCATTGGATAATGATCTATAGCCGTTACAAATGAATTTCAATGTTGAAATTCAGTCATAAAAGACATTTAGAGAAAGTGTATGGTCAGGTATAAAAAAGATGCCATCAAAAATGTGTTAGATGAATTAAAAAATACCCTTTTCCAAAGACAAAACCTTTATATTTGATTTTAATAGTAAATGCCCTATTTATCATTGAAAATCATACTAATACTAAAGTAAAAAGATACCTTAATATTATTGAAATGAAATTAAACTCTCCAAATGGATTTGGAAACAATGCGATCCACTTACTAATTCTGATTCTTTGACCATTTTGACTAGATTTAGGCCATGGTTTCTCTTGGAAGAATTACCATCTTGTCTTCTTGGGAATTATTCCACATTAACTTGGTTTCCCACTTACCTTAACTTTTTCAAATTTACCTTAAATATGTTAGACACAAAATTAAGACCATGAGAAATGACAACTTGATGACAAGACAACATGACTTGACCTAGCTGCCAACTAGACCATGCTAAATGACCTAAAAGATTCCAAAGAAGACACACTTACTAGAAACTTATATAATTAATGACCGAGTTAAATTATTAATGATGGCTATTGATAAAGTTAAGATCAAACAAGTTAAAGTTTTGAATGATCCTCTTTCAAGGTAGACAAATTTT